>VZTE01005207.1:201163-349236 GCA_013397775.1 Eulacestoma nigropectus
CGCCACTGCCGCGCTGAGGCGATTCCCGCCTGCTGCGGTCCCTGAGGGGGCGGGCGCTGCCCCCGGGACTCGCCTCAGCCCTGCCGGGCTGGGACCGCCCTGCCAGACCCTCAGCTCAGTCCAGCCTGACCCTCTGCTCAGCCCTGTTGGATCTTCACCTCAGCCCCGCCAGGCTAGGACCGCCCCGCCGCCTCCTCAGCCCTGCCAGAACCGTGTGGACGCGTTCCTGTGTCACCTGCTCCAGGTGACCCTGCCTTGGCAGGGGTTTGAACTGGATCTTCTCCAGAGGTCACTTCCAACCCCAACTATTCTGTGATTCTGTGCGTACCCGTGAATTCCCGTTCCGGAGCACTCCAGCCTGTATCTCACCTCCAGCCTCTTGCTTCGGCCTCCTCTCACCCTCTGCAGTATCCCCAGTGCCGCCTTCCCTTTGCCTCAGCCTCTTCACCCCCATCCCTCGTTAGCTGTGTAATTACTGCCTGCCACAATTACACCAGTCCCAGTGCTGAGGTCTGGCTGCAAGCTGGGAATTTTCTGTCACAACATGCTCGCAAGTTCTCACATGTGGAAGGATCCCTTTCCTGATGATGCTTTGCTCTGTTTCAGGCAGTTTTTACCTGTGCCTCCGCTGCCCAGGGTGAGGATTATCATGGCAAAGCAGAGCCGAGGTGTGACCCACCCTTGTATTTTCATTGTCACAGTAATCTCAGGGCTATGCAGATACACCGAGAGGTAAAACCAGAAGCTCTTCCTGCATACCTCTTGCTACGCTTTTGCTCCAAGTTTACTTTAGTTAGCTAGACCCATGGATGTTCTTTTTTCCCCCTTCCTTCAAATCCCACTACTTTACCTAGCCTTAAGGTAGAACTCAATTCCCTACCTATTCTTATTTTCTGCCATAAGCGTGCTTAGAATCACAGAATCATTAGAATTGGAGAAAAACGTTAAGATCATTGAGTCCAGTCATTCCTCTGGCACTGCCAAGGCCACCACTAAACCATGTTCTCAAGTGCCACATCCACACATTTTGAGCAGCTCCAGGGATGGTGGCTCCTAATACACCACAGCAATTTCATCTGCAGTCTCCTGTCCGAGCAGTTTTCTCATCTTTGTTTTCTGCACATAAATCTTTACCCACCTCCTGCCAACCTCTCTCTCCATCTGTGTTTTTACAATTTGAAGGCTATATGGGCACTTACCCATTTATTTGGGCACTTTTGTCCCTCCCGTGATGGGAAGCCCCTCTGTGAGCACATTTAGAAGCATTCACACCATTCAAAGCACTGCAGCGGTGTCTTATTTCTCCAGTAATGCCTGTTTCTTGTCTAAGCTTTTTCCAACTCTTTCTCTCCTTAGGTGACTACTGTAAGTTTACTACACCTGAGAATGTCACCTTCTAAAGCCTTGTGAGCAAAGCCTGGCCCTGCTCAGTCTTCTCCCCTCCAGATGATCCCTGTGATGCAGAGCCGAAGAGCCCTGGAAGCGCCCGAGCCAGATGGCTCCGCTTTGCTGAACATTCCTGTCTTGCCTCTGAGTGTGAAACAAGCCCCGTGCAACTGCAGAAAAATGTGTTCTTTGGTTTTTTCCCCCCTGCGGTGCCTCTCTGGCAGGAGGGGAAGGTGGAGCAGAGGGGAAGAAGAGGGAATGTGCTCCTTTACTGCTGTTTTTAAAGACACCAAGAAGGAAAAGATTAAATCATCCCAGCAGTTCTCCCTTTGCCCACTGCAACGATGTGTAAAACCCCAGAAGCTGTGCTGGCTGAGCCACAGAGCTACAAGCAGAGGAGAAAAGCTTTTGTTGTCTCCTTCTCTGGTTTTTACCTCAAAATCCACCCCAGAGGGGAACAGCAAGGCTGCACACTCCTTACAGCCACACTGCAGGATCACAACCTACTGCTCTGTCTCCTCTGCTCCACTTTTTGGGCAGGTTTGTGTCATTTGTGTCCCTCTTCCTGTTCCCACTGTGACACACACTGTGTGTGAGGATAGTGACAGGAATGAAGCTGTGGGAACCTCTGAGCCAGCACAGGAGGAAGAAACAGGGAAATCCATGGCCAGGGAATCAGACTGCAGCAGGGAGCTGCTGCCAGATTTGTGATGGTGTCAAGCACTGTCATCGTCAGAAATACTTCTAATAAGTATTAAACACTTTTAGTAAGTACTAAGCACTTTTAGTAAGTACTAAGCCTTTTCAGTACCTTTCCTGCCCTCCCAGGTGCTATGCACTAGTAAGATTCCAACTGTTTTTTTCCCTGAAAATCATTCCATTTGATTACACCTTGCTGTCCCGTAGAGCTTTCCTGAGCCTCCTCAGAGCTTTCGGCTTTGGCTGCGGTGCTTGCAGACCATCCAGACACGTCGCTCTTGTTCCCAAGGACTCGCTGTAAAATTTGCCAGTCAAGGGTTTTACTGTTTCCACCCACTGTCCAGAGCAATGCCACGTGTTGTTCTTCTCCTAGAAACATGGAACCTGTTGTGTTTCTGGTTTAAATACTGTTTTGAATTATGTTTTAAATCTGTCCATGGAAACTCCATTCCAGGGGTTATTTTGTTGACTTATTTATCCTACACCAACTCATACCTTCCTCACTTTGCCACATTTTTTATTTAAAGTGAACACTTTTGAATTTAATAAGCACCCTTCTGTGAGGCTTAACATGTCCCTGCCACATACAGTACAAACTACATGATTATTACCTTTTTTTATTACCTCTGTCAAACTGTGCACCTGCTGAAATCATCTTCTGCTGGTATATTCTCAATCCTGCTGCGTCTTTGTTGCCAAATGCTGTTTCAACTTTGACCTGCAGCTCCAAACTTCAGCTCTGAATACATTCAGGCCTTGCCTCTGATGTTGTCACTCCCAAGTTTTTGGTGATTTTTGCTTTACCTCAGCTTTTACATTTACATTAGGAAGCCTTTTATCCCCTTCTGACCTGCAGTCTGCCTGGCTCAGGGAGAATTTGAGCCTTTTTTCCATCCCATCCCGTCCTGTACCGTCCCATCACCACCAGACTGGGAAGCTCTGCTCTTTCATCCCTAAAACTCCACGTTCTGCTGCTGCTTCTTCAGCTTCTTGTGCTTTGAAGAACAAATCTAATATTATATATATACATAATCCAATATTCCCTGAGAAGGTCTTTACCTTTAGATCTCATTATCCCTGAATATGTATCCAAGGGGGTTGTTTTGGTTCTGTGCCCAGCCATGAGGGGATGGTCGCTGCTCTCTTCAGCTTGACCCTGAGTATCTGCACAGGGAGTGATGCCAAGCACAACAATTCCATAACCATCACTGAACCAAACATCCGATTCATGTGGGTCTCTCACTTGTTGAGCCACACACAAACTTCCAGAGGCTTTTTTGCCCACAGTGAAATAAGCATTACACAAGGAGCTGTTACATGGTGTTGCCCTTCCTGCAGACCCACACATAATTCTCATCTTTATGCCTGAGCTGCTTTTTTAATTCTTACTTCTACTTGACTTATTAAGGGATTTTTTCCCTTTTGCATGTCCTGTAGAAATAGGGACTTTTAGCCCTTTAACTGCAATTTTCCACTTTGTTGCTGATTCACTTCACCAAAGACATCTCTAATGATCACCAGAACAACTCACAATTCTCTTCCAATTCATCCTTGCTTTTTTTCAGCTGCAGAGTCTTACTGTCATCCCTGTAGCTCCTCTAATTCTATGCAAAAATCACTTCTTTTCTGCTTTCAACCCAAAAATGCATATTCCCTGCCTCTTCATGGCTTTCCAGATATCACTTTTGATCTCTTTGTTCCTTATCAGCTTCCTAATAATTTGTTCTCCATACTTTTCCTCGTGTCACTCTATACCATCTCCCAGATATCTCCCCTGCTGCCCCTCTCACACCTACCCTTAAGGTTCTACCTTCTTATCTTATCTTTTCAAACATTTCTCCCTTTCCCAGGGGCATCCCATTCCTCTATGCGTTTTCAAACTCAACGACCCATTTTTACATCAGATCTAGCAAGTGAATAAAAATACACTTAAATACACCAAAGTTTGTTTCATCCTGGAGCAAGTGTAGAACAGCAACACCACTGGAGCCAACAGGAATTTGGAGCAGGAAAATGTCACGGACTGAGCAGTCTCCACAGGCTGCTGCTTTTCTAGAAACACCCTAATTTGAAATAGATCCCAAGTGCTGACGGGCAGGTGCTGTCATCACTGGAGGACCAGGGGCTGGAGGTTGTGATTCTTTTTCTACACCACTTTTGTCATTGCAGTAAATGACTTATTTTACCCAAAGCAGGCACACAAAGTGACACCTCCACTAAGCAAGGAGCAGCTGAAGACCACCAACTCAACACTGCACACAGGGACAGCTCTCCCAAAGCCACATATCCCCACAGTTAAGAGATCTGGCAGCGAGAATTTCCTTAACTCTGAGCCAAACAGCGTTTCAGATGAAAACTGGTGAGCAGCATGCAGGGGCCGCTCCCCTCACCTGGGCAGGTAATAACGTGCTGCCCGACCTCCCGGCTGGGATGGTTCTGCAGCCACAAAAGCTCATTTTTGGCTGCTGCACATGCACTGCACACCCCTGCCATCAGCAGCCTGGCTGGACTCCGGCCTTGGCCCTTACGAGAGCAGTGCCATGCCTGTGAGCCTTGCTGGGAAGACAATTGAACAGGAATTTGAAGCGTTTTTGGTGATGGCTCTTGCTGGAAGCGTACAGTCAGCTCTAGAGCTGGCTCACTCGTTGCTCTGTGGAAAATCTTGTCAATTGGCTTTTCTTCGAGATGTCTCAGCTGCAGCTCAGGCTCCTGCTCAGAACATCCACCTTTGTGATGCTGGAGAAGGCCTGGAGAATCAGATGCATTTCCTTGGAGAACGGATAAAACACTCAACTACGATTTTGTGGAGATGAATGAAATTCCCTGTGTTTATGATCCTGGTGTATGAGAACACCCCGGGCAGGACAGAGCTGTGAGCTGTGTCCATCTCCGTGAATTCGCGCAGTGGTGGTGCCGAGTGCCTGCTCCCTCACACAGGAGCGGGAAGTGGCCGGGACCAATGGATTATTCACTTCATGCCATCCGTAATGTCACAGAGCATTCGCACCAGGTGTTATTTCAGAACAGCTCACCCTGCAATGCTGAAATGACCCATTTCTCTTCACGGGTGAGACCTGAACGTACCAGCTGCATCTGCCAAGATGATCTTTGCAGCTCCTTTCCAGCTGTTCTCCAAAATGCTCTGATAAACCACTTCTAACAGGGCTCTGCTCCACACTCACTAATGCTTTCTACCCCGGGAGCTTAGTAAAACTCTGCTTTATGATAACATCTGCCATTAATCCTTGCAGGGGGCTGCAACAGGACAGCCAAGAGCTTCACTGCTCTCCTCACTCGGTAACACAGAGATTTCCCAACCAATAGCATCTATTGCCTTCCCCACGCCCACTTCCCTCTTCCCATCTGCAACCCCAGCATATCCATCCCTGCAGCTGGGCCAGCAACTTGGACAAATTCCCCTATGGAAAGCACTGAATGGAGTGGGAGCTGGTTTTATTCCTGTTGCCTTTTCAGCACAATTTAGCAGCTGGAAATGAGAAAGAGAAGCTGGTGCCACATGACAAAGCTTTCCACAGTCAGCATCCCTACAGCAGCATTTAAAGAAGCAGGAGTTATTTCAGCAAACGACAGATCCACGATGCTTAACCAAAGGTGGCAAATGGGGCCCCTTGAAAAATGCAAGAGTAGACAACTTGAGGTTTCCTTGGATATCGGGATTTAGTCACGCTGCTGGAAGCTGAGTTAATCAATCTCTTGGTGCTGTTCTTTGCCCATCACTGGTTTTCTTCCAATGGCACCTTGCAGGTTGTCTATCTGAAGAAAGCCAAGCAGGATCCTCTGGGCTTAAGCCTCCTGGTCCCCAGGCTCCACCCTCCGGTTGTTGCAGGTTGCACGTGGCCCCAGGCACAGCAAACCTGGAGTTTCTGTCCGCATGCGGGGCCTTGTGCAAACCTTGGGGTTGGCACCTCATGAAAAGCCAGCAGCGTGCGAAGAGCTCAGGCTCCTGCTGACACTGCTTGGCTGCAGATACTGCTCAGTTGGCAGCTTCCAGGCCAACACCTTCCAAAGAGCAGAAAGGCTGAGTTCCAGTTCTCAGCCTGACTGGAGAAGCAGAAGCTCGGAGCACTTGCCAGCCTGAACACCTCCCGATGGATTCACCCCCAGGTAGAGCCCAGCATTCCTGGCCCAACTCCAACTTTCGCAGCATCTCACCCTCATGTCCCGACCTGCAGCCAGCAGCCAGCTCTCCTACAGGTGGTTCAGTGCCCCAGGGCCAGGGGTGTTGGATCTAAGGGCACAAAAGCATTTGGGGGAGGTCTGATTTTGAGCTTCCTGCCCCCAAAGTTAAACTCTCTACCATCTGTGAAAGAAACCAAGCATGCAGGCCTGGCTAGCAGCTTCTCTGCTCTGCATGGGACACTTCTGACAAGGCAACTAGCTTCAGGGTGTCTACAAACAACTCATCGTGGGACCAAATGCAGCAGGAACAATCACAGCCACCCTCTGGCAATGAGATGTCAACATCTGCAATTGGCTTTAAATGTTTTTGGGATGCTCAGCAAGCTAAGGGGACTTTTTAGAGACCCTGTTTTTCCTTATCAGTATAAACGATCTACAGGGTTGGAACAAAAGCTCTGTGGGTCGCAGCAACAACTGGTGTAAGTTACTACTGGCTTAAACCTGCCTTGTGTGCACTAAAAACCATCCCTGCAGAGGAATCCCTTCTCCTGAGCCTCTCCTGCCATGGGGGCTACCACGTCCTGCACCAAGGAGGGCTGATCCCAGGCAAAAAAACCCCAGGAGCTGGACTCCATGATCCTGATGGATCCCTTCAAACTCAGCATACTCTAGGATTCTTATAAAAAAGACTTTTCCACACACTGAGATCTGCTCCTGGACCTGAGGCTTTTTCAGAAAATAAGGTAAAACCTGAACATGTTGACACAGGCAGAGAGAGCGCAGCATCTGGGATCAGTGCATGTCCTGACCTCATTCCCAGAAATGGCTGATCCCTTTCTGAGAACGCTTTCCTAGAAAGAAACCAGCCTTAGGCGGACAGCCGGCCTGAAAATAAGCTATTTGGTAGCTTCAGGTTTGGGGACATTTTCAGTAATAAAGAGGGATGTAAGCAATGCATCTGCTCCTTGCCTGTGCTTCCGACAGTGCCCCAGCCTTGGGAAAAGGGCTCCCAGCAGTGGAAATGGTTCTAATGCCACTCTTCCCTGCTGAGCTGCATTAACTCCCTGCCACCGGCAGGAGCCTGCACACAAGATGTGTTTAAATAGGATCAAGACTAGGAGGCAAAACCTCAGCATAACCTGCAGTATTCTTGGTGTAAACCTGCTGCCCTCCCTGCTGAGGTTTTATTGTAACATTAGGTCAGTGACCACAGCTGATCTCTCCTGACTTACACAAAATGAAGCTCCTGCAAATCACATTCCCATGGGAATCTGTTTTAATTAATAATTCCCTTTTCTATTTCATATATCTTACAGTTGTTTTGTATTTTAACACCCTTCACAGGAAACTGGTTACAAAGATCTTTCATGAGTAGCATCCTGAGGAGCCACAACCACCTGCAAACCTATGCTGATCAAGAAACTGGAAAGCAACTGGGTGCAGTAAGCACATGGCAAAGAACACAAGAGGAGCAGAGGAAGGAGTCAGGAGTCCTACTCCTTGCAGTGACATTGTTGGGAAGCTGAAACTTCAGGTGACACACCCACAGCTGGAGGTGTCAAGGCCTTGTGCATAAACTGCTCACAGCATCCAGCGTGCAGCTGAACCGATTTAACTTCAGAGAAGCCAAAACTTGCCATGCTGCAAACCCAACTTTGGATAATTCTGCAAAACCCCTCCTGAAAATCTCTGAGAAGTCCCTTCCTGGCCTTTGCAGGATGCTAACAGGGCAAGTTCTCACCCCTTGGAATGTCTAACATTAAAGGCTCTCACAAAAAGGGAAAGACCTTCTCACCTCACCTCTACCTGCCTGCTGGCCATTCCCATTCCCTCCAGCCAGTGGTTTTCCAACTCTTTCAGCCAGAAGCTCCCCAGACAGATTTCCCAGCCCTGACACATGGGATTCACAGGGCTGTTCAAAAGCTCTACAGCAAGTTTGTCCTTTCCGAGCCAAGACAATGAGAGAGGAATCGGTCCTTGCATGGCTCTGCTGGTGCACACTCACGTTCCCAGTGGGCTCTGACAATGCCCACCGTGAGAGGAATCCCATCATTTGCCCACACTGACTTGGCAAATATTTACCCTTATTTACGTACAAACTCACATCCATTTAATTCAACTATTTAACTACTACAAACCACCATGTTCCGCTCAAAAAAATGCCTTTTGGAAGAAGGGCACCCACATGACCTTCTGCAGAGGTTTAACAGACACTCCTGGAGCCCTGGTGGGTGGCGGTTCTGTGGGGACAGACCTTTTGGAGACCTTGAGAGCCCATCCAAACCTCTGGGCCCAACGGCGAGGCTGAGGCATCACTGGATGTGGTACATGCAGATACATGAGCATATATTAACGGTGAGAATATTTTTTCTTTTTTTCTTTTTTTTTAACAAAACATCAGAGAAAAGTGTTTTATTGTTACTAAAAAAAAACCAAACACCAAACAATGCTCTAGTGTTTTAGGCCATGGATTCTCTAGCTCAGATTCATGGCGTGGAACACATTAACAAGGAAAGTGTCTCATGGACATCTCCCCTCTGGCCACAACCAGGCACCTCCGCCCTTCCCCGTGGTGATCAAATCACATCCTTAGGCAAGTACAGCAATTGTTCACATGTAAAAGTAAGACTAGGAAAGTATGTAATGTATTTATAGCCTTTCTTCCCTTCTTTCTTTTTTTTTGTTTGTTTTTTTTTTGTTGTTGTTGTTGTTGTTGGGGTGGTTTTTTTTTTTGGTTTTGTTTTTTTTTAAAAAATTGAAGTGATTTAGCAGCTGGAAAGAAAAAGACAGCATCATGTGAGCAGCCAGTGCTGCAGAGATCCCCAGCAAATGCTCCACGGGTTACTCACGGTCCACGGCCCACAGTCCACAAACCACATTTCAGGGCTTCCCCGCCTTTGCAGAGTCCTTGATGGCAGGGGCTTCTCACAGTGAGAGCCAGCAGGTCGTCTTTGGTGGCTGAAGAGACACGCGAGGGCCTTCCCGTCCTCAGCAGCAGCTCGGGTTGGAGCAGCACCGGGGCCTGGGTCCCGCTGGGCACACGGAAAGGGGCTCCCAGGGCTGTGGTTCTGTCCCCAGCTGCGCTGGCACTGCGGACACGGAGCCGGGGCAGGCAGGGCCGGGCGGGCAGGGCCGGGCGAGCACCGCGTCGCTCCTCCACCCGTTCGTTCCCTGGCGCTGGGTTCCCCTGTCCGGGTCTGGCTGCGTGGGCTCAGCGGGCAGCGGCCACGGGCGCAGCGCTGTCGGATCTCGGCTCACACCGCTGCGACCTCCGGAGCTCCCAGGGTCACTGGGATGATGCCACTGATCCAAGTCACTCGAGAGACACGGCTGCCACGTGGCTGGAGAAACCCAGCTGGGATCGGGCACCGTCCGCCCCGAGGTCACGTCCCAGCCTCGGGAACCAACTGCACCTATGTGGCCCCGCGCAGCCACCGGCTGCTCCCCGGCCAGGGAGTTCTCTCGGCACAACAGCAACCCCTTTTTTCCTTTTTTTTAAAACAACAATTGCTCTCACCCCTCATTTTTGGTAGTCACACATACAGGCACACACTATATGTACACAATTTGGGCCCGAGGACCTACGGCACGCCAAGGAAGCCAGCACCGCTCAGGATGGTGCACACATTCAGCAGCTGTCAAAGGAGAAGTCGTTTTACTTTCTTTTAAACTTGCAATGTTTGTCTTTATTTTGTTCTTTATATTTTGAAAGTGAAAAGAAATAGTATTGAGTCAATTTCTTTTTTTCTTTTTTTTTTTTTTTAAATATTTGTTCTATGTATTTACAAGCCTTAAAGTTGCTCTAAAGGTTCTCAAAGTATCACTAGTACTTTTTTCCCCGGGGTAGCACGGTTTTCAATGAGTTATTTTCGGAGCACTCTGGTCCGCAGCGGTTTTCTCAAATGCATTTCCTTCCGATCCAAGGTTATGTATGGTTTGATTACTATTTTCTTTTTAAATTTCTGAAGCAAGCTGAGAGGCAGGCAGAAAAATCTGATGACAATAAAAAAAAAATTGATCTCATCCTCATCTAGCTCACCCCAACCCCCTTCAAAGTTTTGTCTATTTATCATGCTTTGAAACAAAACTGAGGTGCGTATGAAGGGGAGGGAAATTTATTTCTCTGCTTTTGTTCTATTATACAATTTGTTTACAGAAACTGCAAATTTAAAAATTACACTGGCATTTGCAGTCCTTAAAATAATAAATTAAAAGTTTTCAACTTGTTTTTGTTTTTGCTAAACAGATTTGTTTTGCTGTGTGTTTTCCTAAGTATGAGTCCTTGTTTAAAAAGAAAAGAAAAAGATTAAAACAGAAAATATTTTCTATAAATAATACAGGTATTTTGGTTTAGTGCTCCCGCCCTCAGGTTTGAAGTTTACTTTTGTGGGTTTTTTTTCAAGTACCTTTTTGCCTCCATGATCACCTCGGTGTTTATCGGGTTTTACCTCTCCCACTCGTGCGTGTGTGGGGCAAGGGGGGTCTGCGAGAGAGAATTGGCCTTGCTGCACTGTGATTGGCGAAGACGTGAAACTTTTTAAAAAAATACTTAAATTGTTTCTTTTTTGTTTGTTTGTTTTAAATCTGTATTTTAAGTTTTAATTATCCTCTGACTCCTCTTCGGCCTCCCGTAGCCACGTGAAGAACGCCGTGACAGATTTTAGCGCTACTCCTTTCCCGTTCTGCTCCGCTGGGTCCTTGCTGCTTTCCCACTTGTAGAAGGCATCCTCCGAAATGACCTCCTCGTCATACAGGCAATCAAAAAACATCCGCAACAAATCTGCAGTAATGGAATAACGGGAGGGAACATCTGTCAGCTGCGGCTGCGGCCAGAGACGCGCCTGCAGATAAGGGGATTAATGCGACCTCTTGGCACAGGAGACGGAGAGACAAGGAAAACAAAGGGCTCTTACTCAGTTATTGCTTCGTGGCTGCTCACACTCAGGTGAGGGGGAAAACCAACCTCTCTGACAGTGTCAGAGAGGAAGGACAGCTGGGAAAGCAGCCGTGGGCATATGTTATCTAGAGACTGGCTGGCAAGCAGAACCCACAGCAGCCCATCTCCTCTGGACCACACGTCTGGATTCCCTCCAACCCTGGATTTTTGTGGCTCAGCAGGAAGGATAATGCCCAACTAATGCCATAAAGGGCACTAAGGACGATGGTGCTGGGTGTTTTAAAGCACTCTTGGATTTTGTGCTGCAGACTCCCTGGGAATCCCTGTTTCTTTGGCTACTCCCTTGCCTCTTGTCCCACAAGAGTTTTCTGTATCATCTTTGGGACAAAACTCATCAGTTGACCAACTCATGTTATTCCCTCCAAGCCCACAGACATCTATGGAGTAGCAATGCAACAACAACACCCACGCTCTCACATGCCCAGGTACGGCAAACTCAACAGATTATTTTGTACTGCTCTTTTTTTGCTCTCTTTTTATCCACAGAGGTTTGTCCTTCCTTCTGTGTGGCTGCTCACAGGAGCAACCAAAAGAAGAGCCAGCCTCTGGCCAAGCATTTGGGAACCTGTGCTGCTCTAAAAAGCTGGAATTTGGACAAGCTGAACCCACCACACACTGGCTTCTCTCATCTGCTACCTACAAAGGTAAGGAAAAGCACATCCTCTCCCAGTCTCCCACAGAATCCCCCTTCCTTTCTGCAGGAATCCCAGCACAGAGGCAACACTTACTAGGAGGTTGATCAAGTTTTACTATTGATGCTTGTAGTGCATAAAGTGCTTGTAGTTCCTTCTCTGTGTCTGAGTCCAGGTACTTGAGTAAGATGGGCACTCTCTGTTTGATAACAGCAGTGTCCACTCGGAAGCTGGAAGAGTCCGCTGAGGGGAAGAGGAGAAAGGAGGGTCAGCTTTGGCACATGGCAACAGGGACAGGTCTTTGATTGCCTTTATTTAGGCAAATGACAATCACCAACACAGATCAGAGTGGAGAGAAAAGGAGGATGAGAAACAACAGGAACTATTTTTGGTTAATGGCTATTTCTGGAAGCCTTGGTCCTTACAGTTCCCCAAATTCAACCAGTGTCTGCAGTGACCCCAGCTCTAACACACACAGAAGCAGCACAACTTTACTTTGCAGTGCAAATCGTGTCTCCACAGGCAACTGCGCTTAGAAGGTTTTTAGAAAATTCTTTTTTTTCTAAAAATACCAGGGCAGAAACAGAATCTTAAGTAGCACATGACATAGGAAATAGGACTATGTAAAAAATATGCATTAGAAGTCCATCAGCCACATGGATAAATTATTCAGCAGCTTTCAAGTAGATCACGCAACCTAATTAAGTGATACTTTGAAAACAAAAGAAAAAAACTCAGTTAGAGGCAAGGTCAAAATTTAAACCAGAGGACGATTTTCTTGACACAACAGGGAACCCTTAAACATTGGAAATGAAATCCTGTGTCATGTCTCTGTGAACACTAGGTGGCACGAGCAAGGTTCTGTTCCCAGAGAGAGGAAGGAGCTGGGCTGTCCCTCCCCTCCCTCACGCGGTGGAATCCAGCCCGTTCTCTCCCCCAAATCACAGCTCAGAGCAGAACCAGACCCTTTACAAGCACCACTTCTTGCTTTGCCAGATGCCAACAGTAAAGTTAAAGAAAACCAAGTGAACTGAGCAGATGTTTCTGGCTGCAGTGCTTTATTCAGCCCCCCGGGGCTCCGAGGCTCACGTGTCCAACTTGGGAGCCCTCCCTTTCCTGTATTTCCAGCCGACAGCTGTACAGGCAAGCAATCCACATAAACCATCTTTCCAAAACTGAAACTTTGGATATAAAACTCTTACAAGCCTGAGCCCCAGATGGCTTCTTCACGCAGCCCACGCTGCCACTGCTGGAGTGCCCACGCATCTTTGCTGACACAGGAGTGGAAATGTTAATTGCCTTAATGATGATCTCATTCATTTCCACCTTCATTAAGAAAATCAACGAACAAGCTGGCGTTACCCAGTGCTGTCTGAAACCCCTGCTCACACAAGGTCACTGGGACACACCAGGGTCACCTCGGGAACACCATACCTGGCTAAGTGCCCGGCTGTCACATGGGGAAGGGACACCCTGCTCTTGGGCACAATCCCAAATGATGGAAAAGCCTTAGTGTGGGATAAAACACAGCCTTGGGCAGGGAAATGCGATATCAACCTGAGAAATACCAAATAATTCTTTGCAGGTTTGGTTTGTGTGGTGTTTACACTGCAAGTTACTCACCTATAATAGCTGCTTTACAAACTGCTGTCATTAAAGCTCTAAGGAATGTAGGTGAACTCATCTGGCTTTCATCTAGATTAGCCTGGAATCAAGAGTAAACGGACCAGTTAAAAACACGGCGCCGCAGGAGCGCGACCGCTTCCAAACTCCAGCACTGAATCTGGCAGCACGTCCAGGCTCAGCTGCTGCTGCAGCACAAACCCAGCTCACCCCTGCAAACACTCGGCTTCCCCACTCACTCCCTGAAACTCCCTTAGGGATGTCAACAGGCAACACCAGATCCCATGGGATCCATGTGCCACTGAACGCCTCCCACAGGGAGCCGTTTGTCTGCAGAACCAAACCAACCACGCCGGGCTCCTGCAACGCCCCTACACAGTTTCAAAGAGTTTTAGGCTTTTCCAACAAACTTTACGGCGTGTTCCTTGGGTGGAGATTGTTTGCTTTGTAAAAGAAATTCAGGGAATGGCTGTGGAACTTGTCCAAGGCTCCAAAGAGCCTGTGGGTGATCCCATATTTTCAGCGCTGCTTTCGTTCCACTCTCGACTCCTCTAACAGCAGTGGGAAAATGACATTTCTAACACATTGCTCTGCCACAGAAATAACTGAACTGAAGCTGACCAAGATTTAGTGTAAGCACAGATGTAAATGCATCAGGTTGGGTATGACTTCAGGCACTAAACAACTGGGTTAAAGAATGCAGCCAGAGACTGAGAGCAAAGACGAATGGGTTGACAGGCCTTTTCCTCTTTTTTTCTTTATTTTCTCTTCCAGTGCCTGGCCCAGTGCACTGGGAAAAGGTGCTCTCAGTGACTGCCCAGGATATTTTTACAGGGGGAAATTTGCAGAGGTCATGTTGGAAAAAAGTAGTGAGAAGCTTCTCTTCCCTATTATGTGAAGAAAAGATGTAGCAATGTACATCTAAAATGTACTAAGTGGCAGAAGCAGGATATTCAGTGTCAGAAAGTCTACAGTATTTAAAAGGCAGTTACACAGTTAATATGGCTAAAATTCTTCCTTCCTAAAGCTGACTCTTAATTAACTGATTATATTTAAGATTTTAATTCTTTGGAAGTGTTGATTGCACAGACCAAATCCTCGCAGTGTCCTAAACCCCAAGATGTTCAGACCAGAACATATTAACAAAAGCAGTTAAACTGTCTGCAGGGAGGGTGAAAGTCTCTTTGTACCTCTACCCAATCAAAGATTTGTTCATCATTCGCCTTGTCCTCAACAATGAGTTTTTCCAGCTGCTTGTTCAGCTCTTCCGCAGAGAGTTCTTTCTCTGAAAGTGCTTCTGAGGAACTGGAACAGTTGGACTCCGTGAACTCCAACTTCTGCAACACCACATGTGATGATGAGAATTAGTGAAATGTACTTCCCTAGGCTGAATTACAGCAGATTGAAGCAGGAAACTACATTTAACTCTGCTTCCTGCCATCTTTCAGCTGTTCAGTTATCGTTACAGCAATATAAACTTTTCCTGTTCCAAAAGGTTGGGAAGCATTTTACAAACACATGGGAACTACATTATCCAGCAAAGACAATGAGGTACCTCAGGCAGCTCCAGCCCTGCACAGCAGAGCACAAAATCAAGTGTGTGTTGCCCAGCTGGAGCTACAGGGGCTGGAATGCAATGATCAGAGCTGGCATTGGCTCAGAGGAATTGCAGCCAGTGCCCCAATTCCTTGAAAACTGTGACAAGAGGAGCTGCAGTCCCCTCAGCAAGGCCCAGGCCATGGTAGTAATTCCATTTCTTGCAGCACTTCCAAAGTGCCAGAACAGGGCAGTGGATCACTCGAAGCTCCAAAGGGAGACAGTGTCTTCCTGAGGAGCAGCACTAGCAAGAGGTGAGGTGCCTCCATCAGTTCCTGGCTCCCTCCAGGATCATAATCCAAGGTGGGATGAGTGAATAACCGCTATTTATTGTGGCCCTTCTGCAGATTGTCTGCCTTGCTCCAAAACTAATTCTTGAATTTTTTTTTCCCAGCTGGATAAACAGGTCTCCTAGAGGAAGCCAGGAGACCCGAGATGTGTGTCTGGGAGCAGTGGGGATGGGCTTGTCCTCCCTGTGCTTCAAAAGGTGGTGCTGAAATCATCTACCCCAGCTCAGAGACACTTCACCCCACATTCCAACTGCGCATAAGAATGGGATGGAAGAGGATGAACGAACGGGATGATCGAGCAAATGATCTGAACTCACTTGTTCCATGAGAAAGGTATGTACATCCTCCCCTTCGGGCAAGTAGTCCTTCCAACTGAGGCCAGACTCCCTCCATAAGGCTCCCACTTTCTTATGGCTCTGAAACACAAGCAGTTTGTCCAGTTTAAAGAGCTGAGGGACACCCCAGGAGCTTATAGGGGCCAGAATGGTGCAGCTGTGTCAGGAGGAATAAAGGACAGTTCAGCCACCCAACAAACGCCCAGCAATGAGTGAGAACATCTGGAGACCCCGTGCAAGAGGAACCACATGTGCAATCCCCTCCCGGGTATGCACATCTCGTCAGGTGGGCAACGCCTCGTGACGGGGAACGGACAAGGCAGAAGTGACACGGGGGGTTCACAACGACCTCCGAGGCTACCCAGGAGCAGTGACACGTGGAACAGGGCAGTTTCCCACGGCCTGACACAGCGCTGGCACGGATGACTCAGATCCTTCTCCTGACTTACTCCGTGACTCACACTCCCCTGCCTTGACAGTAAGGCTCTGGCACACTGCTCCTTTGAGAAAATTCCTTATTTATGCGGTTGTTTTCTGCGCAGAGACCGAGCCTCAAATTCAGGCACATAATCCCAAATTCTCTCCTCAATTCCTAGAGTTTATGCAAACCTTGAGAGCAGTGCCTTTGAGCACAGATAGTTCAGCCTTTTGCAGCCTCTAATGTCACACTGACCTTTGAGCCTCCTGCCTCGGAGGGCACAGTTCTGACACACACAGTTCTGACAAGAATAAAAATGCTGAGCACAACCAGCTCTTTTCACCCAAAAGCTTTGCCAAAGTTTCACCCTACAGCGCCTGCTCACAGGAGATCACTGAGTAGCCTAAGCCAAGCTGAGAAATGCAGCCTTTTAGTTCACAAAGCAGATTACAATTTTCAGTTTACAATACAGATTGTTAAGAGCCAGCTGTGCATAGTTCCTCCTCTGATCCATCAAGACCTGGATTAGATGGCTGATATTACACTGAAATACCCAAGTCCAAGTTTTGGCCTGGACGAGACTGGATCAGAAAGCTGTGGCAGAAACAGAGACTCAAGGCTGTGCTTCCACACCCAGAGCACAGCAGCTTTTCTTTCACAGAATAGTTAAAAAAAAAAAAGGAAGTTGACTGTCCAAACAAGCACAAAACTAAAATAAATAAATAAAAAGACACTCTTTGCACTGTTAGACTGAAATGCTCCTGGAACATTCAACCTTACTTGAATGCATGCTTGAAAAAATAAAAAAAGGCAAGTGAGGGATTTTACAGGGTTGGAAATAGACACTACCCAAAGTGCAGGATTTATCTGGATTGAAAAAAAAAAAAAAAAAAAAAAAAAAAAAAAAAAAAAAAAAGACAAAAATGGAGACAAGTTATAGGGAAACCACCAAACTGGTTTGACACGCAGCTGTGAGGTGTGAAAGAGAGCTCTCGGAGTCACGGGGTGAGGAGGTGTCACTACCCCAGTGCTGGGTGAACCTCAAGAGTCGGCAGGTTTAGTTTGGATAAGCACCCAGCAGTCTGAGGCCATCGGAAGCTTATCCGAACCCTGAGAACCTCTCCGGTCTGCAAGAACAGCTCTCTCGCAAGATTCCCGGCACTTGCTGCTTCTGGTCAGCCCAGAAATCCCTTGAGCATGTCCCTCTTGCAGTATTTCAGCACTCTTAGCTTCTGGGAGAAGCCAGGTGCAAAGGTACCTGCAAAAGGGAAAAGTGATGAGAAAACAAAAAGTTAACTCAACTTTTTGGAACCTCGTAAGGCTTGGTTGGAAACTGGGGGTGCGAGGCAGGTTCCCTAAGTTATCTGGACTGGCTGGCCCATCCCTAAACGTCCTCACGTGGGAATGGTGTAGGTTTCATGCATGAACACGAGCGCTGCATCCACTCCTCCCTCCGGAGGACAAGGGCACCTGGGCACTCACCATTTGTTTGCATAGAAGGTGCAAGATTTCAGCAAGCAAGACGCCGGCTCTTCCCACAGGAAGCAAGGGTTTGCTAAATTCTCTAGAATGAAAGAAAACCAGGTGTTTTTTCTTTATAATTCGTATTTGGAATGCAAAGCAAGGGGCAAGGAGCAAACTGAGGCAGGAAATCACCTTTAACTTCTGCCAGGGAGGAAGGATTTGATTAATCCAGCACTGCTGATAAAACATTTAGTGATGCAGTGACCTTATCACAACAGGGCTAATTACAAAGACTTGACTTTTACATCAAAAAATATGTTATATTTAATGTCAAATCCACTAATTTTTTGGGATGATGCATTTGGGTAGAGGGAAAACACTGTTATTTTCTTAATATACTGGTAATAGAAATAGGAACCATTCAACTGGCTTCCAGTTAATCCCCAAATACCAAAAGACATACAGAAAATACAGGAATTCTGGTCTGGGAAATGGTTTCCAGTCTTGCAGACAAGGTTTTGTGCCCATTGAAGGAAATGCCCAGGTGGTAGAGACACAGAATCCCATAGTTCGGGCAGGGACACCTTCCACTATCCCAGGGTGCTCCAAGCCCCATCCAGCCTGGCTTTGGACACTTCCAGGGATCCAGGGGCAGCCACAGCTGCTCTGGGCACCCTGTGCCAGGGCCTCCCCACCCTCACAGGGAGGAATTTATTCCAAATATCCCACCTAACCTGCCTCCACTCTACCCTCCACTCTACAGCACTGGGGTATTTTTAAGCTTAGCTGAAACAAACAGCAGACTTATGGATAAAACCCTTCTCCAAGGGTGAAAGCACCAAGCTCCTTTCCAGCAGAGCTCTCAGACCGGTGCGGCCCCCAAGGACGTGGGACAAGCTTTGCATCAGCTCCTGCGGGGAGCTGAGCCTCCAGCACTGCTCATCCTTCACCGACTGGTGGGAACCACGCTGTGAAAACACTGCAGGCACAGCTGGGAAAGCATCACTTACTGTATAAGTTCTCTCATAGAGATTCCTCCTTCTTTTAACATGGGGGTCACCAGCTCAGCCAGGTACAACCAGATATGGGGTATATCTATGGCCATGTCATCCGCCATCTCCAAGGTCTCGGAAAAGCTTTAGAAGAAGGAAAAACATAAAGTATTCAATAAAATTTAATTGGAGATATTTCCTGCAAAGAAATCTGCGCTTTAAAAATGTTTTGTAACATAAAAGAGGAGTGAAGAGAGAGAGGAGTGAGGAGAATCAGAAAGGTAACAAAGACCTTATTGCCATTTTATGCTTTTGCTACTTCCAAACTGCCAGGACTGAATTTCTCCATGCAGTAACACAGAGAGTATGTGGAAAAGACATCACCTTTTGTAGATCTAACAGATAGATCCAGGAAACCTCAATTTATAATAATAATTACATCCCAGTACCAAATCATTTGCTAAATAGTAACACCTATAAAACTAAAAAGCATTTTTGTCTGTAAATATAAATCATCAAGTGAAATGTCTGTAAGTAAGAGCTCAGGTCAGCAGAGGGGAGTTTCTATCTGCAGCAGGAATTATAGGACTGCTCCCCAGTGATACACTTTCCAGAATGGCTCAAAACTCTTCTTTCCCATGAAATCCTTGCAGGTGGCTTCACTTCCCATGCCTGGTAGATGGTAATTTTTCTGCTCTCCCGCCAGTTTCTATCATGGTTCGTTTCTCCCCGAAAACCTTGGAAAGTCCAGTGTCCTGTTTAGTGACTACGAATGCACATTTTCTCTCATGTTTCAAACCAGAAACCACCTCCTTTGCTTTGTTTTTCGTATCCCCTGCTGCTCCTCCAGCCTTTCTGCCAGAATTTGTTTTCCTGTTGTGCATCTCCCAGACGTGGGCCGGGAGCAGTGTTCATCCTGTGATCCCTCATTACATGGTCATTTCTCCTGTGTCAGTAATTGAGGTGGCTTCTGGTGTTCTCAGCACCCACTGAACACCACTTGTCCTTTCCTTCATCTTCAGGAGCCGTTTCATGTTGTTTATGCCACATTCAGACCACAGATCCCAATATTTCATCAAGATCCACTTATCCAAACTCCAGGAAACTCCAGAACAGCTTTAATCCCAATACATTTTGGATATGTATCACCTCAAACAAGTCCCTCTGACCATCAGTGCTGTGTGGACACAAGTGTCCCCCTGTGGCTATAGATTTTTTCAGCTGTTCCATACAGTTTTGAGCTCAGCCTGCCCAAACCTTTCTTGTGAGCTGGATGGAGTTCAGGGACAGACACAGGTGCAGGGAGTGCCCTGTCGGAGCGGTCGGCGGTACCACAATGACAGGGATCCAAATCAAAGCAGCCAGACAGAGCCAACTCCTCAGAAACTCAGTATGCAAAGAGTTCCTTCATCTGCTCCTTCACTGCTGCATTTGTGGCTATCCCTGTTTTATCCCTCCTGCTCTACACCCCAGTGAGGACCGAGTGCCACCAGGGACCTCCCTGGGAACATGGATTGTTTTAGGACTGGACTTCAGGCTGGGAACACAAAACTCAGGGAGCTGAAATGAGCCAGCAGCCGAAACTCAGGTCTCTTGAGGCAGGTCCAACCCATCTGCTGCACGTTCTCCTCCTCAGCCCCTCGAGGATTCGGCTGCTCCAGCTGAGGTGTCCTGAGGAATGGCATCGTGTGGGTGAAGCCTTTTTCCCAGTGGGAGAGTGGCTGAGGTTCTGTGGATGCACAGGAGCTCCCAGGTACTAACGTTGTGTGAAGGATTCCGACTTCTTCCTCTTCCAATTACGTTCAGGGATTTGCAAAAGGCAAACAGGGAGAAATGCAGCACAAACAGGGATCTGAACACACACATTGAAACAGACACCTACAGATCTGCTTTGAAATAAAAGCTGATATAAATACCAACGTATTTACGTTCACTAAAGCATCTGAAACCCTTTAAAATATATTACAATAATAATATTCCTTATAAATACACCCAGATGATACAGTCCTTACAAAAGAATGTGTGGAGAGGGTAGGATACCAAAACAAGGTGGGAGATCATTTCTCTGCAGCACAGCCTCCATTTGCAAGAAACACTGAGGAAGAGAATCTGTGGATTCTCTGTGCAGAATACCAACCCCTTGAAGAAATCCTGCTTGCTCAGCTTTCCTGACTGCACCAGCTGATGTAACAACTGGCCCATGTGATCCCTGGTGATCTGACTCCGCTCCAGCGTCGACTCCACTCCCACGCGCACGAACACGGGCAGCAGGTTCTGGGCACTCAGCTCCTCCACACACTGCATGGCCTCCTGTGGAACGACACACATCAGTCACTCCTGAACTGAAGAGCAGCCAAAAATGTGGCACAAGAGTATTTCCTACTGTAACATTGGGGATTTTTGGTGAAATGAGTATTTAGTGAGGCTGCCAGGCAAAGTGCTGAATTAGGCTGTGGAACCTCATCACGTAATAATAACAAAAACAACAGTAATAGCAATAATGGAATTTATACCACTCAGGTAACAATTTTTAAAATACACAATCACATTCCAGGGCTGCTTGGTGCAATGGCAGGAGTTGTCTTCTGGATGCCACCAAAACACCTATTACTGCATCAAACATCAAGCCAAGTCAAAAAGAGGGTATCAGGTTAGACTTGTTATTGATCTGACCTGGCACAAACGCCCGTGTTACAAACCCACAGCCCATCAAAAAGCAGAAAACAGCTGGGGAGCACTTGGAAGAAGATTTCCCCTTTCTAAAGCTCCTACTTTCTGACTTTTGCATTTTGCAACCTAAACAGAGAAAACACTCAGAGACCTTGAGAGCAGCTCTCAAAGCCCCACATCAAAATTCCTGATGCAGACAAGCTGCCTTGATTCCATGAACTTTTAACCAGCCCTGCCCTGTCTACTGCAATTCAGCTCCATTTCAGCCAGCCACAGGAATATGCTGCTGTATTTGCAAACAGGAAACTGAAGTGACCCCTTCATCCCAGGCATCCAGCTGGAGCCCATCACAAGAAGGAAAAGGAGTGGAGACTCCTTGGCTCACCAGCCCCTGGGTCCCAGGCCAGCCCACTGCCAATCAGAGCAAGGTTTTTCCTCTCCAAACCAAGTATTTAATAATTTATCCCAATAACTAGATGTGAACTCTAAACAATCCATCATGAGAATTTTCCTCTTTCCAATTATTAATTGGAAGCCCAATGAAATGGAAGCAGCAACTCTGCTTTTAGGGTGCCAAACCAGCAACTCCCAAGTGCTGCCATTTCAAACTTGGCAGGTTTCAAAATTTATTTCAGTGAAAGATCAAACGAAGCAGCTTCGTAGCCAATGTAACACTTCTTGCAAACTCCCTGGATGAGCTAAAAAACCATTTACAAGAGAAACAAAATTTCAACCTTTTAACTAGGAAGTGATGACAGCTGCTCAGTAATTTCCAATGTTTATTAAAAATCCTCTGGAGTGGTTTGTTCAATATTTAGTACTGCTTTATCTGCCTCCAGATCAGAACAGCACATGCTTTGATAACTAAATGAAAATCTCTCTTTATTTTCCCACTAGCTTTTCTGCTTCCAAAATTGCTGGTATTATGGAGCTGCTCAGTGATTCACGACAGATACACATCCATCTTGCTACTTAAAACACACAGGCTGGGCTATTTTTCCTATGACCAGCAGGGCAGGAAACAAGCTCGGGAGACAACTGTCCTGAAACTGCTCATGGAGCTGCTGCTGCTGCTGCCTGGATTCTGCCCGGCCCCGCCGCTTCCGCTGCCTCTGTGTGGGCTGGGTGCTCACAGAGACAGATCCTGGAGAGAAAGCACTCCATACCCTCAGAGCTTTCTGTTAAGTGAGTTTTTCATCTTGCTTACCTTAAAATCATTAATATGCAAGAACTCATCAATGATAGATTTGCATTTTCTCTCTATTTCCTCTTCTGATAGTGAAGGCTTTTCTTGCACTGGAGCTGGGGGAGCTTCTGGCTTGGCTGGTGGAAATACAACAACAAAAAATGTTTGGAGAAGGAAAATCAGCATTTGAGAGATAACATTCTGAGAACAGAAGTCACCAGAGCAGGTGTGTCCCCTGTCCCATCCTGAGGCACGGGGTAGTTCTTTGATGGGGCTCAGAGCAACATGGGATAGGTGGAAGGAGTCCCTGCCCATGGCAGGGGGTTGGAACTGGATGAGTTTAAGGTTCCTTGCAACTCAAACCATTCTGGGATTCTGTGATTCCTTCCTGGCTACTTTCCCCCCATATGAACTCCCAGTATTTCCGTAACTTGACCTTGCAGGATCACAGCTGGCAGTGGCACAGGTCGAACATCTTCAAAGCTCTCCACCAACATTAAATAATTAAATGGGAGCTGTTGCAGCAAAGTTAAAATACGCTGACTGCAATGGGCAGCAGCCCAAGGCAATCTCCTGATCACATCCCAAAACCCTGGTCCCCATGGATTGTCTACAACGTCCCGAAGCTTCAGGATAAGCCTGTGCTGTGCTGTGGCAGTCGAGGCGTTTCCCTCACTGTGGCAGCTTCCAGATGTTTCCCAGGGAAGGAGCTGAACGCTGTCCTTCCTATAAACATTCTGTCCACAAGGAACATCACCCTAAGAGTCCACATTTTCCCACTAACAAACCAGCCCAGGCTGGCAGGAGGGAAAAGCAGGAGCTGCAGGACTGACACGGTGACAGATGAGTCACCTTGGTGGGTGCCACCGTCCCGCTGCACCAGGGCCGGCTCGGAAGGACAGCTGGCAACAACACGGTGCTAAAAAGCTGCCATGCACCATCTGTCCCAGACCCAAATCCCTGCCCTGGCCCTGGAGAATGTTTGGAAAGGGTAGCTATGGCTTTACTGGGCACTGAAAAAGCATTCCTGAAGAACTGACACTGACTTGGGGGACTTTGTGCCCAGGAGCCAGTGGGACAGTGACAGGCTAAAACAGGCAACACAGTGCCACGGGGGTGTTGTGCTGGTACCTGCAGCCTTTCAGCTCAGCTGGTGAGGGATGAGGCCCAGGCCTGCCTGGCTCAGCTGTGTCACCCAGCTCTGGGAGGGGCACCACAGCTGCAGCAGCCTGACAGTGCCCTGCACAGACACCTGTCATTGCTCCTGACAGATCCTCCCTTGTGCCTTTTTCCACACATTCAGCAAGATTCCCCAAGCAGAGAGGAGCCGTTACCAGATTCCTTGGCTTTGTTCCTCTCGGCCTCGGTGCTGTTCCTGTCCATCTCCATGCCTCCTGTCAGCTGCTTCACCGTCTCCAGCATCTCCCTGCGCTGCTCCTCCTGGGCCTGGTTGTCCAGCAGCAGCTCCTTGCTGCTGCTGCCCCGGAGGAAGGTGTTGGGCCGGGACAGGGAAGGTGGCAGAGGTTTGTCGTTCTTCTCCCTGCCTGTGCTCCCGCGACTGCCGAACACAAACGCTCACAGGTTAGAGAAGGTACTCGAGGGCCTCACTGCAGGAAAAAACCACCCCCCAAACCCCGCAGGATTGCTGACTCCATTTCTTACAGCTGTACCTACAACCAAAATTAACTCAGTTTCAGGGATGCACAAACACAAATACCCAGAGTGGACAGGCAGAGCCAATGATTCCTAGAGAGCACATGGAAAAGCAGTGCTCTACAGCACCCATTTTATACATGGAATAGTGAATTTTATAACACAAGGACTCTGATTCACTTTGAAATGGTGTGAGAGCTTTAGATTAGATGTTACAAAGAAATTCCTCTCTGTGAGGATGGTGAAGTCCTGGCACCGGGTGCCCAGAGAAGCTATGGCTGTCCCTGGATCCCTGGAAGTGTCCAAGGCCAGGCTGGACAGGGCTTGGAGCACCCTGGGATAGCGGAAGGTGTCCCTGCCCATGACAGGGGGTGGGAATGGGTGATCTTTAAAGTCTCTCCAACCCAAACCATTCTGTGATTCCATGAGAGTTGTATTTTTTACCCATTTATTGAAAAATACCTCCCAAACAGTGAAGGCTCCCAGCAACAGGTGACAATGATCTGTCCTATTAATTATTGTGTTAATGAGTAAGATGGGCAAAACAATACCAAAAGGGAGTAATTTCCAGGTAAGCCCAAGAGGGAAAACATTAGAGGCACAACCCAGGAAAACACTTCAGCAGCTCGTGTGCACTGGAAGGAAGATCCAGTGACATTTTAAATGAACTATACATTTATAAACCGTGTCTAGAGTTAATAAATTATTGAGGGTTAATACGTGTTTCATGCTCCAAGCTGGAGCGGCTGCAGCTCTGAAGGAGTTGGAGTGAGAGAGAGGCTCTGTAGCTTTTTGTGGGATGTGGGAGCATGGGCAGGTCACAGCTGCTGGGAAGGGTCAGACACTGTTTTATGCTGCATTTCTGCCAGGTTTTAGGTGTGTTTTTCTGGATAAATAAACCTACTGACCTGGCTGAATTCAAAGCCATTAAATCCAACCTATTTATTACTATTTTATCTGAAGAGTTTTCAATCTGTTAAACACAACTACCCTTAGCTGAAGGGTGAAGTGGAAACTAAAACATTCATCAAAATGGCTTTAAAAATTAATTCCACCTCTCTCTCCTATGGTATTATAAAATACAGGTGTGTTTGAAGCTAACTCAGAGGGGGAAAAGGACCCAGCCATTCCTGGAAAGGCAAGGAATTCTCTTCTTTCCGAGTGCTGGTACCCAGATCAGGGGGTGCAAAGTGCAGCAGGGAAGAGCGACGGAGCGACACTCACCTCGTTAAGGCCCTGCGAGATTCTAGTTCTGAAGACACAGATGAGGCAGATACTGGGGAGACTGGAGGCTGCAGGGCAGAAAATCTGTTCAGACTTGTGGCACTTGGTCGCAAGGAGTCTGGAGATCGTGGAGACAACACAGAGCAGAGCGACAAGGTCAGAGCTGCTGATACCTTGGCATCACTGAGCAGTTCAGCTGGAGCTGTTTCAGAGCGATGGGGAGAGAACTGCAGGGAAAAGGCTGGTCCTGCCCCACTTCAACCCTTCTTGTCAGGAGTTCACACAGAGAGGGGAGGAGAGGAGGCTGAGGGGAGCCCTCATCTATTGGGGGCTGCAGCTCCTCCCAAGGGGCAGCTCTGATCTCTGCTCTGTGAGCAGGGACAGGACTGAGGGAGTGGCTGGAGCTGTGCCAGGGAGTTTAGGTTGGATTTTGGGAAAGGTTCTTCCCCCAGAGGGTGCTGGGCACTGCCCAGGCTCCCCAGGGAATGGGCACCTTCCCAACCCTGCCAGAGCTCCGGGAGCGTTTGGACAGCGCTGCCAGGGATGCCCAGGGTGGGGTTGTTGAGGTGTCTGTGCAGGACCAGGGGTTGGACTCTGATCCTTGTGGGACCCTCCCAGCTCAGGACATTCCGTGGTTCCGGGAACCCCGCCCAAACCTGTGGTGAGGGTCCATCCTGACTTACCCATCTCGCTTGCCTTGGCTCCACCACTGCTGCCCTTCCCCCAGCTGCCCAACTGGGCTTTAGGCACGAGCTGAATCTTCTCATCTATTGTGGGCTGTAAAACACACCACGACGTACCATTACAAGGGCAAATTGTACAGTTTAATAATAAATGGGAGATTTTTTGGCAATAATCCCAGTCTTGTGAACAACAAAATACACTTTAACATATTTTTGGAAGACCAAACTGCGGCCCAAGACAGAGGACACAAACAACAAAGGGCATCACGAAGAGCCTCTTCCAAATGTCCATGAGAGACATTCACAGTGAGCAGGAGCTTCTTTTTATTGGGAATTCTGAAGCTCAGGAAGGTGGGAAAGCTCAGCATTATCTGTACTTGAAAGATGTTCAGTTTGTTTGTGATGTGTAAACAGTTCCACTGTCCATCAACCCTCCACTCATGGCTTTGTGGGGATCTGCAGGGCACCAAACAGTCCAGAGGGCAAAGGACAACAACAGGTCACAGAACTTGGAGGGAAGAAGTGGTGTCTGGCAAGAAGAGAACATTGATTTTACAGTGTTCAGTGGGAGAATTTATTGACAAGGAGGTTGTGACCTCGCAGATCTCTGGTGAGCTCCTCTCTCCTTCCAAAGCAGCTGCTGTGGAACCAGCCCCATTTGTATGGAACAGAGGAGAAGGGCTTTTCCCAGGTGAGCTGTAAGCCCAGGCAGGAGGAGGCTGAACCTCTCCTGCTAATTAAGTTTTGGAGACTGTTTCATGGCTTTCCGAAGGAACAAACTGATGGATCTGCAGAAGGGCTGCAGTCTGTCCAGGTCCTGCTTTACAGCTCTCCAAGAATCCAGGCACTGAGTGTAAAAATTCAGGGCAAATGACATTAAGTGAGACAAGAGAATATTTAGGAGTCACTGATTTATGCAAAGGCCAGACTTTTCCTTGGCAAGAAAACCCAGAGCTGTTCTGAAGTTTAAAAAAGGAGAAATCTCCAACTTGCCCAACCTGCAGCCTGGAACACGGTCCCAAATCCACCAGTCTAATGGTGAAATAACAGGAAGATGCTCATTTAGAGGATGAATACGGACATTTGTCACATACTGGGGGATGCAACCATGCCACCAAGTCGAGAAACCTCTAAAAGCAGACACAGCTCTTCCCGTTCTACTGGAGCCTCCCAAGTCTGGAGTGCTGCTGTTTGTGACATGTCAAAGTGGACGTGGCCTCCCTGTTTTATTGAGGAGCAGCATCAGAATAGGGTCTCAAGAACTTGAAGCAGCCAAGGATGTCCAGCAGGTGTTTGAGATCCCCAGGTGATGTGTTTGAGACCCATCAAACGTGGGTGCTGGGCTGCATCTCCATGTCACACAATACCCTGACTCATGTTTTCATCACTGAATAAAATGCAGATTTTCCAACTACGAGAGCTTCTGGATTACTGAAAGGACACTGTGAACCTGAGAAAGAAAGTCTGCACACTCCTTTCCCTCAGGACAAAACAGGAACATCCAGAAGATAATGGAGCTTTATTTACACACAGTACTAGCTTTGAGGATTTAAAATGTCCCAACCCCAAGTTTTGACCTGTACACACTGTTCCAGTCCTTCCTGGACTGACAGATATTCTATTGCCCTGAAGGAGCCTTGTGCTGGCACCTACCTTGGTGATTTTAAGGAACTTGGTGGGGTCCAGCACTCTGCTGTTCTTTGCCCCCTGCACAGTGTTCCAGCCGCCTTCGTCGACCCGCGGGACACCTGAGGGTGACAAACAGAACCCCCCTCAGCTCATCCCGCTGCTCTGCCCGCAGGGTCCTGCTCAGCAACGTCCTTCCCACTGCCACGACACAACCAGCCTGCCTGCCTGTGTTCTCACAAACAGCCTTGACACAAAAGCTCCCACTCCTTTCAAGGGCTGCTTGTGGAAGGGACGGTTCCTGGCTGGATTTCTCTGCATTCCGGTGGATGCCGCATGCTCACGAGCTCACGGAGGGAGCAGGTGAGATGCCTTCCCTGACCAGAGCCTCACTCACCCCACACATTCCTGCAGTGCTTGGCTGGTCTGACATGGAGCCCCTCAGGCACTCCCAGGTTCCTCCTCTTCTCCTGGTGTCGCTTTTAGGATAATTAAAATCTACATGTATTTTCTTTACGTCCTGTTTTCAAAGCACTTTCATTTGACAATCCTTAGTATTAAAGAATCCCCAAAATTACTTTATCCTTGCCCTGCTCTATCCCAATCTTTATCTTCCCAGTCACTCCAAATTCATCTTCAGGTAGTGCCCTGAGGGCCAGGAGCAGGGTAAGGTGACGCCAAGACACTCCCTCATGCAGAGTCAGCACCTCATGACTAACAGCTAAAAACAACACAGTTACTCCTGAAATGAGATGTTTTCCTCTTGAAATGAGACACTGCAGTGTATGAGAATGGATGGCAAATCTGACTCCTAAGTAGTAACTTGTTAGAACAGATTTCTGGCAGCCTGTCACAAAATCAAACATGGTTTGTATGAATGGAAAACTTAAGCACTGTTGGCCCATGGTTGGTTGTTTTCACCCATGGGATTTGCCCCTGAAAATCCCGACAGCCAGTCCATGGCAAATCTGTTCCTTTTCCAGCCTCTGCCATAATTAGGCCCCAATTCCCTTTGCTCATTACACTTAGGAAAAAAAAACCCACAGATTTTTTCCTTTTATGTGGGATTCCCTCTAAGGCCACTGGATGTGAAATGAGTGAAAGGAGCAGCCAACTTGGCTTTTACTTTACCTGGTCTCCTCTTGTCTTTGGTCATGAGTTGTTGCACCTTCCTCTGTTCTTCCTGCTCTTCAATCTTGGCTTCTTTATGGATCTGCTCGATGGTCTTGGGGCCCTGGTCTGCCCTCCGTGACACCCAGTTGCACTGGGGAAGAAGCAAGAAAACCAAACATGTGCTCAGGGAAACTTCCAGGGCAGCATCAAACATGGGAAATTTGAACATTGGGAACAAGGCTTCATCCTCCCACCCTTGTGAGGGGCCGGAGAAAATCCTGTGGAGCTGGGCCACGTTATGGACATGGTTATCCCTGCACCAGAGAGCAAAGCCCTGTACTCAGGTACAGACATCGCAGGGAAGACTTGGCTGAATTCAAGACATGTTAACCCCCCCGCCTGCACATTCCCAGCTTCCCACTCTTTCAAGGTTTAGAGGAAAGAGAAGAGCTGCTGTCACTCTCTGTTTATGACTGACACTCTTGGTGGGAGCCTTTCCTCCAAGCTTGAGGGGAAAAAATGCAACCTTCAAAATAAAAAAAGCAAAAAGTGACTGATTTTAAGTGGAGACAGTGCTTTGCCACTCCAGGAATGGTGATGGCTGAGACAGGAATCCTGCAGAGAGGGACAGCTGTCACTCCAAAAACACTTTCCCTGCTTGATGTGTCTTTTCAGCCATGCACTGCCCAGACCCTTCCAGCCCTGGAATGACGACACTGTCCCTTATCTTGCTGCAGCCTCATTACAGCTCTCGGGGTAATTATCTACCTGCAGCCAAAATGGTGACTTCAGCCTCCACGCAACCCAAACCAGCTGCCCAGGGGGAGAAATCACAGGTGCTGGGAAGGTTTGTTCCACCCATGGTCACGTCTTCACCTGCAGTGTGGGGACCCCCTGCACCGCACATGTACTGACCACGGCACCAGGACAACGTGGAGACATTTCCTGGCTTTGAACAGCCAGCCTTTGGGGAGAAGGGGAACAGATCTCCCCCTAACATCCTACTTGAGCTGTGAATCCCTGCTCTTGCATGAGAGCTTATCCAGCCTCGATATGGAAGGGAACATGACAGACTGGCATGAGAGCTGGGCGTGTTCATCTGGAGGAGAGAAGGCTCAGGGAGCCCTCAGAGCCCCTTCCAGTGCCTAAAGGGGCTCCAGGAGAGCTGGAGAGGGACTTTGGACAAGGGGGAATGGCTTCCCACTGCCAGAGGGCAGGATCAGATGGGATATTGGGAAGAAATTCTTGGCTGTGAGGGGGGTGAGGCCCTGGCACAGGGTGCCCAGAGAAGCCGTGGCTGCCTCTGGATCCCTGGAAGTGTCCAAGGCCAGGCTGGACAGGGCTTGGAGCAACCTGGGATAGTGGAAGGTGTCCCTGCCCATGGCAGGGGGTGGAATGAGATGATCCTTAAGGTCCCTTCCAACCCAAACCAGTCTGGGCTTCCATGATTTCATGCTTTTAGTCACTGGAGTTGGGACCTACCAGCCTTAGGTCTATTACATCCTGAAGCATGAACCGAATCCTTGAGGAGGTTTTCCTCTCTTTCACAATCTTCTCCATCTGATTGAAATACTGGTCCATGCGGGGCTAGACAAGAAAAATATCATCATCAGTGTGTTGTGGAGAAAAATGAGAACACTCCCTTGAGAGGCGCCCAGCGGGTCCTGCATTCCTGTGCCAGAAACATCAGGGGACACAGGGCTGCTTCCCAGAGGTGAGTGCTGGGTCTTGTACACTCCTCCAGGATAGATGTGAGTGCACAGGGCAGCCTGTGCAGGAAATGAGGCACAAGTGTGCAGGCACACGCTTTCTCTGGGTTTTTAATTACTTAACAATCTACACCCTCTGCACGTACATAATAAACATTACATCCATTGAAAACATATCTCAATCTGAGCTTCCCCTCCTCAAATTAGCTGTGTGCTCACCTCAGCCCAAGAAAAACTGTCTCAGGAAAAAAAGGGGTACAAAACCAGCCTAAGACACATCATTCCATGGTTTACCCCCCTGAGCTGTCTGAGCCAGGCCAGGCTGAGCAGCAGCTCTGGGTCTCTCTGCAAAAACAGTTTAATGGGCTCGGCTGTGGGAAAAAACCCCACAAACTCCTCATCCAGAAAACCGTGATGTGGTGGAATCCCAGTAGGTTCACACTAAGACATGAATTGGGATCAGCAGAGCTCCTGTTAGGTCTAAATTTGGTTCACCAAGCTCTAAAAAGCCTTTTTTTCAAAATAGGGCCTCAAGTTGTTTCAAATGAGTTTCAGGGCACTTTTCTACAGTGTTTCCCACTCTCTTCACTAAAACCCAGCTAAACCCTGGTCCTTGTAGTTAAACAAACAAGAAAAAGCCCACTAAAATTTATGTCTGGCCTTGCCTTGGAAAGTTCCAGCTCTGGGAGCAAATGTTTCTGAAGTTAGGGATGACGGGGAAATATTACCAATGGACTTTGTTCAGAAGTTTTAATTAAACTATGACTAACAGTTCAGCTTCAATAAAAACACATAATAAAATGTCTACCCCATTAAGAAGGATTCTCTCAGTCTTGATAGAAATAACCAATCCCAAAGACTGGACAGAGGCATCTGGAATCGTTCCCTTGCTCCGTGCCCCACCATGCCCCGGCTCGAGGGTGCAGGACCAGCAGAGCACCAAAATGTTGGCTTTTACAGTGCTCAGAAAGACCAAAACACCATCCAGGCCTCATCCAGCCTGACCTCAGCTTGGAAGTCAGACCTGGTTTTCTTCCCAAAGCCCATGAGAAACTGAATCCCGTGCCAGTGCCGCGCCTGGTGCTGCGTTCACAGCATGGGGTGTTTAGCCTGGGGATTGCTGATAAACCACGTTGTTTTGGTCAATGCTCACAGAACAATCTGGGAAATTCCTTCCCCTGAAGGCTCAGGATTGATCCCTGAGATCCAGCATGTGGAGAGGGAACTCCCTGCCCCGGGCAGCTGAACACAATTAGCTCCCTTTGTTTCCAGAGCCGAGTCCCACTGATTCCTGGCAAAACCCTCGAGTTTTTCATCCCAAGCCTGGCTTTTGTGAAGGAGCAGCAGATTGTCTGTGCCAAGAGGAGCTCTTGGAGTGCGCCGTGCTCTGTGCTACAGCTATATTTGCTGGAAAACGGGGAGGAGGATGCGGGAGTGCTGTGGCTGCAGAACAGCTGCCACATTCCAGCACAACTGCAGACAAGGATGACACAAAATAAAGGCACCCCCAAGGCTCAGGCAGGGGTTTGGACCAGTTAATGAGGGTGTTTTAGATTTAACCTGAACAACACATTAAATGGTGGCTTCTGTAGGTAACATAAACTTTCAACTGGAAATATGAATGTTTTGGGAAAGAGAGAGGGGCATTCAACATGGGAAAAGTAAACGTTCAGCATTTCTGGGCTGTGTGTTTGGATAAAATCTTTGGAAACAACAACTGGAGAACACTGCTGAAAATGATACAGAATCTATTACAGAGCAGGGAGCGAGGCCAGGTTATGACGAAACATCCACAGAGGAGTGGATGATTTCCTCATGCCATATGGAAATTCCTGAAGAAAAACCAAATCTTCAAATAAAAACACCCCACACCCATTTTTCCAGCCCTGCCCAGAGAGCCTCATCTCTTGCTCCCATTCCTGCCCCACCTTTGCCTTCTCAAAGTCCAGGTCCTTGCCAATGGTCGTGAGCAGGCGGCAAAGGCACTCGAGGGACTCCTCGTCGTGGTTTTTCAGCAGCTTCACCACGCAGTCGTGCATGATGGCCTCCGTCAGCATCTTCAGCTTGAAAAGCTCGCCGATGAATTTTATATTCCCAATGGATCTCCGCCGGGCTTTGTCCTTGGCCTCTTCCAGCTCGTCATGGAGCCGCGTCTTCTCCTCTGGCTGTAAAACAGGAAAACAGCTCTGCAAAGCCACGTTCCCAGTGCACAGAACTCTTTGAAAGATCCAGTTTTATGTTCACAGACACTGTTCACTCTTCTTCTCCTGAAGCCCAGAAAGATGCTGGTATAAACCCACTGTCAAGGCAAATATTTTTTATTATCCTCAGGCACAGTGACAGAACAAAAGTCTCAACTCCAAAATCCCCCCAAATCAACCGCCATTTCAAATGGAAATAATTTTCTGAGGGAACTCTGAAAACTTATGGAGAAAAACACCACTTACAGTGGTGGCAGCTTCGAGTTCTTTCTGCTTCTTTTCAAAGACATCGTCGTCAGCCTTGTCCTTTTCAAATTCCTTCTGGCAGCGATTTAGCAGCAACTTACGGAAATTTACTGTGCTCCCAGGTTTGTCTGCCATGGGCACTTTCAGCTGGAGTGAGAAGGAGGAAAAACATCAGCAGAAATAGGGATAAACTCCTCCACAGAGGAGGGGTCATCTGTAACAATTTATTTTGCTCTTCATGTTGAGCTGCACGGCTCCGGAAGGCTGTGAAAGTGAAACCTCACGTCAGGATTTCCAGTGGAGTTTTACACTGCAGATGTAAAGTCACACTCCAAACTTGGCTGACACCACCTCCGCCCAGGGATGGATTACACTTCCATCCAGAGGATCCCTTAAAAACACCCCTGCTTAAAACCATTCCTGTTCTGTGCTGCAGGTTTAAGCCGTATTCCTTCACTGCATGTCATGAAGGACTTGGGTAAAAGGGGGTTATTTTGTCCCAAATTCACCACCTGAAAATGATCTGTGTGAAGCCCGGCTCATCTTGGGCTCCCCTTGAAAATGACAGACACAGAAGGGTGGGGAGGCCCTGGCCCAGGGTGCCCAGAGCAGGTGTGGCTGCCCCTGGATCCCTGGAAGTGTCCAAGGCCAGGCTGGATGGGGCTCGGAGCAACCTGGGATAGTGGAAGGTGTCCCTGCCCATGACAGGGGGTGGAATGAGAAGAGCTTTAAGTTCCCTTTCCCACCTATATCATTCCATGCTTCCGTGATTCTCTGAACTTCCCAAATTGCATCTTGTGACCAGGTGGAGCAAAGAGTCCTCAACTCCCAACAACAACTGCTTCAGGCAATCCCTCCACCTCGGGCACGGCCAACAGACGAATACTCCACATTAATTATTCTCACTTACACTCAGAACTAACACTTAACTCTGCTCTCCCCAGGTTCTGCCACTGCCCATCAGCCCATGGGGTGCCGTGCTGAACCCTGCCCAGAGGAGTTCCCGAGCTGCGGGCGGCTCTTACCGTCACCAGGCACCGGCACATGTTGGCGTACGCCACCGAGAAGCTGGGCTCGTCGATGGCCTTCTCGAAGACCAGGTCGATGACTCCCTTCAGCCTCTCCTCCGTGTCCACTGTCAGGTCTGTCACCTGCTTCATGAGCTGGTTGAACATCTGGGGTGTCAGCTTGTTCAAGATGCTTCGTACCTTGCGGAACAGCTCCTGAGTGACAGAAACACTGAAGTTCAGGCACAAGGGATGCAGGGGGATTTCAGGAATGAGCCAGGATGCTTCTTACAGGGGAATGGAGACATCCTGTAGGAATCTCTGGGAAGCTGAGGGACACACCACATGTTTCTGCACAGCCCAACCCCACTTCTCACTTGGCTACCAAAGACCAAGGCTGCAGGGCAGGAGTTTTGGAAACACCCAAGTGCTTTTGTCAAGTGCAACAGAGGAACAAAGCCCTTCCTGTCAGAAATACTCTTCTTTATGTCAGTTTAATCCATGAGATACAAATTAACAGGGAGTGGCCTCTGTCTCCTTCAGCCAGAGGTAACCAACCTCTCCTAAAATTCACTTTAAGGCACTTTATTTTTCCTATCCAGGATGATAATGAGGTTACAATGCCACCATTAGCTCCAAAAACAGAATTCCAGTGTCCTTCAAGACCATCCCAACTTATCCTACAAATTACAAGCTTGACCACCAGACAAACACCTCCTCCCAGAGCGACTGTCCCATGGAGGAGAGGAGGGGGAGAAGGACAGAGGGAGCTTCAAACAGCACTGCTGGGCTAGGCAGGACCACCTGAGGGATTTCACAGAGGAACCTCAGTCTCGGTGAGGATTCAGGGCAGAAACGTGGTCTAAAGGGGGATGAAAAGCAAGTTCTGTGGTGGGAATGTAGGGCTGTTTGCTTTAGAATGGAGACAGAAATATTCCAGTAAAACAGGAGTAGGGAAGCAATCCTGGAAAAGAGGTAGGAGGTTGTCTGGTGTTCTCTGCTTAATATACAGGACTGGCATTTAAACTCCAGGTCAAGAATAAACATACAAAAAATACCATCAAGGTAGGGGAAAGCTGGGATTCCAACTGGAATTCATCGCCCTTTTTCACTGTCTGACACAAGAGGGAAGGCAAATTACCATTACCTGGTGCAGCTGCTGCACCCTCAGGCCTGCTTACACTCTCACCTGGGTTTTGACATTTTCTGGGTCCTCCGTTTGGTTTTCCCTCTTCAGGCTCGGCTTCCAGGCGTTCTCTGCCTTCTTCAGGTGCACATCCTCCTTCACACACACAGTGATGATCTTCCTGGGCTCCCTCCTCTGGCCGGGCTGAGATCTCCTCGGTCCAACATTCAACAACTAGGACAAAAACATTCCTTGTTATATCCCACTTTAAGCTCACACTGGATAACGCACTCCAGGGCACCCGCTGACGGCACCGCTGACCACCAGCACGTCCTGCTGGGACACGAGGAGTCCCTCTGGCCCAGCACTGCTCCGGGCTGGTCACAGAACGTGGAGACACCAAACACGTTTCTCTGGGCAGCTTTTCCCAACAGAGGGATGGGATGACTCTGCCTACACGATCCGGCGGCACTCCGGGTGCTGCTACAGCGGGGCAGAACTGAACCCCACTGGCCAAAAGTGCCTCTTGGGAGTCAGAAACTGCATAAATGAGACACCACAGCGAAGGTGTGGGAGAATTCAGCCCTTACAGGTGTATTTCAAACATGCCATCCCAAGCACTTAGACAATGATAAATCAGCAGCTCTGCCAGAAATGTTAAATTTTACTGGAGATTGCTTCCAACAGAGCCATTTTGAGATGGGAATTACGTAAAACACACTGAAGGAGTATCACTGCAGCTCCTGCACGGTAAAAATATGGATCCTAGCAGATGTGGGACAAACTCTGGGTGGTTCCACAGAAGAAAGGGAATCAGGGTGCTTTGGAACTGCACCAAGCACCTCTGCAATCCTGTGTAACGTGATGCTCTTCCTGAACAAATGAGGCACAAAACCTGCCAAAGCCAGAGAGTTTTTCACCAGATGTACAAGTGGTAGGGCACAAGACACCCCCAAAGCTCCTCTTCATCATCTGGGGGCTTCTGACTAAGGATTAAAGGTACCAGGTGCTGTTGGGAGGTTGTTCTGCCCCCGTGCTCTTTCACGTTTCTGAACTCATTTATCACAAATGTCCAACGTCAAGATACAAATTAATGCAGCAAAACTCCATTATCAAAGCCGGTACTTCCCACAGCAGTAATTAATCTGCTCAGCAGCCACTTGTGGAAGATGGGCCATTTCAAACACTGCTTTGTTCAACAAAGGGTTCAACGAGCATCAAAAAGGCCAAACCACTGCAGTTATTCAAAGACCTTCACTGAATAGGAGGAAAGGGCTCTTGGCTGGTGCCTCTTATGTCATACATCAGCCACAAACCTGGGTATGTGTTACTGAAAGGCAAAATCCTCCTTAAAGGCAGGAGGGAGTTGAACCACTTGCCTTTGACAAGGCAAATGTGTGCAAATGAACACGATCACCAGCAGTGCTGGAGCTCGTTTGGGATTCCATGGGGTAACAGCAACACAGGAAGATGCTGTCAGAAGACAACGACCTCACACCATGACCTGCTCGTGTGCCCAGCCACGCCTGGGAGAGGGCTCCGAGGGGCAGGGTGTCAGTGTGCTCCCCTCAGCTTACAAAGACCCCTGTTCACATCCCCTGGCACGCACAGAAACAGCCCAGCAGATTATTCAAACCGCATGGGGCACGAGGCCCATGAATGCTGTAATTCACAGAATCATTTTTCTTGGAAAAGACCTCCAAGATCATCAAGTCCAACCACTTGTAGTGCAACCACACCAGGTGACCACTCCTGAGGAATCAACAGTGGAACAGGGAGCCTTCAGGATATTTCTGTGTGTCAGACACTCTTCTAAAGCAGACACTGATTTTGTCCCTACAAGCCCTCTCTGCTCCCACCCTGAGCCCTGATCGACACGGGTCTGGCACAGCAAGGCCTGATCGCAGCCCCCCCTTCACACACCACCTCTGGTGTCACACCACTGCACACAGTCCTGGTGCCCAGGTTCTGACCATGCTGCAAACGTGGAGAGAAGAGACTTCCTCCAGCTGAAAAACCAGACAACGATGTAACAGAAAACTGAATGGCCACAGCCGCACGTGCCAGAGCTCACCGCACACCTCCTGCCTGCGGACAGCTCTGTAACCAGAGCCAGGCTGGAGCGTGCCCTGAAAACCCAAACCTTTGGGCTCATTGTCCCCAGGAACAGCGGCAAAGCCAAGGAGAGGTGACCTGCAGCCACCCCATCTCCTGCACAGAGGCAGCTCTGCTCTGAAGGACCTTCCGAACACGCCAGGCTGTAACGTGCGGGGACGGAGTCGCAGAGGCCGGCGCTTCCTCGGGCACGGGTCCATGCAAATGTTCCCTTTTAGCAAACACCCACCCCTGAAGGAGGTGACTCCTTCGGAAAAACTGAGGGATGCACGGAGCACCAGCGTGTCATGTGTCACCTCCTCACATCCGCCTGCCGTTGAGCCCAGACCTTTCAGGCCTCAACACAACAAAGACTTCCTTTGAGACTGTATGTTTCTAATATCTGTGAATAAACTCAGTTCAAACTGTGTGATTAGGTTTTCAATCAGTGAACAGAAGCCTCCTTTGAAGATGTAATAAAATAATAGATGGATCTAACTTTTAACAGAAATGGTCTAGGGGTCTGGGGTTTTTGGCTCTAGATTCATACAGTAAGTGAAGAGGTGCCTGAGCTTGGGCCTGGCTTCCTGTAAATAATGATGGTTCTGGGGCACGTTACCAGGTGTTCCTGCATTAATCTGAATGACCTCTCTTCTGGAGGAAGAGGGGGAAAGGAAAGCACGAAGACACAGGGACAAGGCTCCTGCAGAGGAGCCAAAGACTCACAGCAGCACAGCCTGACCTGGTGCTCCCACCCAGGCCACAAGTTACGGAAATGCTTTAGAAACCATCCAAGGAATTAAGGAAGTGCTTCTCCCTCTGTAAGAGGCTTCGAATGCAGATGGTGAAATTGATATTCAATGGTGGGAGAGGTTCTGCCTTCCGGGAACAAGAATTGAGGTGATTTCAGTTTCCATCACCCCTTGGGAAGGACAAAGCAGACGCATCCTGTACAGGGACGGACCCGTCCGCTCCAGCCCCACATCTCTGAGTTTGCACCTCCTCACCCGCCACGCTCATCTAACCCTGCCTACACCAAAGAGCCTTCCCAGCTGGATTCTGCCCCTGTGCAATTCCACCCCGGTGCCATCTGATGTGACATTGGTTAGTGCCAGAAACAGTCACAAAACGCGTTCAAGCGAAAAGAGGGAGACAAAGACAAAAGCCAAAGAAGCAAAACAAAAGATTCTCAACGTGCCGGAAGCGGTTAGCGCTGAGCTGCTCGACGTTATTTGGGGCGAGGAAGAGGCAGTGGTTTGATGGTTCATGGCATGGCCTGTGCAGAGGTGGGATGGCTGGGGACAGGCAGCGCACACGCAGGGGTTGCCATGCGTCACGAGAGGGGAACGTCTGGCATTGCTGGGGCTCAGAACCCTCTGATCCTACAACCGCCGGCGTCGAGGACAGGCTGGTTAAACCACGTCACCTTCCAGCCCTCCTCCAGAACAAGGCAAAGAGAGGCTCTGCTCTGCAAAGGCGCAAATGTAAGATGTATGTTATGTGCTGAATGCTCCAAATGAACGGGGTAAGCGGGACTTACCTTTTCTCCCCCTTTCCACAGGTCTGCAAAGTGCAGACCCTCGCGGATCCCGCTCAGGCCAACGTCCCAGCATGCCCTCAGCTGGTGATGTCCCACCCACCACTGAAGACTGCCTAGAGGGGTACAATGCAAGTCTTGTTTCGGTTTTTTTTTAAACAAGGTTGCACCTTTTTGTAAAGTTTTCTGCCAGTCGTTCTTTATCAACAGTGGGTGTTGGGAAAAAAGGCAACTCTACAAAAAGGTGCAAAGTCTGGGGGGAGAGGGGGGGATTTGGCTTACCCCTATCGGCAGGTTCCTCAATGGTGGGTGAGGCGAGACCAAGAGAGGGCATGCTGGGGGCCCGCACCGAGCCAGGGAGGGCAATCCAGGGGTGCTCTGCACTTTGCAGGCCTGCGAAGAGACAAAGAGCGACAGCCGCGTTACCCGGACGCCGGAGGGCTCAGGACACTCAGCACATGACAGGAGAGGAGGCGCCGCAGCACGACCTGCACGTCCCAAACATGGGAAGCACTGGCGACCTCACGAGGTTTAGTGGACCAGGTGGTGCTCCAAGAGAAACAGTGGCACCGAGGCAGCTCCAAGACACGGATGTACACCCCGGAACCGAGGCACCGGCCACGAGGCTGCTCCCAAACCAGAAATATTACACTGACCCAAAATTGCTGGGTTTGACTCTGGAAACCTGCACACTTGGAAGTCAGGGTGATTCGGGGAACTCTTCTGGAACCAGCAGGTTTGAAAGATCCGCGACGGCTGTGTCGTTAGACACATCCAGATGGACACAGCGGAAGTAGCTCAATAGCTGAAAATCAGTGATTGCCCCTAATGGCAGCAGCGTCCTCCTCCAGCGGCACTGACGGGGTGGCACGTGCTGGGGGCACCCGTGCCCCAGGGAAAGACATGGCAGAGGCACGAGTGAACAACTCACAGAGCGATTTCAGAGTGTGGGCAAAGCCAGACACAAGGAAAAGAAGGGAAAGTGAAAGAAAAGCAGCAGAAAAGGTGGGAAAACAAGGAATGAAGTGACCAAAGCAACACGTGGAAGCACAGAGAAAGCAGGAGCACGCAGTGCTGGGTATATTTTGTTTGTTAGTAGAATCTCTTTGCTCTGTTGGTGTGTTTTGCAGCGCAGCCTCCCAGGCTGACACGCTGGCGCCGGGTTTGTTGTACGACGAACGCGCACACGCGACTGCCGGGTCCGGGTGTGGAAACGCTTCCACCCTCTCACACAGGGAAACGGGAAGGAGACGGAACCCTTCCCAAACAACACGTACCAGTGACAAGCATCCACAACCATTTCCAATTTCCCTAAGTTTTGTCAGCCAAGCAAACATCACCCCTGCACTCATCCTGACAAAACCAGAACCATCGGAGCATCGGAAGAGGCCCAAAAGCCTGAGGAGGGACATCATCAGTGTTAAAGCCAGTTTTTAAACGAGCAAGTTGGGGTAAACTCACACTTCCAGACACGTTTCTTCCCCCGGGGGCTTGCCTCCCAAAATCAGCAAAGGCCGGCGTGAAGTCGGGGCCTCGTGGCAGGATCCGGGGGTCCAGAGTCCTCAGAGGCAATTTTGGCTGATTGACCTGTGCCGGGAGCAGAGCACACACAGGGGCTGCTCAGAGGTGCTGAGCTACCAAAGGTCATGCAATCTACAGACAACCTCTGCTAAACCATAACATTCATATTTAACACCCAAATTAAAGCTTTTAACAAACTGCTCAAGTTTTAGGCATCCACACTTACACCAAAAAAAAGCATTTAATTTAAAATACATCTTCTGCAGGTGACTATTGAGGAAACAGGTGGAATTCAGAAACAGTTCAAGGCTGAGCAGGAATTATGGAGGATAAAATCATGGTAACACGGGCCTGTCTTGGTCCAGGAGCACAAAACTGTCACCTTCCCTCAAAGCAATGGATTTTGTGCCAACACGAGAGATGGGCAACTGAGCCCAGGAAGCTCAAACACAGAACAGTGAGAAACAATCATGGGAAGGTAGAAGGTGGATGAAATAATTCTGGGAATAAAGCTGTGTTTTACAATTTGCCTGGGTATGAAACTCAGAGAGGAAATGTGTCTGCACACGAGGATCACCCACATCCCTGAGTCTCAAAGAGTGAGTCTGTGCTGGTTCCATCAAAGCCAAGGAACTCCCCAGTTCTCAGTGAGAGCAGAACGAGGCCTTGGTGGCAGCAGTCAGAAACCATAAGCTTTCCACTAAGCCCAGACCTCCGGCAGAGACAATCAGCTCTGGGATGAGGCTGGAGAGAAATCCCAAAACTGCCTGGGAATGAAGTTCTTAAAGATCTTTTATTAGATCAGCTTATAATAAATAGTGAAGAAACTGCTTCAGATCAAAAACCAGTTTGCCCAAAAGCTTCTCTCAGCTTTTTAATTGATCTAATAGGTCAATTAATTGATCTAATAGAAGCCACTGCCTCTCCATCCAGCCTTGCTTGGATCCTCAGCTCTCCGTGGCTGGCTCATTTTAAATTTTAATAACAACTTGGTTTAACTTAATCCAGATAAAGACCATCAAAAATGCTTCAGTTTTTAATCATCTGTGCACATTCATCAGGCACCAACACCTCTATTTGTAGAATTTTGTGATGAGACCAACTATTCCTGCTTCCCACCAAAAGTCTGCATGGAAATGGTTCAGGAATGAGGCATTAGGGATCTTTACTTATATCAAAACCCTGCACGTACCTGTTTTATGGGCTCTCCTCTCACCTTGTCGAGCACCACGTCGCTGATGGGAGGCAGCCCCTCAGGCTTCTGGATACAGGCAGGCATGAACTGGATATCCAGCAGGAATTCCCGGTCGTATTGCTTCTTCCCCTCTGGGTCCAGGGGCTTCCACTGCTCTATAGGGAGAGAAGTCCCTGAGAGTCACAGGAAACAAACCCTCTGCTCGCCCAGACGTGGTTGCAGTAAATCCAAAGGGAAGAGGCTGCTGCACCAGCCTGGGAAATTTCAATTTAATTTAATTGTCATTTTGAAGGGAGAGAGGAGGGGAACACACGTGGCATTAAAAGGACACAAACAACGGGGAGTGTAGAGCCAGGTCCAGAGCAACCACACCCGGATCTGGTCACTAATTCCAGTTCTAACTCATGTGTCTAACTCTGACTTCCACTCTCCTGTGGGATATGGTGGAATGGGGACAATTCCCAGTTTCTGCATGAAAATGCCGAAGTTAAAGTGGTTTGTCTGGTGTAAAAGGGAGTCACAAACATGGAGTCAAGGAGAGCAGAGCATGGCACAAAAATACCCTTCGAAAATGTGAAACCATGGAGCTGTGAACAACCCAGGCTGGAGACAACAAGCGAAAACAAGAGAAGCCACAACCACAGGCCATGATCTGGGAATTACAACTTTCTATCTATTTTTCGTGGGGTTTTTTGGGTGTGGAGGACCCTGCCTGGTGCAAATCACACCATAAACCTACAGCCACTTTAGCACAAGGAAAATCAGCCTCTGGTGGCCTGGAAATGGGATTTTCGGCACTGGCCACAGTTTGCTTGAAATTAGAGAAGAAAACGTTTTATCTGAAGGAAAACATCTCTATGAGATGCTGCCTTTGGATCTCCCTCATGCCAGACTGCCTTACTCAGCATTTACCAGCCCTTCAGGTATTTATTATTCCTCTATTTCACTCCCTGACCCCCAGCTTTGGATCTCTGGGATCTCACCATCCACACCCCCGCAGAGGCCACGAGCAGGGACTTATTCCAACGATGGGTTTTAACAACTGGGAATGAAAATACACAGAAGGAATTACAAACTTCAGCTCTTTACGCAGTGTTATCTCTACAGAGCTTCAGGATACAGGTTTGGTTTGGCTGGATCCTGGCTGGAATTCCTGGCCTGTCCACTGTGCCACACTACCTGTCATTTACCATGGAAAAGCTCCGACACAACAAGAAGCAGTTTATGTGTAGTTTCCTTCTCCTGGAAAGCTCTCAACGAGCAGCTTTAATGTGAAGAGCAGCTGGGCAGCGTCACAGGAAGGAACCCCAACGCAAGGAGAGACAGGGATCAAACACACAATTCCTCCAAAAGGCAGAAACTCCCCTTTCTCAAAAGAGTAGAGCCGAAATTGAGGACTATTGCACAAGTCCAATGTGTGTTTCTTTCCCAGGAATCAATCCAACCCCTCCAGCTGAGTGAAAGGACATCTGGACCCAACTGGGGTTGTTCTGACTGCATCAAGCTGATGAATTATGGATTAACTTCAGGAAGTGCTTGGCTAATGAACCGGTCAGGTACCCTGAGTGTGATGAGCTATCAAGAGGCCTCTGCATTTCCCCCTCACGATATGACTGTGCTGAATTAAAGAAAGAAAAGCACTTGAGGTCTTTGTCAGAACAAAATGGTGAAGAAATAACCACTGCAGTGGAATCTCTCAATGGTGGTGCTCCTTGTCCACCAGGTTCTCCAGGTCCTTCCTTATTATTATTATCCTCTTTAATTTCTGGGCTCCTAAATATATGAGTATTTTATGTGGAGGGAGTTTCACTTGAATAAGAAATTGCTTAAAAATTGGGAGCAACTGAGAAATTGGTCTCAAGTTCTCTCTAAATGAGGTGGATTGAGGTTCAGGTCTATAAATTACAAAATCTTTATAAATAACGAAAAGGTTAGGTCTTCATAAATAACAAAATCACTCTATAGATATCCTATACCCCAATCAATGGGACTGAGCTGGGCAGTGCCTGGACTGAAAACCACAAACTGTTTCTTTTCCTTACCTTTCCAGAAATCTGAAGATGCAGGCAACTGTTTACCCAGGAAATTAAATCTTTATGAGCACACATATTTGTATTTAGGACCCAATGAGCACCTTCATTTGTTATTTGACCACCTCTTATTTCAGAGGTATATTGGTTTATATGGAATCTTTTGGATAGCTTCCAGCTGTCCATCACACAGGCATCAACTCTCTGCCATTTCCACCATGCTGTCGCCAACATCCAAATGCACAAAAATTTCAAGGAATTAGGGATTTTCTCTTCTCTTGACCATGACCAGCAAGACAAAACCAATTCTCCCCTTTTGCCCCCTTGGAAGATCTCTTGAGGCCTGTTGGGTTGCAGATCTCAGCACAGCTGCACATGGCAAACACAGAATTCCCTTCCAGTCCCACTGGGAACATCCACAGGGATGACACACAGGGTGTCAGCAGCCCTTCCAGGAGGGAGGCAGAGAAGCAGAGTGGAGCAGGACTTACCTGGTTTGTACTGGTACACGGGCCCCTCTCCGGAGCTCTCCGTGCAGCCGGAGTTGGCGTCGGTGCCTTCGCCCTCCGAGACGCTCTCGGCACCGTTCCGCACCAGCTCTGCCTCCTGCTCCCCGTTCTCTTCCACAGGTTTCACCGGTTTGAGCTCCGAGGGTTCCCTCTCCAGTTGAAGCCCATGGCTCATCTTCTCCTGGTCGGATTCAAGTACTTTGTCCCCTGAAGGTTCCTCCTCCTCCTTCGGCTGGAGCACGGACAGAAGCAGAGGTTTTGTTAAAAACACCCTGACAAATTCAATGCACGTGGAATGGCTTTTCATGGATTCACACGGCATTTCTGGGAGCAGCAGGAATACAAATGCATCTTACACAAGGATATGGAACACCACACCGAGCCACTGGGTGATTTATTGGCTCACTCCCATGGATAACTCACTGATAATCAATGGTGCAACTGGAAAGACTCAGTGTTGCCCATGAAATCCCCATGGGATTGGATGGAGGGAACTGTTAAGCCATGAGCAATCCCAGCCTGGAAAGACAACTCTGCTTTCCTCCTCTCCTACCATCCATGATAAAAGGATGGTAAAGGGCACGTGGTGCTTGCTTTGGGGGATTCTTCCTTTAAATGCCTGCTGCCAACTGGAGCAGATCCCACTACAGAAGGTAATGTGAGATCCAGCCACAATTCCAGCATCTCGGCTTCAGGAAAAAGCATTAATAGTATCCCTGGCTGTTAATTTTAGAGCTCTCCAAGGACACAGCCTGATTGTGCATTCAGACGAGGAGGCGTCGGAATGCGCTTCTCCTGGGAGAAATCCCAGCACATCTTAGCACTGAACAAAGGAATAACTTCATTGAGGATGCTCTGGAGGAGGCTCCTGCTCCTTTCGCCTCCCCACCTGAGGGCACCACATCCTAAAATGCTTCTTGTAGATTTTTCAAGGGAATTCTCTGAAGAATTCCTCAGTGGAACTGCTGGGTGGTGCAGGAGACAGGACTCCTCCAGGGGAGGATGAGCAAAGTACGGAAGATGAACCCGCTAGTGCAGCCCCAGTGACACCCTTTGTTCTGCTGCTCTGCATCACATCTGGCCAACCTCAACTTTTATCTACACACTGGGCAGTCTGAACTTTCACATTTTTACTCTCTTGCTTCCTTTCTGATCGATTCTAACCCCAAATTGACCCAGGATATTAAGCACAGCTCCCTGCTGCAATATCCCTACCAGAAGAGGGAGGTTTTCTTTACTTATCTAATCACTCTTGAGGTGGTTTTGCCTGAAAACTTCAGCATTTTCCTTTGTCAACTTCTCCATCAGCTGGTCATCAGGAAAACTATCCTTTGCCATGAGGAACCTGCCCAGTGTCAGGATGGTGGCCTGGGACCAAAATGGGGTGGTGCTGAGGGATCCAAACCCAGTTTTCCCTCACCCTTCACTGGAAGGGGTTCCTGAGTGCTGGAGGCTGGTGGAAGTCTAGTGGAACCTTCTAGTGGAAGGTGTCCCTTGCCATGGCAGGTGTTGGAATGAGATGAGTCAACTCAAACCAGTCTGTGATTCTGTGACTGTATTAGTCATTAAATTAGGCAAACCCAAAGAAAACTGAAGAGTTTTAACAGGGAACAGGCTGACACCTGTTTTCTAAAGGATGCTGAGGAATAGCACAGTTCCTCCCCAAAACCCTGCCCTGGATCCTGTGAGACACCGAGAAAGCAACTCTCTGAAGTACAATTTCAAGAGAGGAACACCATCTTTACATTCGGGTAAAGCAGGACTTTGGTTCCCTCTCACCTCTGTTTCTGCCTCTGTCACCTCCTCAGTGGCTTGGGTCCGGTCTTTTGGTTTCTTCCAGGTCTTTGGTGCAGTTACAGCGGTTTGGGCTGCAATGTAAACGTGCATCTGTTACAACACTGAACGACACAGACCTGATGTGGCTGTGGGTGCTGAGCTTCCCTCTCGAGGGCTGGTCTGAGGCACAGGAAAATGAAGTAGTCGCAGCCTTGTGGAGGATTCAGCTGGATTTAACCACTTTTGCTTTCAATGCAGCAATAACAATCATCAGAATGACATTAAAACACAGGAATTGTTTCACAAGTTGCTCATTCAAGCTCCAAATGGCACTTGGGGTAGCAAGGAGGTCACTGCCAACAGCACAAGGATCATGCAGGGAAAAAAACTTTCAGGAAGTCAAGTTTTTGGAAAGATCAGGTACTGCCTGGGAGAAAAGGTTGTTCTCAACATATTTTTCTCAAGAATCATAACATTGTTATAATATTAACCATAAACAAGCCCAAATTTCCAGTATCTCATCCAAAGGGAAAACTACTTCAATCCTGCAGCACTGCTCTGAGCTGGATTTGTGTTTGAATTTAAAAGCAGGTTTGTAACTCCACCATTAATGATCTCCCTGGCCAACTGAGTCAAAGGAAACACCACGGAATATTCCCCAGATCAGCACTGATTTACTCCAATCATGTTTTCCCCCTAAAGGGTAGAAGAAACCACACAATATATTAAGAGGAGACAAACCCATTAATCCAATCTGTTCGTAATTTGTGGCAACTGCTCCCAGCTTAAATTCGGATCCCAGGCACATATGCCCAGTTAAGAGTGTAAATGGGATTGATTTTATGACTAAAGTTTACTGCAATCAGATTTCCAGCTCCAGCCTTTGGTTCCCAGCAGATACTGTGGAAAAACTCAGTGTGCACTTCCTTTATCACAGTAAAATACCATTTTGAATGTTTCTTCACTACAGATAAATAAGAAGAGTTAATAATAGCCAACTCTGTTCCTAGGGGCATGGAGGAAACGGGATTTGCTGTGTTCCCACTGCCCCTAAGGATAAGTACGAGCTTCAGTGGCTTCTCCAGAGTGTTTCCCTGCCTGGAGGGTGACCATGGACCTGCAGACACTTTGCAGATTCCCATGGGAATCACCACATCCAGGCCCCAGCCCAAAGAGCCACAGGAGCTACCGGTGCTGAAAGACTTTTACCTTCAGGCTGAACACCCCAAAAGCAAACTGAATTAAAAAAAGAAAGTCTTGTTTAAATATTCAAACATCACCTGCTCATTCACAGAACTGATGGCTGGAAAAACCATCCAGGTCTCCCAAGCTCCAAGTTCTGCACATCTCCCTAGGGAGCTGCATCTCCCTACGGAGAGGTTTTAAGGGCAGGGCAGAGCCCCAGCACAAATCCCAAGGCAGGGCACAATCCAGCACAAATCCCGAGTTTCCTGGGGCTCAGAGGAGGGGAGAGGAAGGACCAAGCAGGCCCAGACTGCAGCACGGCTTTGCCTCACACAACCAGGATCAGCCTTTACTGCTGCTCCCGGCAGCTCCTGGCACCTTGGCAAGAATAGCCCAGTTATTCCCACTATCCTGGGGTAAAACCAGGGCTGGGAACGACCCCATGTCCATGCATGCAGTAATTTCTGGAATTCAGCAAAGCACAGATCTAAGCCAGGCTCTGCAGGTCCCTCCATCACAAAATCTCCTATAATTCAGTGAAAACTGAGCACTTTTCAAGGCGCTGTCTTCAGTCTTCTTGTTTGGTGACATCACTTCCACACTTCCAGGGGTTTCTCCAAGGAGGGATTACATCTGCACAGCAACAACCTCAATATTGCCACAGCAATGTAATTTAATTGATCAGTCCCAAAGTTTCTAATCTGACAGAATTTCATTCCCCTCAAACTCAGACCATGGAAACCATCTACAGTGTAAAATAATGTTTCATTTTTAACTGCACAGAAACAAACTCAGGGGTCATGGATTTGGGGCTGGCAAAGGTCCGGGGTGTTTCCTTCCTCTGCTGTCAGGATGTGAACATTATTGCTGCTCAAGAATACATTTTTTCCACCTTATTTTTGGCAAAAGAAAGCTCTGTAGAGGCTGCAATCCTGCCAAGCCTCCTCAAATGAGTCTTGCCTTAAATCCCACGACTTCCATCAGCCCGGGGGTTCTGCAGCTGGAGCAACTCCGACCGTGTTGTGGAGCTGCCCGGGAGGGATCTCCAGAGATCTCCAGAGACATTGCTCAATTTTTCCCCCTCTTAAAATAGCAGGCACCAGATTTCTTTTTTTCTGTCAAGCTCACATTTCTGCTGCAGGAGCTCAAAGGAGAATTTGCGCTGATGTGGGTTGAGGTGCCAAACAAAGTTCAGGTGAAAATAAAGTGAGTTTAGGTGCCAACCTTCCCAAACCCCAAATCCAACAGGACAACAGCGTTATCCATGTGAAGATGGAGTTTCATCTGTGAGGCTGTAGGGAAATACAAAGTAATGTGTCCAGTTTGGCTCTTGGAGAGGGACAATGCTGGACGCTTCTGGTCTTTTCCATTTTCCTGTCCCCAAGTTGAGCAACATCATGTGCTCTCCAATAGTTTAATTCCTGCCCAAATGTGGGCTCACTTTTGCCACCATTCACACTTCCAGACCTTGTTTTCAGCTCATTTTGTTCCTTTGGAGAAGGGACACCAGCAAACCCAACCAACACTCTGAGCTCTTATCATGGCTTACAAAGGGAGATAACAGGAGTGACAACGTAGATTTACTTCAGGACTGGAAAGAGGAACAAACCCTTAATTCCAGGCTATCCTGGACACCAGTCTCAGCGATAACCCCACCACTGCAGGGATCTGCTCAACAGGCTCAACGCTCCCTCAGCCCATTTCTGCAGCTGTGTCACGTTCCCCAGTGGAACATCTTCCCAGAGGATTTACCCACCAGCGAGCGCACAGCCCATCCAGCGGAACACGAGGCCTCTCCTCTCTGATGTGGTGCCAACTGTGAAGCCTAAATTAATACCAGCTCTTGTATTTCTATTTTATTATCCAACATGCCATGAAAGACCAAAGCAAAGACCCACCATTGCCTTTCAGCTCATGGAAAAGAAAATACATTCCAGTGGCTATGGCAGCAAATCAAGAAAAAGGCGACACCTGATTTATGTTTCTGCCTTTCCAGGTTTCAGTGCTGGAGAAATTTCTTCAAGATATTTCCAGTTACAGCCCAAGTTCCTCGTTACAGCCTCCCCAGCTCAGAAACTCCGGGATTCGCCACAGCTGGGCTACTTAATACAGAAATATGTCTCATAAATGAGCTCTGCAAGAAACAGCCCTTTGAATTCCATGTGTATTAAGTTCTTTTGGCTTCCTGTATTCCAAGGAGTTCTGCCTAGGACACACAACAGTCTCTTATTTTCCTCTTTGCTTCTTGTAATAGCCACGATAGAATGATGACATCAAAGGCCTCAGGTCTCTGGTAGCACCTTCTTCTGCAGAAATTCCACTCCACCACCACCACTTTTCCCGTTTTGTTCCCTGGAACGTGCTGGTCCCTCACTGTACAGAAAGCCCAGAATTTAATAAGAAGCAACAGCTGTTGATGACTTCAGCCGGGCCGATGTTTTTAGTGCCAATTGGAGTGCCCAGGTCCTCTCTTGATAATCTATTTTTTTCCTTGCAGAGCAGACGAGCAGGAATTAATTACTTTAAAAAGCACGTGCTCTTGCCCCTTGCAGATAACAGCTGTGCCCGTCCTAAAAACTCCAGGCAATCATTCCTGAGGAGGCAGGAGCGCAACCTGTGCCCTCAGAACAGGGGGAACACGTCCCCTGTGGGCAGATGCTCAGACCAAAAACATGGTCAGCAGCAAGAAACCACCCCCTGGGTCCAACCTCCTGCACTGCTCAGTGCTTTAATGCTCTGAAACCCACCAAATCTTCCCCATTTCATAGGTAAGCACAACCAGTGATGCTGATGAGCAGGGAATGATGATCCAGTGACTCACAGACACAGAGAACAAACCACTAAAGTTGCCAACTCCGCTGCGAGGGTGTTCAGAGTAGGCAGAATTCAGTGTAAAATACATCAGGGGTGCTCCACTAGAATCCCCTGACCTTGGAAATCTGGTGGAGACCTAATACCAGTGGAAAAGGAAGAGTGGATCCCCACAGCACCAACTCAGCTCCGGCCTCTTCCTGCAATCACTGACAAACTCATTTTGTTGAGCTGTAAAAAAAGAACTGCTGCAGGACAAAGATGTTTAAGGGTCTGAATATATTTTCTTCCTCTCCACGGAGCTCGACAGAGCAAAAAATCCAAGTCTGGTTTCTCTGACTGTTGGACAGAAGGTGTGTCCTGTAAAACACCCCAGGAACAGGCAAATCCCTTTGCTCATCCCCAAAAAGCTGCCACCTCCAGCACAAAATACGGGATCCGCCCGGGAACCTCAGCAGTGCTGCCTCAGCAGCTCAGGGAGGAGGGGATGAAGGTCTCATCCCCCAAATTAGGCAGGCCAGGTTATAGCTATGAAAAGGACGCACAGGAGGAACTGCTGCAGGAATGAGATAATCCCGAGAGGTCCCAGCACTGCCCCAGTCAGCCCAGCCCGGCTCCCTTTAAAGGGAAAGCAGGGGGATGATTTGTGGCCAAGCTGCTCTGTAATAAAAACACCATTCTGCTGAAAACCCCAAAGAAATATCGCTCAAAGTCACAGAGCTCACAGCTACTAGCACGTGCTTGGGAAGTCTCCCTTATCCCGGGTTTAATCCTAACTCCAGAGATCATAAAAAAATCTCTCGGCCTTTAGTCCAAGAAAAACACAACAATATAACCCTTTCTCCTTGCTCCTGAGGGTCAGCATCTGGATTTTCCAATGTATATGGCAGACATGCTGTTCCTCCTTCCTGAATTAGCAGGCAGCCTCAGATGATGTTATTTCAATCTCTCTCCCTCTCTCCAAGAAAGAACTGGAAAATTATTGCTGAAAAGAAGGCTGGCAGAGAAACGCAATAGTTCAGGATCATTAAATCAGGGGTAAAGCACAAAAAAACACTTGGAGAGCTTTCTGCTTTCTTTGAAGCCCTGAGCTTTTAATAGAAATCTGAGTTTCAAGTCATCTTTTACATGACTTGAGAACTCCTTGTTTCCCTGTTGCCAAAGCCAATGGCTTGGCTAATGTGTGCTCTGGAACATAATGACATTACAGCATTAAAATTAATCTTCTGCATAATTAAAAGCCCAAACACTGTAAGTTAATTTTTTTTTAATTTAAACTACAGGCCATTACAAAGCCAGCAATAACACTGCAAGCTGGAACCTGCCTGTGCAAAACCTTATTTACAGAGTCCCATTTCTCCTCTCCTTTGTAAGGAAATTAATTTGGGTTATGAAGTAGCTCAGATTGAAAGGACAACAAGTGTCAGAGCAGTGAAATGACCTGAGTGAAATAAAAATAGAAGAAGATTAACAGGAAAACATCCTCATGGTCGGTGTAGCGAAGGGATCTTTCCTCTCATCTGTAGATACTGGATTTTACAGTCAGCACATTGAGCATCACACAAACACGGAACGGGGCCAGCCTCGGCCTTTCAGTGCATTTAAGAGCAGAACACAAGATTTCCCATCTATCAAAGAAAAAGCTAAAAAAACCCCTATATGAAACGTTACTTTAAAAAAATGAAACCAAAAAGATGCAAATCACAACTGACTGTTTGTCCTCTTTGTCCAAGCTCAACCAAGCTCCAAGGAATCGAAATAACTGTAGAACAGGGTGTAGAAAATGTGACACATGAAATGCTTTAACACTGCTGGGTGTGAAGAACAGTCCCCATTACACCCCTCCAGCAGCAAATACAAGGAATTGAGCATCTAATTTCTTTTCCATGATTTAATCTCCAGGAAGTCCTACAAAAAAAGCAGTTTTCCATAGGAAACACAGAGTGTTAATCCATTTAGTGCCAAACCAGAGATGTGACAGAGATAAAACCAAAGACAGGTAAGAACACTTGGAGGAACAGGCTGGGTTTTAAAAGGCAGTTGCAGAAATTGCAATTTTTAGTGAATTTTAAACTGTAAACTGCAAAATTTAATTTTAAAATTGTAAATTGTACATTTTGCTTACATGTGACTTTGGCAAAGGAAAAGCATGACTAATGAAGGCTGGGCAGGGAGAGGTGTGTGACACTGAGGTGACATTGGGGTGTGACAGTGGGGTGTGATAGTGAGGTGACACTGAGGTGACACTGGTGGGTGACACTGGGGTGACACTGGTGGGTGACACTGGTGGGTGACACTGGGGTGACTCTGGTGGGTGACACTGGTGGGTGACACTGGTGGGTGACACTGGTGGGTGACACTGGGGTGACTCTGGTGGATGACACTGGTGGGTGACACTGGTGGGTGACACTGGTGGGTGACTCTGGTTGTCAGTTGTTTGGGCGAGTGTAAAGCTCCATTTCATTTTTCCACACCTGGGAACACCATGACACATTTTTACAGCTGAAAAAGACCCCACTCCAGCAGTTTTGGAAATTGCTGGCTCAGGGGGTTCATCACAAGGGCTTCAGGGTCCAAGTGTTAATCAGGCTCCCAAATCCAGAGCCACAGGCCCTCGGACCGACCACTCACCTCAGGGGGAACAGGAACTGTGGCTATCCTGTCCCTGGAAGTGTCCAAGGCCAGGCTGGACGGGGCTTGAAGCAACCTGGGATAGTGGAAGGCATCCCTGCCCACGGCAGGAGGTGGCACTGGATGGGATTTAAGATCCCTCCAATCCAAACCATCCTGGGATTCCACGAAGAGCAGTGTGCTCTGCATTCCCCCTCCACCAGCCCCATGTTGCCATGAAAGCACGAGCCCACCCCAGCCTGGGACACGCATCCAAGTCAGTGACCAATTATGAACAATCAGGAGGGATTTCTATCCCTGCAAACGAAGATCAGCATTTCACAATCACAGCAGCCACACAGCACCACCAGGCTTTTTTCTTTTGGTGACAGAAACAGAAACATCTGTTGGAAGAAGAAAAAGCCCCTTTCCTTCATCCTCCACTTCTCCACATGAGCCCACAGAGCCCAACGCTTACCTGGGACAGGACTCTTGCTCGAGTTCACACTCAGAGCCTCCCTGCTCTCCGCCAGTTGCCCATCTGCTTCTGTCTCTTCCTTCTTTTCAGTATCTTTTACCTCTTCGCTAAGAGTAGTTCTTGTGCTCTCCTCTCCTTCTAAATCTCCCTGGACAACAGGGAGGGCACTCGGAGATGGGAGAGGAGGTGGAGAAGGAGTTGTAGTGGTAACAGCAGCAACGGAAACCGGAGGAGACGGGGGCGGCGGGGTGGGAGGCGGGGTGGGAGGAGGAGAGGGAGCAGCGTGAGGAGCACGGGGAGATGATGGCAGGCTTTCCACCTCTGCCAGGGGCGCCTCGGGGGGCTCCGACTCCACAGTCAACGGCGCAGCTTCCGCCGGGGCCGCCTCTGCCCCGGGCTCGGCCGCGGCCCCCACGTCCCTGGCGCCGCTCGTGTCGCTGCTGGCACCGGGCCCGGCCGTCCCCGGGGCGTCACCGGGCGATGCTACCGCGCTGCTGGGCTCCGCGCACACCTCGGCACCGGGCTCCTCCACGGGAGGAGGGGCCGCTGGCTCCGTGCAGGGTGTGGCACTGCGTGTAGGCATTGCCTCCTCTTTGGGGGAGGCCGGTTCACATTTGTCCTCGGGGTCAGCCGCGGGCGGGGGTTTGCTGGACACGGCGATGGCCGCGGCGGCCGCGGGGACAGCCGTGACCGGAGAGGCCGGGGCCGGTGACGGAGCACGGGGAAGTTCTGGTGGGGTTTCCACTGAGATGGGGGCCTCAGTCATCTGCCCAGCTTGATCTTTCTTCTCCCCAGTAGGTTCTGGTCTGAGGACTGGAGAAGGTGGTTTTAATACTGGATCTGGTTTTGGCTTCTCTTCTGGGAAAGGAGAAAAACAACATTATCAACAGCAAGGCAACTCCATGTTCCTGCATGGTGCCTTGGCTCCCTTGGTTCCCATTCCTGCATTCTGCCAAGGAGCTCTGAGGAAGATACCAGAGGCCCCTGCACCTCACCTGGAATCCAAATTTGAAAATACAACCACCACCATCCTGAGACGGATCTGGAGAGATTCATTGCAGCCTTCCAGTGTCTAAAGGGGGCTTATAAAACAAGCAGAGCAACTTTCTACATGGACAAAAAGTTGCAGGACAAGGGGGAATGGGTTAAACTGAAAGAGGAGAGATTTGGAATAGATGTTTGGAAGAAATGTATCAATGCAATCCCCAAAATCTTGTGCAGAAAGAAGTCCCTGCACTTATCCCACAATTAGCAACAGACCTGGTGATCCCGTCCCTGCCACAGCCACCACACAGCTCCCAAAGCTCTGCTGCAGCTCTGCTGCTTCCCACTTCTTTTCTACAAAAGTATGAGCCATTATCGTTTAGGATCTTGCAGAAACACTAAACTCCTTCAGGACACCGTCATACCAGCAAAAATAATTCTGGAAAAGCCAGAGGCACAAACCTGCTCTTCAGATTAGGAAGTCAAAGGCCATAACCAACTCCAAATCATCAAAATTCGAGTAGAACTGAAGAGGTTTGGCTCTGCTGGATTTCCATTTGGGGCCTATTCAACAGCTCAGCTGAAGGGAAAGGGTTTTTGAGGGAGAACCCATTTGAAACTGCCTGGAGCATCAAATCCCACCTTTAGGAATAGCTGGAGCAAAACTGAACTCTGCTTCCAGCCGTCGGCAGCCCCAGCAGCGTTACAGAGGCCCATGGCCAAAGCAGTAGTTTATCAACTTAATGAGGCACCCAGGGACACGGCTTTGGAGGAGGACGACAAGTGAAGAAAGAGATGGGAAAGAGTATCCCAACAGCTCATTTTGATTCTGGAGGCTCCATGGAAGGAAAAGGACGCGGGGACTGGTTTGGAAAAGAAAACGCGTCACCTCTGGTTCCTGGAACATCCTTTGCAGGAACTCCTGGAGCATTCCTGACATTTACAGCACACTATGAACAACTGCCTGGATATTCTCTCCCCGAGTCAAAGGAGGATGCTCAAAAAAACCCCAACCAAATGCATCTAAAGTGTTAAGAAAATCATTCTGCGAGATAAAACCAGCACAAATCCACAGCTGTGTTTGAAACCAGAGGTTTAACTCCCTTCCTTCAAACCACACCTTGTCTGGCCAATGTTCTCGTCATGGATATGGGCTGTGTGTGCAAAATCCCAGAGAAAAGTGATTTGAGGAGGGATTTCAGAGAACGAGGAGCAGATCTAGCTACTGAGAAGCAAATCTGAAGGCCCATCCCAGAGAGCAAATCTCCAAGTCCTGGCAGAGGAGGACTCACCTCTGCCAACTGTTACAGAGAGTCACGTGAACAACCCACAGTTGGGGAGGGAAAACAAAAATCAACGCAATTCATCCCAACTGGATCAGATCCCTCTTCCTAAATACGCTGAGATCATTCCTCATGTTATATTTAGAAAGTATTTACAGGAAGTGCCGGCTTCTCCAGGGGAAATATCAAGAGATATTTTCTTAAATTTCCTGATAAATACAATTTTTGCAAAATTATTCCTTAAAGATTCTTTTACACACCCAGTGGGACAGACCCTGCTGCCTCCTTCACGGAAAAGCCATTGTTGGGCTCCTGGGTGGTCCCAGTGGCACAGACTGGCCAGGGCAGTGGATGAGGAAGATTTTACTGGATACAGGAATTTGTTCCTGCTCTGTGGTGTTTATCTGACAATAACTGCTGGGCTCACTGCCATTTTTCCAGCTTTTGTCCTGAAGCAAACACTCACGAGGTGGCACCGGGACTGAGTCAGTGTCAGCAGAGGGGCTTTGGAGCTTTCCAAACTCCGGGGCTGGACATTAATCTGTTTTCCACAAACCATGTCGTACATTCTCCATGTCTGATACATTGCAAGATTTGGAAAGAGGTTTTAAAAGAGGGTAATACTACTCCAAACACTCCCCTGACCCTCTGCAAGCGGAATAAATGTGATTCCATGCAGTTCTATCCCACTGCACCTCCTGCACCAGCCTGGCCTGCAGCCAGGCTCCACAGGCTCGGCCGCTGGCTTGACCTGGATTCTCCAGCAGTATCGTCCCTCTGGCAGCCTGGCTGCTATGGACACACCAGGGGCATCTACTGGAACCAGAACTTGCACCTAAATAATGTGATTTTTCAAGGTACTGTAGTAGCAACTCCTATACCTGGTCCAGTGGAAGGTGTCCCTGCCATGGCAGCGGGGTCAGAATGGGATGAGCTTTAAGGTCCTTCCAACCCAAACCGTTCTGGGATTCTATGAAATGCAAAGGCTTGTCTTTAAAAAAAAAACAGCCAAGGATATAAATAATGCAATCCAAATCCAGCCTCAGGAATAACTTCCAGACCAAGCCAGCAGGGACTGCAGATCCTGGTCTGCCGTCAGAGCACACGGCTCTGTTCCCGATCCCGATCCCGACCTGAGCCTGGCAAACGGGCCAGATGCTGCCCACAGCTACCAACAGCTGCACAAGCAGCACTGGGTATCACAGAACCACAACGAAAGCCTGATTCCAAACATCCAAACGGATGCAAAGGAGCACAGGAGAGGAAGGGCACAGGGGAGGATCTGATCTGCAGGACGAACACAGCAGAGGGGACTTTGGAGAAACAACAATACTGGTTTTAATGAACACCTCAGCCATGAGCCCCACCTGTCGCTGCTTTTGTTTTGGAAGCAAAAATCCCCCAACATCGAAGAGAAAAATCATTTTGATACCTTGGCATGTATTTCTGGACAGATGTGCCCCCCCAAAAGCCATTAGCTCAGTTTAAATATTAATTACTATTAATTACTATTAATTACTCACACCAACCCCAACACTGCTCTGCCCCCCCTCGGCCACAGCCCAACGCTCTGGGTGTTATTCCAGGGCTTTCCCTGCAGTGCTTACATAAATGTGCTCTTTAGCAATTTTTGGACTGGAACAAATGTTTGACTCTTTCTGGGATAGAATAGGGATAAACACGGGGAAGCTCGTTGGTGTTAAATCCCAGTCAAGCCCTGCTTTATGTTTAAACCAGCATTGCCAGAGGTTGTAACTAAATAAACACACTTCCAGTTTACTCACAGCTGCCTACAAAGGGATTAAGTTAAAGAGAGAAAGAAGAGGGATAAGACCCGTTTGTCCTGGAAATCCCCATTTTCATACACAGAGATGAAATACTGTGATGGAAAGTGCTGGATTTTCACAGATCAGAGTTCAAGGAGCTCTTGGTCATATGGTTTAGTGGTAGGTGGTCCTGTGAGGAGCAGGGGGTTGGACCTGGTGATCTTACAGGCCCCTTGTGGCTGGAGATGTTCTGTGATTCCACGGCTTTACAGCTCAGCCCCAGCTCTCCCCCAAGGGCAGAGGCACATCAGAGGTCACCGGTGCCACCAGCACTGTGGTGTGCTCAGAGGACGTCCCTGGCAGAAAGAGCGACTCAGGAATGTTGGCAGAGGGGACAGAGACAGGGAAGAGCAGCTGTGCCAGTGCTGGGCAGCACCAAACAGCCAAGGGAGCTGAGGCAGCACAGCCACAGTGCAGCCAAAGGACATCAGACCTTGTTCAGGTGACACTGGGGACATCGAAGGTACACCAACATCTATACAGAGCCACAGCCTGCCTTTAAGTGGGAGCTGGGACCAGACCATCCCCAAAAGGTCCTTTTTCAACCTTCTTCAACCAATTTGTAGACACTGCAGCAGTTTAGAGGCACAGCACTGGAAGAGGGAAACACTGATGTCCACGCTGCGGCTGTAAGAGCAACCCCAGGGACACCGTCCTGGGCCTCCCAGCAGTGACCGAGCTGCAGCTGGGATCCCAATCGTCTGCAGCACCAGAGATGTTGGTTTGTCCCCTCTTCTAGAGCTGTGCTCCTCTGGGGCTTGGTTTTCCTCTAGCAAACCTCTCCCGGGGAACACACAACAGGACAAGAGGAGACGGCCTCAGGCTGTGCCGGGGGTGGTTCAGGTTGGATTTTGGGAAAATTCCTTCATGGAAAGGGTGGCCAGGCACTGACCAGGGCAGTGGTGGAGTCACTATCCCTGAAAGTGATAAAAAAATCTGTGGATGTGGCACCTGGGGACATGGTTAGTGCTGAACACAGCAGTGCTGGGTTAATGGCTGGACTCGAAGATCTTGGAGGGCTTTTCCAACCCTGGTGATTCTGTGACTCCGGATACTCTGAAATAAAAGTTCTCAGCCCTCCAAGACATCCCTGCACACATTGCTCCAGGCAGAGCCCAGGGAGGCTGTGATGCCGTAGGTAAAGCAAACGGTGGTGTCAGCTCTGCAGCCCAGCACCCATCCTGCTGACACACATCAGGAACTACAGCTTCCAATGGCTACAAAATTCCAGTGTGGGAACAGCCTGGGCCTGCTCCGTCGGCCTCCTGGGACAATGCCCTGAACAGTTTAACAAATCTCCCTTCCAATGTATATTATTGAATATCCTGAGCTGGCAGGGACCCATCAGGATCACTGAGTCCAACTCCTGGCCCTGTACAGGACACCCCAAGGATCCCACCCTGTGCCTGAGAGGTCCAAGGAAATGGAATTTTAAGAAACTTTTTCCATCTGTGCCATTTTTACCAAAGTCAGCAAAATCTGCTATGGGCTTTATGAGACACTTTGCACACTAATGGGTTTTTTCCTAGTTAATGTTGCCCATTCCTACAGGACTGGACACACAAGCAGCTCTGGAGAAGCCATATGATCCTCTGGATCCATGCCACCGCTGTGGCTAATGATCCAAATGATCCAAAGCCTCTCTGGCTAAAGCATTTCCCTGACAACACGCTGGTTTCTGGAGGATGGCACATGGGTGAGAGGAGTTTCATCCTTCTGTGTGCTCTGAAACAACGTTTAGGACACAGAAGCTTGAAGACAATTATTTTTAACCAGTTCCACATTAGCAAATTCCAATTAATTCCCTTAGCAACACACTTAAAATGTTCCACTGGAGGAAGAGAAGTTCCTCCCCTCCTATTTCTGCTGCCTGCTGGACTCCCTGCCAAAAATATTCCCACTAAAACAAGAAAGGAGGGGAAAAAAGAAATGATTCAAAATAATGAGGGAGGAAATCTCCATGAACCGACCTTGTTTGGAGGCAGGGGCCGTGGTGCCGGGGGCGCTGCCAGAGGGGTGGGAGCTCTCCACGGCTCCGAACGCCGCGGGAACGGGCTCGGGGACCTGGCTGGGCACCTGCTGGGGGGGAGGGACAACAGGGTGAACCTGGGAACATCAGAACACAGAGCAAAGGCAAGGGGGGAGATGAGACAGGGTGGGATAGAGAGGAGAAACCAAAGGCAGGGAGAATAAAGAGAAAAAATAAAGAGAAAAGATACACAGGTCGATTGGATACATCCAAAAAGTGCATGGGAAAGGGAGGGAAAGGCAGAAGGAAAAGGAGAAAAGGATGATCACTGCTAAGAACAGCCAGGAAGGGACAGCACAGCACAGTTATCAACACGCTTTGCTCTCCCAGCACTTCTTCCAGGAGCTGCAGGAATGCTCCTCCATGCAGGACACACACCAAGGCTCCTGGATCTCTCTGTGATTTAAGTTCACTTTTGGGACTTGACTCCTCTCTCAACTGATCCATTATTTCAACCCCCTCAGAGATTTAAATCTATTTATTTACTCTTCCATGTATTTACCAATAGCTGATGTGTGCAGGACAGGATGAATGGTGGACAGATGTATCTGCACACACATGACTCGTTATCCCAGCAGGAAAATCATCCCAGACTGGAGGTGGCTGGATGAAAAAATCCCCCAGCATTGCCTACAAGCAGCCTGGAGGGTGGGACCTGCAGGGCAAGAGGAGAATAAACCCAGCTGGGCAGCAGCCTGAGGGAGAGCAGGAGGAGCAGATTCCCAAAGAACACGGACTGAGATTGTCTGTATGGAAAAACAAAACAAAAAGACCTGCAAAGACTGAAGGAAGACTGAAGGAGCTCCAGCCTGTGGCAGACACACATATTTTAATTATCTCCCACCAAACACTTCATTTGTGTTCAAGAAAGTTCGATAAAATCCTTTGTATTTATTCTCAGAATTTAAGGAAGACCAAGTTAGTGCACCAGACACTTGTTGGAGTGAACACAGACAGGGCAAGGCAGCTGGTCACAAAATCCCCTGAAATACACACCAGGGAACAAGCACAGAAGAAAATGGGGCTAAACTTGAATTTAATTTAATCCTAAGTGGAAAGCCAGGCAGCTCCCTGCAGGTGTCTGCTCTCACCCAGTCTCATATCCATGAACTGCTCTGAACATCTACAGGAAAAGGAATTTTTAATCAATCCAAAACACAGCAGAGTGTCCAAGACATGGATGCCTAATTCCTGATTTCAGACAGGCTCTCAGAAATCCACGAAAAACTTATTTCCCTGTAAAAAGAAACTCTCTGGACACCTGCATCTCTTCCTGGGACTCTGTTTTTCCCTCCCATTTCCAGCTTTTTGCCTATTGCATCTGAACAGCGCAGGACAAAGAAGGAATAATCTCCAAGACACTTTTTTTCACCATTTCAGGAAGACCAGGAAAAAGAACATCTGGAAAAATAGGAATGAAAATTTAAGTAGGGGTGAAGGGTTGAAGTTTTATTTGGGACTTCTCCTCTCAGGAACGAGCCTGACAGACTGACTGGAGAATGGATGAAGAAGCAGCCCAGCCTCCAGCCAAAGGGAAGAAGCCAAAGAAAACCCAGCTTTACAAATGAGCAGGTTTCAAAAACACTTTCCCCTCACCCTCAGTGATCAGGACTTTCATTTTATAAGAAAATTTATGGATGAAATCAGTGGAGAAAAAGGAAACTGTGATAAGAACCACAGGAACCTAAGGAGACCAGTGAAGCTCAGAAACTTCTTGGGTCAGGAAATGTATTTCCTTAAGGAATGTGGAAAACACTCATTTATTTTGTGGGAATGATATTGCAAATGAATAAATGGTCCTTATGCACTGAGCCTTGCAGCGGCAAAATGGAGCATTTACAGAGTTTTTAGGAAAAAAATCCCACTGAAAATCGCTCCCCTGATTTATGACGCTCCAAGGGCTGCTCTGGGTTATTCTACCCCACCATGGCCTGGACACTGAGCAAACACAACTCTGACAAACTCACCGAGACTTGGAAGTGTTTTGCCAAGAAAATAAGAGCATTTACTCTTTAAAAAGTGATCTTCTGTGGAAGCCAGTGCTGAGGAAATACCATAATCAGATTCTGGCCCTGGGTTTCCTTTCTCTTCCCAGCAAAAAACAGAGTGAAAATCGTGTCCTGCTAGAAAAGGATAAATCGTATCTCCATGTACCTCCAGCTGCTCTTGCAGGAACTTTAAAGCACTTTATGTGCTCAAAAGCAATTAAAATACACTGTAGAGGCACTGGGGAAACTCCACCTAAAGCACTTTTTGGTCAGCGACGCTGAGTAAAACGTACAGAAATGGCTCAAACCACGCAGCTCATCTTGGCAGCAACGCTCATCTTCTGCACAATTCCAATAACTTTTTGATGTTAAGCACAATTCCAACAAGTTTTTGATGTTCAGCACTTAATCTACTGAGAAAAGAGGGTGCTTCAGGCTTGTGTTAGCAAAGTTTTGGTTTGAATCAGTTAATAGAATAATTCAAATCTAAAGAAAAAAATGAAAATTTGGAAACTATTATTATTACAAAAAGGTTTCTGTTTCAAATGCAGAATTTGGGACAGGGCCTGGTCTCCAGCACTTCTTGAGGAAGTTTCTTCCTCCATGTTTGTACCATTTAAATAATGAGATAACAAATTCAGAGAAAGAAGTTTCATTAGAATTTGCTGTAATTCTAAAATCTCATTGGACTGGGCGTCACTTGGATGTTGCCTTGTCAAGCCCTGAGGCGGCACACTCACATTTTGAGTGCTCAACCAGGTGAAATCCCCCTGAGCGCCCTGGTGAGCAGGGTTTGATCCAGGGGGGTGAGCAGGGTTTGATCCAGGGGGGTGGGCAGGGTTTGATCCAGGGGGGTGGAACAAACAACAGCAGCTCTGCTTCCCTTGCACTCTCCCAGGAGCTGCCCCAAGTCAGGAGCATCTCAAAAGCTGTGGCTGAATATCAAAAATTTATGGACTTGAGCCTGTTCAAAACAGTTAACACCCCCACTACTGCAATTCCTGAGCACAGTTATTAAGGCACGATTTAATTTCACCCAAGATATTAAATGTGCTCTGAAGACTTGATTTAGAGAAGCTGTTGGGACAATAACGTTGAATTTCCTGGCTTAAGTGGGCTTAAATTTTCAGTTATGTTACACTAATGAACTTATTCTGGTGAGCCCAATTTCAGAGCTCTTCTGTGATTACCAAAAGTGGTTCCAAGCACCTAATCAAAAGGAAGGCTGGATATTAAACAATGGAATATTTGCATACTGTGGAGGAGATGATTGGACATCACTGCTGCGCTCTGCGTATAAATTATAGCTGATCAGAATTCAGGCCTATTAACCTCCTCTTGAAACGCATTTATTTCCTTCTGTTTGACTTAATTGTAGTGCCTTAAAATAGATTTCAGAATGTAAAAATGATCAGGTAAGTGCCTGGATTTGCTGCACTTGTGGGAATACCACAGGAAATCCTGGCTGCTTCCAACTCTTCCCACTTCCAACTGGGAAAGTCGGATAGCAAGAAGAAATGGGGAGATGATCTCACCAAGATTCCCACATTTGGCATCTCTGCTGTCTTCTCTGATGGAAAGAAGTTTAACTGGTGCTTTGCTGCTGCTTGTCCTCGACGGGGAGCGGAGGAGAAAACCGGTGACAAAGCACAAGGTGGTGCCTTCAGATGACACAAGGATCTGACTGAGCTGGGAAAGGCTGAAAGCTGAAATCCTGCTGGTCTCAGGGAGGGATCTGCAGGCCAGGCTCTCACCTCACCTCAATGATCCCAGTTACATCTCCCTGGAACTCTCACTCCAGCACAACCAGGGTCCCCAGACATGGCTGTGCTCCTGTCTCAGCACAAGATTTTCAGCAGAAAATCTACTCCCACACGGAGGGGAGAGGAAGGTTTGAGCTCAGGAAAAGCTGTTTCACCTAAAAGCTGCCAAAACCTGGTGACATCCAACAGGGAAGAACGTGGAAGAAGAAATCACATCCCAGCACCAGCTCTGCTCTACAGCCCAGCCACCACCTGGAGAACCTTCCTGACCTCTAACCGAAGGCTTAAAGGGGCAGACTCAAAGGTGTACGATGAGAAGGGATTTAGGAGCTACAGAAAATTATCTGGAATACTTGTAATTCTTCTCTCATCAGAAGAATGCATTTTTCAGTTTGAACACTCAGAGACCAAATCTGTGATAAATTTATCACAGTTCTGTGAGAAAACTCCCAAGCTCCAGATCTTCTGGTGACTCTAAAACAGCTCCATGAAGGCAGAAAGAACAGTGATGCAACTGAAGGTTTGTAATCCATCACCTGTGTGACATGGACTTTCCTCAGGTGCACAAGACTTAACAGACACCTCTTTTCCCACAGATATTTTGGCTCCTCCTTTAACACTGAAACTCTGAAAAACTCTGAAAACCTACTGCTGATACAAAACCAGGGAGGGGGAATGTGCAGCAGCACTGAGGCTCCACATCGACAGGCTATGGACTGCTAAAAATGACCAAACTTGGGAAAAAAAAATCCCTGAAGAATATTGGTAATTGAGGAGCATCCAGGTGTCTGAGATGGTCAGAGGTGCAGCTGGAAGCGTGAGGGAGAGGCACAGCAAAGCAAAGGTCACGGGGGAGGAGCGCAGCCCTTCCTTACCTGAGGCGGAGTTGGGGTGGAGGTGGGTCTGACGATGGGGGGGGTGGGGTTCCTGCTGCCCCCTCCAGACATGATTTCTTCTGTTATGTCCTTGCCTCCCTGGTTTGGATCTCGGATTCGGATCTACAGGATTGAAAGAAGTGCAATAGTAACAAAGGAATAATCCCCACAATGTTCCTGCCACCGCTGCCCTTGTGCAGAGCGGCGTGGGCAGCACATGCTCCCATCACACCCGGCAGGAGATGCTCTGGGAAGAGCTGGTGCTCAGCAGGAACACTGGGATGCGGCTTGTTTCCATGACTTGGAATGCATGGCATGTCATCCCTTCATCAACACCTAATTTAATCAAAAGCTAATTTAATCATCAATCACACCAGTTCAGTCTAAATACATGCACCCCGTAATTCAAAATACAGTCTCTGCTGCTGGAACGTGAGTTTCCTGCAACTGAGAAAACCTGGGAGACAGTTCAGGTACAGAGCTAAGCTTGCCCAGTAGTGGAAAGGGCAAGAATGGAGAAAAGGCTGTGTTTTACTCCAACAGGGAACTCAGCGGCCTTGCCAACCCAGCTGCTGGGAAAGGGGAAAACAAATCAGCAAATCAGTCCCAAGTTCCACCAGAACAGAGGGAATCAAACAAAAATACTGAGTGGAGGAAAGGGAAACTGAAAGAACAAACTGAAGTCCTGTAGAACTCTGCAGCATTTAGGAAAACAAGTGGGATTTTTGAGTCTCTTCACAGCCCCAAAATGGGAAGAAAAAATATTTTCCAAAATAAACCACTCCAGAACACTCACTGAATCCTCAACTGACACTTGAGCCAATCCGTGTCCCTGAACAGGGGGACAGCAAGGATGTCTGGGATATTGGGAAACAGAGCTTTTCATCTTCAGTGTAAGAACTGGAGATTCTGATTACCCTGAAGACAGAGTTCTGTGTGTCTGCCCACCTTCTCAAAAGCTCTTGGCTGAACTCAAGATAAATTCCATGCAGAAATCCAAGCAAACAACTCCGAGCAAACCAAGAGACATCATCACCCTTCCCAGGGCAGGGGTTCTGCTGGGAACCACCCTGTAATGGCCCCATGGCAGGGGGGTGACTGGATGGTCTTTCAGGTCCCTTCCAAGCCAAACCCTGCCGGGATTCTGGGCTATAAAATCCTAACTGCAGAAGGGTTTTGTCATTTGCCAAACTCGGTTTGGTGGGATGGTGGCCTCAGTCTGGGCTGTGAACACACAAACACACACACTGTACTCAAGATGCTGAGTCTGGTCTTCTCTTATTTTGGATGGAGTTTTTTTGCTAAAACACTTCATTAACCACAGCAACAAGGACCTGAGAGTTGGCACTAATTCCTGCCCTCTCCTCCCCCTGACACAGAGTCAATGGCATTAAAACAAGATTTCCCTGCCTGGAAGTTTGTAGTACTCAAATACTCAACTCAAGGTGGATGTGGGCATGTGCACATTAATACATTTAACTTTAATTTTTCTCATTTCTCCAGTTGCAACACCAATTACCAAACTGAAACAGCACATTCAGAGAAAAGCATCTCGGGCATTTAAAATCCCTTTTCTGCCTCAAAGAACTCAGCTTGGCTGGCATGGAACTGCCTTAATCCCAGCTGAGCGTGTCTGATCAGCTCTGCATTTCAATGGCATCGGGGATCTGGGCATGTCGTGTTTGGGATGCTGAAAAGAGACTCCTGGGGACTGAAGAGGTGACAAAAATGCTGCTGAGAGCAGCCACCAAAAAGGCCTTTCCTGCGAGCACAGCTCACACATTGTTCAGTTCTTCCGGTCTCCCAAACCAAGTGTCACCCCAGATCATCCTCAAAACTCCAAAGATACAAATATTCTGCGTTTTGAGCCATGTCCAAGTCCCTTTATTCTTTTCTACCCCCAGGAAACTGTTCTTTTAACGCTTCCAAAACACTCTCACACAAATACTGCTGTAATTTCCTTTTCAATCCTTTACAAACGACTCATTCACAAGTTCAAGTCCACATCATCTTTTCCTGGTTAAACCTTACATTCACACCTTATACCTTTACTGTTCCCCACCATCCACCTGTAGATGAGTTTAAATTCCCTTCATCTGCCTCTGTCAAACTCCCCCCAGTGAATTAGAAAGAGCTCTCCAAACCCACTTTCATAATGCGGTCAGGTTCTTTCAAGCCTGCAAATACACCCACAACTTACTGGTTTTCCACCTTTTTCAAGGCATAATATTCAGTAATTTCTAATTTGTCACTTTGAACCAATTCCCAACATTCTCCCAAACTGCTGAGTTCACTCATTCCCACCCGGCTCTTTGGGAACACTCTAAGCAGCAGCACAGGCAGGTGAGGATTCCAGGCTTGGGGAGACCATGCTGCTTTTGTTTGTGTTTATTTAAAACCAGCAAAATTATTTTCCTTTTTGATTGCCTGAGATGTCACAAACTCAGAGTGGAGAGTGCCCATGGAAAAATGGAAAATAAGGCACCACTGCAGCACTGTGCAATGTTTAATTACACTTAATCTCTTTGGGAACCACAGAATGGCTGGCTTGGGATGGAAGAGACCTTAAAGCTCATCTTAAAGCATGGGCAGGGACACCTTCCACTGTCCCAGGCTGCTCCAATCCCTGTCCAGCCTGGCCTTGGACACTCCCAGGGATCCAGGGGTAGCCACAGCTGCTCTGGGCACCCCGTGCCAGCGCCTCTAGTGAAGGTAAAGCTCAGGTTCGATCCTAAGAACATTATTCATGTCCTTGCACCTCCCGCCCAGGACAGCCCGCGGGGCTGTGTCCCTCAGTGCCTCACTCACCGTTTTCTTCTCTCTCTTGGCAGGCGGCGGCTGCTGCTGCTGCGTAGGCACAATGATGGGAGCAGACTGGTACACGGGCTGGCTGGGGTAGAAGGGCGTTCCTGGGGCAGCCAACGACACAAACCAGAGGGACAAGGTCAGTTTGACTGCTCATGACAGAAAACCAGGCACAAGGGGTACAACTGGCCAGAACTTCCAACATCCCTCTGGGAATGCTGCGTTTGCTCTGCCTCACTTCCACTAAACAGAAGCTCCATCAAGACAAGAGATTCAGTCACTGTTTCTGATTTGATTTCCATGGCCAAACATTGACTATGTGCATCATCCATTTCCGAGAGGCTGTGGACACCACAGAGGCACTGCAAGACCATCCCTGGACTCCTCTGCCTGACAAACAGGAGGGTTTTTTGCTGGGTTTGCTGCTGGTTTATCAGGGGTTTTCTGCCTTTGTACAGAAATTCAGTCCAACCAATACACACAATTTGCAAGGTCAACTGCAACCTATTTGGAAGCATAACCAGAAAATTTAATTACAAGCTATGTTCTTCTCATGCTGCAACACACAAAAAGCACAACCACAGTGATTAGTGCAGAACTACACCATGGTGCTGATCACATTCCTAGCAGCCAGTGTGGTTCATTATGGTTTTTTCTGCGGAATGACAGTGGCTCAATAAATAACCAAGTGCTTTAAGACCATGCCAGAGATCAGAGTGGCAGAGCAGAGCTGCCTCCTGCCCATGGATCAGGTGTCAGGGGAATGTGTAAGGTGCTGCTGGGTGTTTTCCCTTCCAGGCATGGATGCTGGATGAACTGAGTGCTTGCACTTGCCTCTGGAGCAATCTGATCTATTCTTCAGCTGAACTAACCTTTAACTGGGAATGAAAATCTGGATTGTGTCTGTAACCCAAGCGAGAGGTCACTGCAATGTCAGGCAAAGGGTGAAATCCAAGAAAGCAAATTAAACCAGCCCAGCAGAGCCTAATTTGCAACTTCCAAGGATGCATTCCTCCTGCTGAGAGCTGGAAAGCCCCAGCTCGGAGCAGGCTCCCTGTCTGCATCCTCAGAGTGGGAACTTTTCCCTGTCAAGCAGAGAGCACTGCATGGCATCAAGGAACCCAAATGACACTCCTGGGTGGGCTGACTCACTCAAGAAATTTTCTCTCATTTTGAATGTCAGGGTCAGCAGAGCCACTTCAGATCTGGCCTCAAAGTCTCCACCAGCATCTCTGCAGGTTGGGAATCAAAAATTATTGCCCAGAGAAGCTGTGGCTGCCCCATCCCTGGCAGTGTCCAAGGCCAGGCTGGACAGGGCTTGGAGCCTGGGACAGTGGAAGGTGTCCCTGCCATGGCAGGGGTGGGACTGGATGGGCTTTAAGGTCCTTCCATCCCAAACCATCCTGAGATTTCGTGATTCTATGAATCCTCCTGCTGAGCAGGTGTCCAAGCAGAGCCTGGGTAAGGCGAGGGAACAGGAGGAGCCTGGGACCCTGCAATGTGTGAATTCCCCTCATTCGTACTTTCCTAGAAACCAGCTCTAAGCACATCGCCTGCAATGTGATCCCTGCTGGAGAGGCAGCTCCAGTAAAACTCAGGGAATGACTCTCCCTTTATGAAAAGTATTTTAAAAACACAAATCCTGAAAAGAGTAACTTCTGGGAAGAAACAGCTTCTGTGACAGGCCAAGTGCATTTGCTGTGCCACACTCTCTGCTCTGCTCCCTGCCTTTGATCCCTTCCAGTTCTCCGGCACCCAACTTTTATTCTTCCTTCTACCCATTGATCATTTCAAGGTCTTTCCCAATGTTGTACAGAAATCCCCTGACATCAGAGAACGATAAACTGCAAAATTGAGTTATAAAATTGCACTGTCCATCTTCACAAGTTTTGTCTTCCATTGGATTTTCCCTCATCACCTCCTTTAGGTCCTGCCAGACTGCAATGATTTTGATAACCAGCAGCCACACTGGCTACAAATCCTGTGGTTTGTGGAAAAGGCACTGCCAGCAGCATTATCCATGCCTGGACTGCAGATTTAGCTGTTCCCCAAACCTGGCAGCAGCTGGTGAGAGCCTGAGCATTCCCAGTCCCCACACACAGCAAGGGAGCGACAGGAGGGAAAGGTGGATAAGCCCAGGCAAATCCTTGGGTAAACCTTCCCTGCCTGGAAAACTCTGCAGGACAGAGAGCTCTGGCTTCACCCACTGATGCTCCACAGATGCAGCAACCTAAAGCTGGGACTGAAAGACTCCAAGATTCTCTGCAAGAAACCAGGCGCTTCCAGGAGAGGAAAGGAGGTGGAAATGAACCTTTTCCTAATTACAGGAGTGAAGGCAGATAAATGGCACTAAGCAAGCAGGAAGTAAGAAAGCAGACCTGTAACAGCACAAAAAATGAGGAATACTGGGCAATTTCCTCATCTAGTGGATCAGATTTGAAAAGCCATTGCAATATTTCTTCTATTTTCTCTAGGATCAACCACCAGGAAGTAGCTGCCCTGTAATTACCCTCTCTCCTCTCTCCTGTTCTCAAGTTGCATTACCAGGTTCAAAGGCTTCATGGCAACCTTTCATGATTCCCTTGAGTTCCACACAGACCAAATAAATAAAAGAAAGAAGGAAAAGAGGAGAAATAAGAGACCTTTCTGAACGATGCACAGGGAAGCTACTGGGGTTTTCTCTCCTTCCCAAGGGATCTGTGTGTATGAAGGGCAAAGCTGCAATGCTGCCAAGGGAGCAGGGCTGTTACTGCTCAGCCTGGAAGGGAATCAGTCACCCCAAGGCTCTGAAATTCCAACAGAGAATTCCCATGGGAGGCTGAGAATATCTCTGCCCCCAACAGGTTGCAGAACATGAGTGGGCAGGGAGCAGTGAGTGACCAAATGCAGGAAAAGGACGAGTTTTGGCCTGTACAGGGGTTACAGACTCTAGAACTGGACTGATTTATCTTTGCAGCATAAATCCAGGGAAAAACCCCCATGGCTTGTTCCTATCCCCCACTACACACCAGAAATGCTGGGATAAGAACTGTTAACTGCTGCTAACGCTGGAGCATTCCCAGGGCATGGCACAGTGAAAACCAGGACTGCCAGATGTACCCACAATACCTTAATAAATAACAATGACTGAGCAGGGACTAACAAACAGCCCCATTCCTGGTCACAGGCAACCCTGGGCAGCTGCAGCCTCTCCTGACACACTCTCACAAACAATACTCTGGGATTTTTCAGGAGTGAATAATCAGGGCTGTGACACCACCAAATTTAGCAGCTATTTGAAGTTCAAACAAATGCTAATCCATCTTGTTATTATAAATCTTCAGCTTGACAACAGAAAAACAGACCAAGAAAAGACTTTGTAAGAAGTCTCCAAGCAGAACTTACCGTAGGCATTGGGGAATTCTCCAGGACCTGGGCCTGGATAAAAGGGTCCTGGTCCTGGTGGCTGCACAGGATATTGCTGGGGTGGCCCGACGTACGGGGGGCCACTGTGACGATACTGGGGGGACAAAAACAACCATCACTTACAAGGACTTGGGCAACCTGTAACTGAGCCCCCTCCGATCAACAGGGATCTGATCCTCAAGCTGCTTAATTACAGCTTTGGGAATCACAGGATCATGGAATTGTAAAGGTTGGAAAAGATCTTTAAGATCACCGAGTCCAACCACCAACCAGCACCACCATCCTGTTCACCACTAACCACATCCCCAGGTGTCACAGCCACACGTTGTCTGAGCACTTCCAGGGATGGGGACTCCAGCACCGCCCTGGGCAGCCTGTGCCAGTGCCTGACCACCCTCTTCATGAAGGAATTTTCCCAATATCCACCTAAACCTCTCCAACTGTTACTGCCAAAAGTAAGGCAGAGCCAAGGCAGGGAGGACACAGGAGCTGAGGTGGAAGAGTCGCTCCCCTGATTGCAGCAACACTGTGTGTTATGAGGCCCAATGGTTCGGATCTATTAAGTCAAGCCTGTGGATCTATTAAGTCAAATTAGGTATTTTTAAAGCACTAAATATTTTCCAAGAGCTTGGTTTCCTACTGTGTTTGAGGGAGGCCTCAAAAAGGTGATTGATTCCTACTGCCTCCAAGCACGGAAGAACAAATACTTCACACAGAGAAAGGACAGAGGCTGAACCACAGAATCATGGAATCATTCAGGCTGGAAAAGCCCCCTACAATCACCAAGTCCAATCGTTCCCCCAGCACTGCCAAGCCCACACCTAAACCTTGTCCCCAGATGCCACATCCACTTGTTTCTTGAACACTTCCAGACATGGTGACTCCACCACTGCCCTGGGCAGCCTCTGCCAACGCCTGACCACCCTCTCCATGAAAAAATTTTTCACAATATCTAATCTAAACCTGCCCGGCACATGATACACAACTACCAGCCTGATTTCACACAGACGCAGCCCTGCCCACTCCTGGCGGGTCCTGAGACAACCCCCATGGAGCCAACGTTGCTGTGCAGTTCCTCAGGTGCCGGGATGCTGGATTTACCTGCGGGATACAGTACTGGGGGCCCTGAGGCATCGGGTAGGGCATTGGCAGGTGGTTCACCATCATGATGTGCTGGTTGGTTTGATACACGGCAGTCGGGGTCTGCGCTCCGGGACGGATGGAGGGGCTGCTGTTCTGGATGGTGGCTCTTGGAGGCTGGATCTGAGGCCTCTGAAAAAACTAGGAGAGGGAAGGGAGAGAGGAGAGAAAACAAAGAACCGGTCAGACCTTCTGGGAAAGAACTGGAACTACCCTTACAATATTATAGTTATGGTGTTAGTTTCCAAGGTTGCCACACTTCCAGAAAACTGCAGGACAGTCTGTGTTTCTCTGGGAACAGCAGGGCCATCTGTGGCTTTCTATTGCACAAGGCAGAAACAGGTAAGAGACTTTACAAACTAATAATTATTAGTTTGTATCTCCTGAATTTTACAGCTGAACCTTCAGAGCAAACTTTAGAAAAATGAGTTTGTCTAATTTTCTTTTCATAAGGTGGGTTGGCTGCTAAAAACCCACCTTTATAAATACCCCAGGGAAATAAAAGATCAAGGCAACTGTTCCAATTTACCTCCAGAAGAGCTAAAAATCCAGAATTTCACAAAGGCCAGAGGCACTTCATATCTCTCCTTCACACACAGGTGACTTGTCCTGCCCTGTTTTCCAAAGGGTGGCAACCTGTCCCAGGGTGGCACACGCTGGGATGGAGCGATGCCCCCGGCGGATGGGCCAGGCCCAGGGAACCAAGCAACCCCCTGGCACAGGCTCCATCCTCACCCCTCCCGCGCTGGGAACGGCACCGGCAGTCCCGGGTGGAGGCCCTGGCTCTGGAGTCTCGGCACTCTCGGCGGTCAGGAGGTAAGAAATGCACCGGACACTGAGGCATTCACTGACAGAGGAACGGTCAGGTGAGAGACACTGATGCCATGCAGAACCAGGAGTTAGAGTTACCTGTATAGGTCTGAATCCTCCCTTCAATAACGAAGCAAGAAAGCAGCAGGAAACAGAAAGAAAGCCAATGGAACAGCTTACAGATCAACAGGAAGGAATAGGATACAACATGCACCCTAAATGCACAAATTCCAGTCAGCTTCTGCCCTGCTCTGACTCGTGCCTTCCATAAACGGCCAGGAAAAGACATTGAGTGGTACCATGGACTCTGCTGCCAGAATCCCAGAGGGTCAGAACTCTCCTAGAAAAGTTTTATATGGAAGTTAAAAAAAAAAACAAACAACAAACAAGCAAAAAACCCAATCAAACCATGATTCACTGCACGAAATGTGACACTACAGAAAGACTTTATGTTTACTCTGTTCCTAAAACATCAAATATTTCTCCTTCTGTCTCTTTCAGTGGTACAGAGGGAGCAGATAAAGCAGAAACCCTGGCTCCAATCATGGATTTCTCTCCTTTTCTGCACCAAGACTGGGAGGGGGAGAAATGCCACATATTTAACTGTTAAGTAAAAAAATAATTTTAACAATTAGGCCACCACACATCATACTGAATCCTGCTGGCTGCTGTGCAGTGATGTGTTACAGGGAGTAACTGTGCCAGGAGGAGTGAGAAAAGAAGAGAAGGGGATGAAGGAATGAGCTGGGATTATCTGCCCCAGGTTTGGGAAGGATGGGGGAGGGTGGAAGAAAGCTGTGATGTCTCTATCCTCGACATGACAACGAGCTTAAAGTGGCCATTCTGGGGCTGCTGACGATGTCATGACACCTGAGCAATGTCTGCATGCTCCCCATAGCAAACGATTTCTCCAGGAAAGCCATGGATGACTCTTTCAGATATCCAGACATTGTTATGGTGAGCACAATGATTTTATGTCCAGCCCTGTCAACCTGGATGAAGAGCTGTCCCCAGCACATTGGAAGTGTGACCTGAACCAGGAGAAGGCAACTGTTTGGGGAGAAAAGTTTGGAAGTGAGGGTGGAGAAAGCAAACCAGAAGAACAACGCCCTGCCACGGTCGTGCTCTGATGAAACAGTGTGGCTGTGAGATGTGGGGGAGCTACAGGAGTGTGGCATGAACCAAGCACAGGTGATGAATTTATGGTGAGAATCACCAGTTTGTGATTTTCCAATATCCAAGGACACCAACAAGTGCAAAAGTCTTTCTTCTTTCACTTCAATTCACTGAGTAATAATTATTTCTAACCTGTCAGCAGGTTGCAGCATGTGTCTCACTGAGGGAGGGCTCGAAAAATTTAATAACCCCCACGGGTGTGTGTTTATATGCAGAGAGAAAAGGGCTGAAGTGAGATCTCTCTCTATCAACAGCACCTCCACCCACAGGGCAGTGCAGGAACACCCCCAACGCCAGAGCTGGGGAGACTCCACCTATGGAAACCTCAGGCTCCTGCTGCACCTACAGAACCAGCTCACAACCAACTGAGACCATCAAGGGAAAGCTCCCAGCACTGGGAACTCCTTGGGCATGGACAGCTGCTCATTCCCATCACTTCCAGCTGGTCCCTAGCGGCTCACGGGGCGGGCCCTGCCGGGGGGACAGGCTGGGGAAGCTCTGTTCCATGGCAAACGTTCTGCTCTTTCCGGCTGGAGCAGAAGGAAGGACAGCACCCTGTGCTCTGGAATGGGGGTGGCATGAACCTGCTCTTCCACGAGCACTGAACACCCCTACAGAGCTGTGCAGCTGCTCCACAGCAGCACGAGGGTCTCTGACAAGGAGCTTCAGGCAAACGGATGTCAAAAAACCTCTCAGAGCCCCGCTGTGCGTCCACACCATCCCAGAGCTGGCTCAGCTTCAGGGACGGGGAGAAAAGGAGGAGAATTCCACTCCTAGCAGGAAGACAGAGCAGCAAGAATAGCAGATCCATTATTCCAAGCAACGGGACCAGCAGAATTTTGATTGTTCAGCAACCAGTGAGGACCTGGGCCATGGTCCTTGAGTCATGTCTCATCCCTTTATCTGTCCAAGTCTCTTAGGGAAGGATCTCTTGGATCACCTTGGAGTCACTGCTCCTGGGCAATGTGGTCTGTGACTTCATCCAACCTCTGCACTTCAGTCAAGCTTCTCGTACCCCTGTTATTAATTTTTAGTCTCTCTGGTGCCACCAGGAAGGCGGGTGGGATAATCTGAGCCTGGCCTGGGGGAGGGAGGAGAAGGAGATGCTTGCACAGGCAATGCAGCAGGAACTGAGGGGTTACAGCCCTGAGATGTGAAGATCAAAGAATTGTGGAATTGTTTAGGTTGGAAAAACCCTCTAAGATCATCGAGTCCATCCCTAACCCATGTCCCCAGGTGCCACATCCACACATTGCTTGAACACTTCAGTGATGGTGACTCTGCCTCTTCCAGCACCTGACCACCCTTTCCATGAAGAAATTTTCCCAATATCCAAACTAAACCTCCCTTGGTGCAGCTTGAGGCCATTTCCTCTTGTCCTTTCCCTTGCTCCCTGGTGCCAGGAGCAGGAGCTGCAGCACAAATCCCCAGGTCCTGCTTCTCCAGCACCTCAGTGCAGCTCCTGTGGCTGGCTCAAAGCAAGGCTTGCTCCCTTCCCCTCAGACTCTCCCAGTTCTATTATTTACTAAATGACAAAATGAAGGGAAAATCTTTTTTTTTGGTATTTAGAAGTGGCAGCTCCTTCACACACTCATGGATGCAGACAGGCAAGTGACTGCAGCAGCCGTTTCCCATCACCTTCTGACTTGAAATACCCCAAAAAGCTACAAAATGGTCAGTTGAGTCAGTTCAGGGAGTGAATTCCCAACCTCTCCAAGTCCCAAAGCTTTTTCACAACAGCACCCAGCCAAGCCCATTCTCTGTTGTACAAGTTACACCCAGAGGAACTCAAGTAACCCCGAGCTAAAACTGGAACAAACTCCACCAGCAGCCTCAAGTGAGGGGCTGAGCCATGAGCAGCAAACCCATCTCAAACACAGCTCAAGTCAGAAGGAAACGACCACATTTCAGTTTATATTTCTGATTTCTGTTTTTAATTACACCAGCCTCTTCTGAGCACCCATTTCTAAAATAAACCCCACGCTCCCCAAGTTCTTCATAAGTGAAGGGTTTAGGCAGACTCAAATGTAACAAAAATCTGCATTTTGGAGCTCAGGTTAGAAGAAAGCTGCTGTTCTCAACTGTGCTTTGTGAGGATCAGAAGCAGCAAAGTGACTCCAGAGCCTCACTTAGAAAGCAAAAACAGGGAAGCTCCGTGCACAAAGTGGGAAATGGAGCAGCAGTTCCAGGCAGGGAATAGCTACGTGTGCTACAGCATTTGGGGAAACGCACAAGCTGACAGTGTATTTTAAAAAACTGCCCAAAATACTTTGTAGGGGCTGTTTTCTGTCTCCTATAAAGTGAGGTTTTCCAGCAGATTCTCAGTGTGTGATCTGGCAATCAGGGATTACTGATGCACATTTAACTCTCAGTCAGAACTGCTGCAGTTAATTCATTTCACTTCAGCCACTGTTGCTGAACACCCTAAATCTCTGTCGTTTTCTCTCACACAGTGTGGTCACACTGTCTCCAACATTAACTGGCTCTATCAACTCCCACTGCAACCGTCCAACTCCAGGGCAGGCATTTCCCTCCAGGAAAAAACCCCGCTTGTAAAGCTGCCATTCACCTTCAGGTGCTTAAATTATGCTCATCTGAGTACCCTAAAGATCTAATAATTACAGGCAATAACACTGAAGAACAATCCATTATTTGCCTGAAGGAGCCCCAGAATCAATACAAGGCACACGTTAATAAAAGCTGGGATGGACACAGGGAATTGCAAACCCCACAGTGCTGCCGCTGTCTTCAAAGGGAACGTGGAGTTGTTGCAGCAAATATTAACCCTGCTAAGGCAAATTTACTTATTTAGCACCTTCTAGCTTACAAATCTCAGTCTCAAAGCTCTCAGCGTGTGTTACACAGTTTAACCAAGTTTAAAAACTCCCATGTGAGGATAATTATTTATGTTGGTCTCGAGCATCCTGTGAGTGCTGGGTTTAGGACGAACTTGCTCCCACAGCTGTGACCCTCCTGCACGTGGCAGGGGCCAAAATCCCTCTCTCCATCCCCAACCCACGCCACGGGTGTTTTGGACTAAAGGAAACAAACAGCTCATCTACAGCCCAGGTTTCTCTGCACCTGTCCTGATCCAGCACACGACAGATGTAACTGGGAATAAAGCCTGGAAAATTTTTCTAATGGTTTCTAATGGCTTCTCACAGATAATTATAAGCAGGTTCAAATGTAACAGACAAAAATCTAACTGTGATAAAATCAGGAAAACGCTTGGAATTTACAAGCGTAGTAAGGGCAGGGTCATAACTGGGTCCAAAGGAAAGTTTTGGATCCAATTCTGACAGACTGGTGGCAAAGTCCCACCAGTAAAGACCCTGGTCACTGGAGTATTTCCTGCAAGGCTGTGCTGCCCCAAGGCTCGTGGGCCAAAACCTGCTCAGAGAAAGCTCAGTAAATTTTAGGAGAACATTAAACAACTCACAGTGAATATATCCCATGCCTTAGGAATAACCCATGAAAGAACCAAGGAGCTGCAGAGCAGTAATGCACTCTCTGTATTGTGCAGTATAAACACCGACCCGAAGTTAAGGTCAAGGACAGAAGTATCTAAACAAGATCCTAATCCCATCATTCCCAGGTTGCCCAGTCATCCTGCAAACATTCCTCCACCACTGCCTGTCCCTGCCATCCCAGCCAGGCACAGAAATCATTCCCCCTGTCCCATACGACCTTTGCCTGTGAGCAAACAAGTGCAAACGTCCCATTCTATTTTTTACACTCCTTTTGTTGCCCTGCTCTGGAAGGCTCCAGCTCCCCTGCTGCTCCCAGAGCTGGAAGGAACGAGGATGATGTGGATTTTGGGGTGTCTGTGCCCACCCAACGCTTACCTGCTCTCCTGAGACAGAACTCTCCCCAAGCTGCTCATCCCAGTGTTCAACTGCTCAGTAACACGAGTGAAGCAAGAACAAAATTCCCTGGAACAAACCTTCCATGCCTCAAGTCCCTGTCCTGACACCACAGGATTAATGGGATTTTTTTTCCTATTAACTTGTGGAAACAACCTGCTCCTTCCAAGACAAGGGAGCTCTGGGAGAGCTTTCCTGCCTTGTCCTGCCTCTCCTCCTCTTTCCCACCAGCAGTACCACCTCTGTTCCCTCAAAACCTACAAGAAGCATCAAAATCAGTTCCCAGGGACAAGGGTTTTTGCAAAGAGAAGTGTAGGAGCTGATAAAAAAGACAATTCCAGACACCCTGCCTAGGACAAACGGGCCTGTGTATCTGTCCTGACACTGGAGAAGGCCTAATTCTGCCACCCCTGAGTTCCATGAGCCAGAGCTGTTCCTAGTTCTCCTTCTTAATAATGAAGTGGTTCCTTACAAAGTCCAAGTCATGCAACAGGAATACTAAAGGATCCCTACAGGTCTGGCTTTTGTGGGCTAAGTAAAAACAACATTAAGCAATGCAATGGTGACACATAACCAGGTGTATCACACAACAAATGCGAGAACTGCAAGTCGTTTGCTTTGCTCCGAGTTGGAAAAGCAGGATTTTCTCAGGTGACATCTTCAGGAAACTGAATCCACCGACTAGTTTGGGAAATGCTCAGAATGAGTTTCTAGTGATGTGAGAAGGCAAGGGAATCCCACAAATCCCTGGCAATGATTCCTAGAGGTTCTCCTGCCCTGCGGGACGTGGGGTGGTTAACGGGAGCGGTGCCCCGGGTGTGAGGTCAGAGTTACTCAGCGGTGCAGGCGGCTGTTAGTGGGGTTATGCACGTGCCAGAGCTGCTGCAGGGCTGCTCTCCTCCACTCGAGTTAGTGGGTGAGTCACCTCCGCCCCCCTCCCCCCAGCCAATTAGTGCAGGGTGATAACGAAGGGGCAGGTACTGTACCTGGTGATGGGCAGGTCGAGGCCCCGCTGCAAACTGAGGAAAGGCGGGAGAAACAAACACAAAAGGAAAGGCACAAAGAGTCAGAAACACCACAACGAACCAAAATGTCACACTCTATGCAAAATAAACCCAGAGAAAATAAAATAACAACGACACAGTCAAAAGCTTTGCTGCAGGACAGCGACACACAGGGACTGAGGTGTCACGATGGACATTGCTACGGGCACTGTGCTGGGAGCTGGGATAAACAGCCAAAGCTGCCCAGGATCCTAAAGGCACTCAGGGATGCAGGCATTCCTTATCCTGCCTGGGAAAAAAACATAAAACCAAAAAAAAACAACTTAAAACGAGCAGCAGTGGAGATTCTGAAACTGTTCAAGGTGGAGGTAAATGGTTAAAGCAGCTGGGCCGGAGCCGTCCCGGGGATTTGGTGGGAGCAGAGGATGGAGACTCATGGCTGGGAAGAGCCAGGGAGGCACAGGGGCCGTGGGACATCCCTGCGAGGCAAAGAGCAGCCATTCCTTGCACGTATACCCCCTGCTACTGCACTTGCAGCTTTTTTCCTCCATCGGGATCCTTAACGAGTGGGATCTGTCACCCCCTCTGAAAGCGAAGGATCAGGTTATCCCAGGGTGTTCCCCTGGAGCTGAAGGCATCAGCAGTGGAGCCTGGATGGAGAACAGGAGTCCTGGTTCCCAGCCCTGAGCTGAAGCTACTGAATCACTTCCCACTCACTTGGGCCACGCACAGAGGAAAATATCCCAATTTAACATGCTCAGTCAACATCAAAAGCATTTCCCAACAAGGAACTGATTGTTAAAATAGAAATAAAAATGAATGCAAGAAATGGAAAATATAAATAAAGATGACAAGGTACCCACTTCCAGAGCTGAGTTAGGTGCTGAAACCCTTAATTCTCAGTGTAATGAGCAGAGCTCCACAATGAGAGCAGAGATACTGATAAGAGCTCCAGTAATTAACTGGAGTGACCACAACTACATCCATAGGGGACTTCACCCATCACGTGCCTCTGCTGCGATGGCTCAGCACAGCCACCTCTGCTCACTCAGGGGCTCACTGTGGTTCACTGTCTGTCTCAGAACAGTGATCAAAACTGGCTACTAATTAGTGATTTTCTTAATAAGTTTTCTTTCTATAAGGAAAAGTGGGCCCGGGTTCACTTGTAGCCCTTCCAGCTCTTCTAATGCCATCAAACTTGAAGCAAAGCATAAATATTCACTGTTCCATCTGATCTGTTCCTTTATAAACACTTAAATTGCCTAGATTTAAAGATTTCCAAGAACTAATCTGCTAATCCTGGTGTTTATATATTCCTTCTACCTTCACCTCATGGTGACACTTGGATGGAAAGTCATAGAAACCTTCAGAAATGAGTAAATACGGACACACAGATGGTTCCTGGGGCAAGAGTTTATAAAGAATGACCTGCACTGGTTTTCTCACCCTGGAAAATTTTCTCTAAGACCTACATCGAAGAATAATAAAACAAAGCATGGTCACCTTGTGAAACTAAAAAGCTAAAATTTCTATTTTAATAAAACAGAAGGACTCAGAGCCTCTCGGCATCCTCCCAAGGCTCTGGGGGGAGGAGGGCAGTGGCTCTATGGATGAGGAGAAACAGGTACCTGGGCGAGTCTCAGGAGACAAAAGCACTTCAAGTCCTTATTTTCCTAACTTCCCCTAAACCAGCTCAAATACCCTGTGCTTGGGAAAAGGGACTAAAGGTACCCTGGAAGGGCTGAGCCTTTCTGTGGGGCTGCACATTCCGTGTTAGACACCAGCGAAAGAAAACAGCCAAAAAGAGAATGTTGGGATGCAGAAACTTTGTACTGCTTCATTTCAGGGCCAAAGCACCTCTCTCATCCCTGTTCCACAGAAAAGATTTGTCCTCACTGCACCTAAAACAAGAGCTGGAAGTTTGTATCTGAAGAAGCCAAAGTATCTTCCATGATGGAATTAATGTGTGTTACAAGAAAAAAATACAGAAATAAAATAAAAGCTCCAAGTTAGTGAAAAATGCCCTCATCTATTTTGCACTGGTCACCACTGGCTCTTGATTTTTAAATTTTTTCAAAATAATTCAGTTTGGTAGGAATTATTCCTGTTAATAGCTGTAAGCAACAGAACAAACTGTAGTCACTGCTGGCTTAAAACAGACACCTTTGGGTTGTTTTTTCTCTGTTTGATGAAGACAGTAGACAGGAAAACTTCATAAATCCTGGGTCCAACCTTCCTGTCCCATCCCCCCCCACTCCCTGCAGTCCTGCCCACTGCTCCATGGACACCGGGAATGTTCTCTCCCTGCGGATGTTGGACTGGCACACCTCACCCCTCCTGGATTGCTCCAGCACCCTCTCCAGCACATTTTTTTTGGGAGAAGTCCTAAAATTGGACAGTTTGTGTTGAGATCACCTGGTGCTCGGGGCTGGCATGGCCAAGAGCTAATGGGGAATTTTCAGCAGTGCTGAAGGACTCGGATTTTGTTTTCCTTCCCCAGCTGGAGCTTTGCAATTCCCGCTATGGGAGTGATGCTAACGGGGAGCAAACATGGAGCCGGTTGGATTGCAAAGGCAGCTGTCCTGGGAGGAACAGAAAACCTGAGCTCTGCACTTCCAGTGGCCCTTGGATGCAGAACGGGATGGAGGAAGCTCTGGCTCGAGGGAGGGGCTGGGTCAGTCCTGCCTGCCCACGCTGGCCGTGCCGGAGCACGACGGAAACCCAGGGATGGCAAAGCCACCCCGCCACCCTCCTCGTCCCTCCTCACCCTCCCCTCACCACCAAAAAGGACGGTTAAAAATATAAATTAAAAAAAAAAAAAATTAAATTACAAGTAAATAAATCAAGCCAAGAACCAAATGCAGGAGTAGCTCAGGCCTGGGCTAGTCTTGCATTTGCTTTGGGGTGGGAGGTGGAATGAGATGTGATGGGTGGGAGCAGCTTTTAGTCATGGGGTGGAGATGGGCACTAGCAGAGCACATGGCAAAACCTGCACACAGGAGAGCTCAGAACAATACAAACAAGGCTGACAGGTGCAGATAAATTCTTCCTTGGGATCGCCTCAGTTACGGGCCAAAACCCCACAAAATTTGACATTTACTGGCCAAATTTCCTGCAGATTCTCTCTCTGCTGAGTGACGAAGCCCAAGGGGCCCTGGTCTCTGTGCTACCCCAGGTCAGACCCCCCAGCTGTAATTCAGCTTTGGGTCCTTGTGGCATCACCTCACCTGGCAGAGGCTGCCACGGCAGCTCGTGCTTTCAGCAAAGAAGCAAAATCAGTGCATTTCTGTAGCCAACAAAAAAGGATGTGGTAAAAAATATATATATAATAAAGAAAGGAAGGAAGAAATAAAAACAGTGCCATGGGCACAATTGCCTGTAAGAAGGAGTACAGTTTGTTATATTGCTTACAATGCAGTATTTTATCCAGCCTCTTCCAGCCAGGGACCTGTAAACCGGACTCTGTTCCAAAACCTTCCTCCTCTTCCAGTTTTCTGTGCAATGTATTGGCACTGTTCTGCTGGGCTGTCAAAAAAACTGGTTTAGAGATGCAGCTCTTCAGTCAAGTTTTTGCTCCAGTTCTAACCATACCAGCTTAGTTGTGCTTTGCAACAATTAAAGAGAAAGATGATGATACTTACTGAGGAAAGAGTTTTATCAGCAGTGTCCTGCATTACTGATCAGAACGGGGTACTAAGGACAAATTCCCAGCTGTCCACATCATAGAACTTCAAAATCAGTGTTACCTGGCTCGTTCATCAGCACAGAGGTTAAGGGGCCTCAGAACAAACCCTGGAATGTCCTGGGGGGAACCTCCAGAGCCAGGCAAGTGCCCCCGTGATGCTGCAGGTTTGGGGATTCTTGCCTTGTGTGTATCTGTACTCATACTTGGTTTGTGGACAAACTCCTCTGTCTCAGAGGCTTTCAGTTTGCTCCAGGAGCATTCACCTTACTCTAAAAAGAGAAGAGTGCTGGGAAGAGACCAGGGGGTTATGGGCAACCTGAAGGTGTCCTGACACAGAGGGGCAGGAGGTGCAGGATCGCTGCTCCCTTGGCTGACAGAGCCTTGAGACGTGGTGATGGGAAGCCACCACGCCTCCAGAAGCTGGGCTAAGCCTCTGATGCCCTAGGAGGGTCTTCTAACATCACATGGAGCTGTGCTATGAGCAGAGGATCCCCAGAAAGTACCTGGTTTGGGGAACCAAAGTCCTACAACAGCAGAGCGGTATCACAATAAACATCCACTCCCATAAAACAGACTGTGAAGGATGATCAAACCTGAAGTTGGATGAAAAAGGGGCTCAGCACAAAAAGATCTGAGTACACAGAAGCTCTAGGTTACATGTGAGCACCTCCAGGGTTAGAACTGATCGGTGGCACTGATTTGGGAGCAAAGCCCAGGGGCCACTGGAGACCGAGTGCTGCTGCAGGAACTGCTTGTGTTTGATCTTTGGTCTATCCCTGTGTAAAACACATCCTTAAATAAAAAATAAAAAGAAAAAAAAAAGAAGAAAAGAGAAAGCTTCTGGCAATGAACCTGAACTCTACAATGAAGTGAACCTGAAAGCAACTAGGCTAAAAATAAATGGTGTTATTTGAAGGTAGATGAGAATCTCTCCATTGCTTCTTTAGCAACTTGAGAAGGAAAATTATCCTACCAGGATAGTGTCTGAAAAACTCAATCAAGGTTTGCCATTTGGGATGTGCTTCTAGGTCAGTAAAATGGGCTTTCCAGAGAACCAGCCACGTGCTATAGACACACACAGACAGAAAAACACACGAACAAGGAAGGAAGAACAGGAGATGAGGTCAGCGTGGGCTCCTTACCGGCGAGCGGGTCTGAGGCTGCGTGTTCATTGTTTGAGGGGCTTGAGGGTACACCAACGTGGTTGGAGCTGCATTCTGTCCTGAGGGGTAAGGAGCCTGCCAGGGAACAAGAAAAGCAAATACAAAGTGAGTGGATCCAATGATTCATCCCAAAAACCAGGAATAGAACACGTTATCAACTGGAGTGACTGACATGGAGGTAAAGATGAAAAGACTGCAATGGAGAAACCGTCTCTGTCAGGGGCCAATTCATCAACACTGCCTCTCATGGTAGCAGCCTGTAGCTCCACTAGTAAGTAGCAGCTGCCTTACTCATTATTAGTCAGAGTTTACTACTATTTTATAAGTCAGAGTTTGCCACTATTTATCACCTGAGCTCCCCAGGTGCCACGGTGGAAAACGACCCAAGGGACACACGACCCCAACGCTGTGACCCCAAAACCCTGCGTGTCCAAAGCCCTGGCCACCTGTTTCCAAAAACCTCCTGTGAACCAGCTTCCAACGAAAGCCAGAACTGCAGACGATGCCAATAAATCCTCCAAAATCAAACAGCAAGAAACAACCTTGAGTGTGTTTAACAGGAGCTGCTGCTGCATTAGCGTGTTTCCAGTGCAATGGAACAGCCCGAAACCATCCCAGATGGGAGGCAGGCCATGGCTACAGGCTCTGCAAATTTTTCCTACTTCCACCCATTTCCATGGGCTATAACAATTTATCCCACCAGATGCTCTCCCCAAGTGTTATTTGCCCAAAGTAACAATAAACTGGAGCTCTGGAGCTCTGCCGATGACGCATTTTAACAAGACATTTAGAAATAACTTTTCAGAGAGCCTTTTTCCTTATTCTTTTTAAACAAAAACATTATGATTTACATTATTATTTTTTGAAATAGTTTATTATTGTAATGACACAAAAACCAGCCACCAGCCTGCACCAGCCTTTGCTCTCAAGAACCATAGAATCACGGAATTGTTAATGTTGGAAAAGCTCTCTAAGATCTTCAAGTCCAACTGTTCCCCAAGTGCCAAGGCCACCACTAAACTGTATCCCCAAGTGCCACAGCTACACATCATTTAAACCCCTCCAGGGATGGGGACTCCACCACTGCCCTGCGCAGCCTGTGCCGGGGCTGGACAACCCTTTCAGTGAAACAATTTTTCACAATATCCAACCTAACCTTGACGCTGTTTCCTCATCTTTTCCCTGTTCCCTGGGAGCAGACCCCGAGCCCAAAGGAAATGTGAGAGAAAGGAAGCACAGCTATCACTAAGCCTAAAAAACTCAAGTTTTAGCAACAAAACTATAAAACAGGTATTTGGAAACACAGTGCCAAAGGCGCTTCACTGGTGACACGTCACTTGTGACACTGTGACACAATCCAGGGTTAAACTTGCTTTAGTATTTAAACCCTACCAGCATGAGCACAGCATTAAGTTATAAACAAAGAAAAAAGCACATAAAGGCTTAATCAGAGGTCACTGAAGGGTTTCTGCTATTAAGGTGTCATCAGCCAAGGCAGTTTTGGACAGACGGCGCCTGTGGGTGCGAGGTCACAAGCAAGGAACAAGTGCAATACAAACCCCACTGAAGACCACAAACATCACCTAAACAAACATGTTTTACAACTATTGCACAACAACAAATGCTTCTGCTCCACATGTTTCCAACCAGAGGGACATTGCCTTAACTGGTATTTGTATTAAAACCATAATAGGGGGAAGAAAAGAGAGGGAAAAGTAGTTTATAAACTTCTGCAGGTAGTAACTTCACATCGGCTGTGAGAGCTTAAATAAATTATCAAAGATCCAAGAGAATAATTCACAGCACTCTGCTGCTTTTCATATACATCAGCTGATTAAAGCTTTGCATCTATTCATCTGTCAAAGGACTTTTTTCTGTGCCAAGCAGCTAAATGGGTACAGAAAGTGACGTGGTCACGTGCAGCCACACAGGGCTCCATGCACCGGGGCCGGAATGCTGAGGATGGAGTGAGGGAATGAAGAGATCAGCGAGGAAATGCTCCGAAAATCCCCTAAATAAACCCCCACGGAGGGGCAGGCAGGGAAGCAAGTACTGCTCTGCAGACAAATGTTGGTTCTGAAGCATCTAAAGGCTGGATTGACTCCCTGAAGTTCAAATAACTGCTGGAAGAGGACAGAGCGCTGCTGAGCTGCTCTACTTTGAGACAGAGCAATTTGCTTCCCTTAAAGCTCTCACCTTCCTCATTTTATATTTCAGCTGTGGCTGTTCAGGGGAGGAAGGTGATAATAGCCGAGTGTTTACATATTCCCACAACTTGCTGGGAAAACCTTTTCCCTGGGCTGTTTCCACCTCGAGCTGCTGCCTGTGCTAAGCAAGGAAAAATAATCACTATCAGCAAAACAACTGAAAAAAGTTATTCTTAGCTCAGGCCCTGAGCTGGTTAATAAACATTGAGCCTGCAGCGTAACATGACTCCCTCGGGACTGCCTGTCCTGGGAATAAACAGGCAAAGTACACACATCAGGCTCAGAAGAGCTGAGTCACCCAGCTCTGCCTCTGGAAAAATTTTTTGGGAACAAAACTCTTCCAGCCCCAGGCAGAAAGGTGTCCCTTGCTGAGCTCTGTGGCTGGGCTGGCCGAGAAGGGGTTAATCCCTGTGGCTGATTCCCGAATCCTCTCCTGACTCAGGGAAGAGGCTGCTGGGTCTATATTTACTGAAGTTACACATGAGGAGGAGAACTGGACTTGCAGCTCCAGCACATGACCGTGACTCAGGAGCTGTCGCCGTGACCTTGGAGAGGAAACTTTCGCCTTCCCGGTCCCTTCCCAGCCCCACCGGCACAGCCACGGCCCCGGCTCCCCTGGACACCAGCACAGAGCTTACATCTCTTGGGAGGAACATGACAGAGTGAGCAAAACACTTTAGAACAACACGGGGTTTGCTGGGGCCACAGGCAGCCCCTGGCTGTCCCACAGCAGCCCCAAAGGGCTTTTCTTGGCGTGGCCACAAACTAATGTGGTGCTGCAGGGAATAAAAACTACAGCCCCTTGCCCAGGTGGTTTTACATCTCTCATGTATCACTGCACTAATGATGGAGAGCACCCAGCTAAAAACTCATCAAAGTGCCACCATACACATTTTCAAAAATATCTTGTTACTATGTTACGTCAAGGCATCAAATATCAAAAATATGCACTGGCTGGAAACAGGATAGAACTGTTATGAGATCCCCAAACAACAAGATCCATCTCTTTCCCCAAACAACACAACACCCCCAGCCCACCCCTGTGTCTCCTGCAGGACAGGTATTTCTGCGTAACACCTGCACTGGTCTGCTCCCAAGCCATTCCCTGACCCAGTTAAACGCTAAATACTGATTCAACCCCCCCAGCTGGGCACTCAGAGGCACAGAGTTCTTTATACCAAGGGTCCTGTCCCTAGATTTATAAATTCTCTTACACAAGCCCCTCAGACCAAAGGCAGCTGTCCCTGGAGCAAGGTACAGGAGAGGGAGATCATTGCATGGGAGTCTCGTCTTTATCCCTGTTTTTAACAACCAGACTTGGTTTTCCTTCCAGCTGCTGAACGACTTTCCTTGAGGAAAACCACAAAGGGAGCAGAGGACCGGCTGTGTTGATGCCCCAGCCCTTTGAGGCTGCTTTTGCAGAGTTTTCCCCTGGTTCCCTGGCCTGGACAGCAGGAACTTGGCCTCAGATGCAGGTGAAGAAATCCCCCACAGCAGCAGAATCCATCACTTGGCTCACAAGTGTGGAGTGATGGTGACAGCAAGGATGTGGCTTTTAATTCTGAATCATCATTTCTTTGTGGAGCTGGGCTGGCTCTGCCCTCCCACAGCCCCAAATCCAATCACTGTGACAACTCAATCACTACAACCCAAACAACTGCAACCCTCCAATGAGGGAAACCTCTGGGCATTCAGCTCTGGGAAAGTAAGAGGATTATAATTTAAACCCTGTACCTTCATTTCTCCCTAATGAACTCCCTGCAGGCAGCGCAGGCCGAACAGCAGCTCCTCAGGCTGCCCCTCCTCACTCACACCCAGCACCTTCATTTCCCCCAAGCTTTGCTCTGTGCATGCCCTGGATGGATTTTGAGAAAGGTGCATCAGCACAGACTCAGTGCTGGGGGAAGCGGTTTTCCCGGCCTCCCCACAGGCTTCCGCTCCTGCGAAAATGCACAGAACTTCCCAAGACTGAAGGCTACAGCGAGATTTTACTTTTTATCTGACGTGAAAATCTGTGCTATGAAAGGCAGAGAAAACAGCCTCAGCCAGAGCATCCCAGAAGAGCCCAGAATCTCCTCCTCCCACAGACACGTGGCTAAGGAGAGGCTCCTCTTCCATCCAGGTGCTGCCTTGGGAACGCTGGCAGCATCCAGGGAGAGGCACAAGGAAGTTCCTGCTCTCCCTGTCTCCCTTACCACACTCCCAGGGGCTGCAGCAGAGATCCCTGAATGCGGCCTAGAACAGCTTCTGACCTAAAATCAGTATTAGGAGATGAAATAAACCACTTTGTAACTATGTCACTGAGCTCTGGAGATGCCCAGGATCAGCCCCAGGTACCTCCTGCATCTGACCACCAACAGGGCATCACTCGCCCCTGCACTTCTTCTGGACACATCTGAAGTTACCATTCTTTTGGCAACCAGATCATTCAAGCCTAACCCGCTTTTTTCCCTCCCTGGTGTCCTCTGCACTCAGCAGAACAGGCTTGGAAGCTGCTGGTAGGAAAGACTCCAGAGTGTCTGTAATATGTACATCCAGCTCATCTGCAAATATTACAGATGATGGTGGAGAAACCTGAATTATTAAATTTATTCATTTTAGCCCTTTTTTACACAGCACCCCCCCAAATAATGCACAAAGCATATTCTCCCACTACTCCTGTGAATTATTCCAGCTTTAAAAATAGCACAACAAATGATTAAGCCACTAAACAAGGACAATTCCCCTCTAAACGCTCCCAGTTTGCCTTTCATTATTACAATGATATTTCAATGATCATCACACACACTCTCAGATGTCTCTGCTTAAACACGAGTTCCCATTCACAGCTATGTGTTCAAATATGCAGGTTTTAGGTACCCATCACACCAGGGATGCCACATTTTTTAAGCAGCTCATTTGCAAATTATCCAGAATCATTGAAATCAGCTTGTCCTCACCAGGGCACTGCTGTAAAACAAAAATACACAGCAGTTCTACTCTGCTGCCTCTCTAAGCCAGGGCTGCTCCCCTGCAGGGTGCATCAGCACCTGAGAAACACTGTTTTCCTGCATGTACTGGTATATAATACCTGGAATATTTAAAGTCCCACTAAAATCAGTGATGAAAGGACCAGAGCTCTTCTCTTATACCAAACAAGATGTGCAGATGAAGAGTTTCCACTTAAAAAACAGAATTTAACACTATTTCCGTGTGAACACTCTGCTCCTGATGGAGGAGCTGAGATGGCACCAAGGTGGGACATGGTCCAAATCTCTGCACATCAGATTTACTGGGAAGTTCTGAGGTTTGGATTTGGGTGGAGGCACAGAATAAACAGGCACTGTGACTGTTCAGTGAGTTTATTTAAATATGTAGGTTTTTTCTGAAGCTATTTCCTCAAAATGCCAGGACAGCTCCAGGTGTCTCGCCTGATTTTACAGATTTAACAAACTGCAGACAAGTAGAAGATGCAGAGAAGGAGTTGGCATCCTCATTGCCCTTTTCCTGACAAGCATACTGGTTTATCCCCTCTTTTTCCATAAGCCCAGCCTTCAGGGAATTCCTGGTGTTGGTAAATATTAACATTTTAGTGGAAGGTGTCCCTGCCCATGGCAGGGGGTGGAACAAGATGAGCTTTAAGGACCCTCCCAACCAGAACCAGTCTGGGATTCTGTGATTAAGCTCAGCCTCTAAAAGGATACAAATCTCCTGAGCCAGGAGGAATTACTCCTCTCTCTCTCTCCTTTTTCCTCTGCAGCAGCTACATCACCCGTGTCATTACCTGCCCAGCCAAATTTGTAACAACCTTTTTTATGGCTTTACATATTTTCACATCACACATCTGAGTGGGCAAAGCAGCAAGAACAGGGAAACTGAGTCCCAGGTAACATCCACAGAGCTACAGACACTTTTCCTGCTTTAACATGGATAATGAGATTGTCTGCAAGGGAAGATGGTGAAGGAAATGCGGTTTGCTGTTCCCTGGACAAAGACTGTTTGTGCCAGGGACCATACAGACACAGGATGCACATTCTCGACCTGTTGGAGCAAGTCCTGAGTAGCCCAGGGAGCTCCTCCAGGGCTGGAGCCCCTCTGGAGCCAGGCTGGGAGAGCTGGGGGTGTTCACCTGGAGAAGAGAAGGTTCCAGAGAGACCTCAGAGCCCCTTCCAGGGCCTAAAGGGGGCTCCAGGAGAGCTGGAGAGGGATCTGGGACAAGAGCCTGGAGTGCCAGGACAAGGGGAATGGCTTCCCACTGCCAGAGGGCAGGGTCAGATGGGATATTGGGAAGGAATTGTTCCCTGTGAGGCTGGGGACGCCCTGGCACAGGGTGCCCAGAGCAGCTGTGGCTGCCCCTGGATCCCTGGCAGTGTCCAAGGCCAGGCTGGACAGGGCTTGGAGCACCCTGGGATAGTGGAACGTGCGGGACTGGATGAGCTTTAAGGTCCTTCCAAACCAAACCATTTGGGGTTTCAACGATTTTCTCCTCAGCTCTACGAGGTGTACCTGTCCCTCACCACGGCGCAAAGGCAGACAGAACACCCGGCCTGTGGGAGGAAAGAATCATCTTCCTCCTTCCCAGATAAGGCTCCAGCCCATCAGCCCAGGCTGAACTCCAGGCCGCAGCGAGGACCCAGAGTGAAAGACCGAACCCAGTGCAATTTGGAGCCACGGGGGTGGACAGGTGTCCTGCTGGTGGCTGCTCCCTCCCAAAGCCACTTTCAAATCCATCAGCGCGGAATCTGCTGCTAACAAAGGCGTGAGGCCACGGATAACACAGGAAATCATCCCATAACATCTGGAAACGCCGCTATGGCTTCACTTGGCTCCTCTCTGAGGCTGAACTGCCAGGCCCTGCCCGGGCTGCAGCACCTGGCTCGCAGCCTGCCGTGGTCTGCTAATGACCATTATGTAATTAAGTAAATCGGCATTTTCCATAATAAAGGTACTCAAAAATACGGAGTGCGTGCGTGTGCTGAGGGCAGAAATTCCAACATCTCCACTGCTGAAAGCAGAGCTGGGACTGTCTGCAGAGACCCTTGAGTTCACAGAGCGCCTTTCCCTTGTTCTGTAAAACTGCCTCCCATTTTAACAAAAACCTGGACTCGGAGGACAAATACTTGTTCTCAGGAACACAACCCCAACCAGGCAAGACCCTGCTCCACATCAAAACAGCATCAGCAGCTTTGCAGCTTTCCTCCTATTTTCTTCCGAAAGCCAACAAGAGGCTCCAAAACTGTGTCACCTGATATCTTTGAGGATGTTTCCAACCTCGGAGATACTCAGAACCCAAGGGGAGGTGGCCCCGAGTTACCTGCTCCAGCTGATCCCAGGTCTCTTCGAACCTTCACCTTTTTGAGCTGAGGGCAGCAATCAGATAAAATATTCAAGTTTTACTGAATTACACAGAAGCCCAGAAATACCCTACATATAAAGTGTCTGAATTTGCTCAAAGCTAAAACAACTCAATAAATCATGGGTTTCTAACGGCACCATACAGAGGATCTGTGGAGAACACGGGCACAGCCCTCCCAGGCTGCAGGGAGAGGAATTATGGCTCCACCATCTTTTCTGGTTCAATGGAAAGCAGCACAGTGGGAAGCTCAGCTGGCAGGAGAACCAGGCTGTTCATGGATTCAAAGCCTCACCTCTGGAGTGTGGCCATCCCTGCTGCAGGTTAAACAGCTCCAGAGGTTATTCCTCTGTTTCCCAGTCTGACACAACAGCTAACACTGGGCTGCAGTAACTCCAGGGCTCCATCTCCCTGGTTTCTCTGGCTGCAGGGATATTTCATGCCCTCTGTGCTTACAAAACGCAGGCTGTGCAAAGCCCTGACTTTTGTGCTGACTCTGGTGCTTTACGGAACACATGGTGTTTGTTTAAAAACTGCGTATTTTCTGGAGCATGCAAGAAAACATCCATTAAATTGCATGGAACAGAAGGTACTACTACAGAATGAATTCCAGAAGTGAAATTATTAAATGCAAGAAAATGGCAAATTGCCTCGTATTGTTTTGTCTTCTTATATTATGAATAAAAATGTGGTTCAACAAGTGGCAAAGTCTGAAAAGCACCAAAATAAAGCCCAGGGCACGTGACGGTGAGAACAGAAAACGCACATGGAAGAGTCCTGAAGAAAGGGAACTGGAGAATTTTTAAACATCTACAGAGAAGTTTGATTTTCTACTAAAAATGCTGTTTCATTCTCCCCCAAAACCAAGTTACTGGCAAGTTTAAAAGTGCTTTTGATTCCCAATAATCTCACATGCCAAACAAAGTCGCTTCCGCTCGCACACGCAGCCAGGATGTGCCGTGTGGCCAAGACACCCACTGAGAGCTTTCCCTTTCCAAACCCCTGCGCTTGCACAGGCTGGAAGGGCCAGGGAACACTCGGAGCCAGGTCACGGCTACTCCTGAGAGGAAAAGCTCAAGCAGCAGTAGAAAAACACTTCTCTCCCCACTGGGCAAACCAGACCATTTGGAGAAGGATTAAACGCACCTCTCAGAGCAGGAACTTTTCACAAGGGCCTGGAGTGCCAGGACAAGGGGGAATGGCTTCCCACTGCCAGAGGGCAGCGTTAGATGGGATACTGGGATGGAATTCTTCCTTGGGAGTGTGGGGAGGCCCTGGCACAGGGTGCCCAGAGAAGCTGTGGCTGCCCCTGGATCCCTGGCAGTGTCCAAGGCCAGGCTGGACGGGGCTTGGAGCACCCTGGGACAGTGGAAGGTGTCCCTGCCCATGGCGGGGGGGTGGGACGGGATGAGATTAAAGTCCTTTCCAACTCAAACCATCCTGGGATTCTATGATAGGATTCTATGAGGCAGATGAGGGGTGGGTCTAAAGCCAGACCTAGTCCTAACTAGACTCAGTATTTGTGCTGTAATCTTTTCTTTGCATATGTACATGATAAAATTGTAATGGGTTTTCTATCCTTTACTTGCTAGAAAAAAAATAATTAAAGGCTCTTTCTAGTCCTTCTTAAGTGCACAAATACTAAAACTAATTCATACATCCCTCCTACGTTGCGCCTTATGAAAGCCAACTGCTTCCAAGGTTAAATAATTAAAATTAATAGTGTTAATCAGCATTTGAAGCTACATTATGCCTTCCCAACTCTCCCTTCCTGGAGCTCTTACACCCAGATGCTCTCCCAAATTAGAAGACACCCATGAAGCCGAGCATCCCCACACAAAAGCACCCTGAAGCCCAAAGGCACCGAGACACAAGACATGTTTGATGTTTCCAGCCAGATTTGTCCAGATTTAACTTAATGAGGTAAAAAGCACAGTAATGAACCAAAAATAATGAAATACATTCTAGGAGGAAATATTCCCAGCATTATTAACCCAATCAAAAACCTCCTAATCCTATTACAAACCAGCGGGTTCAGCTGCACTTCCAGCAGGTCTTGAACACAAAGGCCAAAAGAAGATTACACTTCTGGATTTATCAGCTATTAAATAACTTGCAGTTTCAAATCTCCACCTGCAGTCACATATTCCTGTAAGCCTGGAATCAGCAAAATGCATTGGAAATGTGCGGGGACGAAGCCCAACCCAGAGGTACAGAAGGAAGCACAAGGAAAGAAGTGAGAAGGACAAGAGGTCAAACTCCTGACTGGTCAGAAAATAATCCATTACTACACATTAATCTGGTTATTTAGGCAGGTTTTGTGTTCACAAAACACTTTCAGGAGTTGAGCTGTTTAAATTTGCTTTATTCTCATTATCTGGAATGGACAGAAGAGCCAAGAAACTGGAATCTGCTGCTTGGAGGAGCAGCACAAACAGGCAACATTTCCCCTCAGCTGGTCCAGCACCAACTTCTTCATTTATACAAGAAAAGTTTAATCTTTCATTCTGTGTCTACAACATGAATAAATATCCTGACTGACAAGCGTATGAGTTACAGGATTTCGGGTGGTTTTAACCGACAGGGAATTGGCTACAACTGCACCTTACACAAAACAAGGAAGTTTCTACACAGAGAAGTTCTCTGGGGGAAGAGTTCCCTGCAAAGCCTAGAGACCAGCTCGGATCAAGGGATCCACAACGATGCCCTCGAACACAGAAAATGATGGCCGAGGGTTTATCTGAATGAGACAATAAAACTGGGAGCCCCTGGTGCTCCAGGGGCACTGAAGTTTATTATCTGATTTTACGCCGACTATTTCCTCCTAGCAAAGCACATGTGGACCCAAACAATGAGGAATCATGGAGCTGGAAGGGTCCCACAAGGATCATCCAGTCCAAACCCTGGCCCTGCACAGACACCCCAACAACCCCACCCTGGGCATCCCTGGCAGCGGTGTCCAAATGCTCCTGGAGCTCTGGCAGCCTCGGGGCTGTGCCCATTCCCTGGGGAGCCTGGGCAGTGCACAGCACCCTCTGGGGGAAGAACCTTTCCCAAAATCCAACCTAAACCCCCCTGACACAGCTCCAGCCGCTCCCTCAGTCCTGTGCCTGGTCATCAGAATTTGGAGGAAGATGAGTTTAACACATAGCAACCAGGCTCCAAAGGCAGCTGCCTCCAACACAAGAAGAGAACAAGGAGTAACGCTCCCCACGTCCCAGGGCACCTGACTGACCACAGGGTACCAGTGGGTGAGGTTACAATTAAATTACATCCCTCCTTCTGCTCCAATCCCTTAATAAACATCCCTTTATTAAAAGCATCTCAAATTGGGCTAGAAAAGATGGAAGCATTGAATAAACATCATGGTTCTAACAGGATTATTCCAGCTCCTGTAGAAAGGATCCAAGATCATAAAAGAGGGGCTTGGGGATTGCCTAATAAACATACCACAGATGGCAGGCAGACTTGCTTCCTGGCACACATTCCCAGACCTGAAGGTACTAAGGAATGTCTCCCTGCTATTACAAACGCTAATTTAACGATGGTGACATTTTTGAGGACCAGAATGAGACCACAAAACTCTCTTCACTTCAGGCACAGAACCAGATGGTAACAAGTTTCAGCTGGTACAATCTGTTCTGGATTTAAATCAGCCACCTAAAAGTCAAGGTCTCCGTGCACCAAGATCCAGAGAATTCAGCCCTCTTGCACTTTTGTTCACTCGGGTGCATCTCGACCTTTTTAGGAGCAGGTGAGGGATGTCCACAACTACAACAGCTACACAACTACAACAGAAGGTCCCCATCAATGCTGTGGGATCCTCTGCTCCCCGGGCACTCCAGCATTCCAGCCCATTCCAAGAGGCAGCCGTGGGCAGGCAGCACCGATCTGCTCAGTGCACAGCGTGTTCTTAATGAGGGCTGAAGCTTTCCCTGATTACAGAGGAAATTCCTGGCAATCTGTTCCAAGTGTGGTCGTTTGGTGCTTCCAAACTGTGGGCCTGGACTAAGAATCCCTCAGCATCCCACTGGAGCCTGCAGTTCCAAAGCTGAGGCAGAGAAAACCAGGAGTCTTTTCCAAACCACTCACCCTCACATGCCAGAACCCACTGCACTTGTTCCTTGGGATCCTCCAAAACACTCCCAGGTCACGAGAGGGATGAAATTCTCTTCTCCTGGTGCCCTGAGCTCTGCACTCTGCCTCTGGAGGAGCCCTCTCCTCCTCTGTGCTCTCCATGGACAGAGGGAAGCTCCTTCCTGCTGCTCCCAGCCCAGCTGCTCTGAAGTGCTCTGCTTTCCCGTTATCCCATCCTACCATGGCTGCCCCATCCTTCAGTGCAAGGCACATCTGGAACGGGGCAGATTTACAACGCTGCAGCTGCTCTCTGCTAAGGGCTCTGGGAATGCTCTCAGCTCTGGGAATGCTCTCAGCCTGCTCTGGATTGTCCCATCCATCACAGGATGGTGCCCGACTGTCAACCCAGGCCCTGCCTGAGCTCTGGATAACCTGCTCTGGGAGCCATATCCGAGGAGGAACTGCTCTGCTCCTTTTCCAACAGCTTCTCCTCTCCTCTGCACACTGAGAAAGGGAATGGTGTCAAACCAGCCCTTTCCACAGCCTCCAGCCAGGAGAGGAGGCCGAGGGGCTGTGCCCCTCCTCTCCCTGTCAGAACGAGGGAAGAACATGCAACACTCAACAGGAATATGAAATTTTATGTACTTGGGGCCACATCTGGCCATAACATCGCTGTGGCAGCATGTGCTGCGCATTCCCCTGCGCCAGAGCTCAGCACATTCCCAAGAGCAGCGCTATGATTTCAAGGCCCTGGAATTCGGGAAGCAGAGACACTGCCTCTTGCTGCAAAGACGGGGGTGTGGGACTGCTCCACATGGCTGCCAAGATCTCCTCACTGTGCTGCACAAACTCATCCTGAAGGGCAGCAAAGTGCCGGAGGGTGTCCATCAGGAAAGCTCTTGGAGGAAGCGGAACAGGGAGTTGTGCTCATTTTGGCTACGTCAGATGGAAAAGGTGCAAGAGTGAGAAAGGGCCACCCAACCACAGCACCACTGCACCAGCTGCTTCTGTCTGCTTAAATAAAGCTACAGGAGAGCAAACATATGTACAACATTCACTTGCACCTGACTTTTCAAGTTAAATATCCCATACTTTCCCTGATCTCTGGTTCCCAAACTCTCCCTTTCAGACCTCTCCGCACGATGCCCTCATCTCATCACACACAAACTGACAGTGAACTGCTCCAGCTCCTGGAGCTCTGGTAAGGGACAGCAATTCCTTTTATCACTTACTAGAATTCAAGGTATTACCTCATCTCCCAGCCCCCAGACGTGCTGGGACACGCAGCTCTGGAGCAGCCAAGACAGTGAGGGGTCACTGGTGGGACCAAAGCATTTGTTAACCTTCGTTCTCCTTCGGAGCATGGCTCCTGCCAAGGGTGAGCGTGAAGGGTCTGGAGGGGCCACACGAGGAGCAGCTGAGGGCACTTGGTGTGTTCAGCCTGGAGAAGAGGAGCCTGAGGGGAGCCCTCATCAGGGGCTGCAACTCCTCCCGAGGGGCAGCTCTGATCTCTACTCTGTGAGCAGGGACAGCACCCTGGGAACAGCTGGAGCTAGACCAGGGGGGTTTAGGCTGGAGATCAGGAAAGGTTCTCCTCCAGAGGGTGCTGGGCACTGCCCAGGCTCTCCAGGGAATGGGCACATTCCCAACCCTGCCAGAGCTCCAGGAGCGTTTGGACACTGCTGCCAGGGATGCCCAGGGTGGGGTTGTTGGGGTGTCTGTGCAGGGCCAGGGTTGGACTCTGATCCTTGTGGGAACCTTCCAGCTCAGGACATTCCATGATTCTGTGAGATCCCCACTTCCCAAAACTCTTGAGCCTGAGGAGATGCTGAGATCCCACCTGGGTAACAGCAAGGAGTGACTCTGCTGAGCCCAGAGAGCACTCAGAGCAATCTGCCCACACCAGCAGTGACACACATTCTACCTCTGCCCAAATTCCATTTAGTACCAAATGACATCCAAAGCATAAAACATCCACCAGTATTTTCACTCACTGCTGCCTCAAGAGCAGTCCCTACCTCAGGAAGACTCACTTTTATGAGTATTTATTAACTCAGGATTCTGATGGAGAAATCAATGACCCTTAATCAGACTCTAATTCAAACGAAGTGGTCTTGTCCTTATCTTTCAGGCACAAACACCCCCTCACTACATCAGGCACGACTGGACAAAGGCAAAGACAATCTTTGTTCAGTGTTCAATCACCAACGCATCGTGGGTGGGTAAAATACAGCTATTTGTGAAGTGGTTTATTGCTGTTGAAGGAATTAATAATAATACATTCATCCGAATCCCATCTCAGCCTGGGTCCCTCTATCTCTAAAGGGAAACCGCAGGATTTAAGGTGTCCAAAAATCAGACAAAATTACTCAAAAATTAGTCTCTCATCACTTTCTAAAAGAAAGCAAACAAACGAAACCATGATGGAAATTCACAAACTACAAGAGGTGTGGAAAGAGGAAACTTCCACTCACCTCATTCTTAACACAAGCACCAGAGTGTTCCTTGAAGCCCATGGGAGACAAACCACAGAGGCAATGAAGAGATTAAACTTTCATCCAAATCTCCACTTAGCTTGGGAATTTCTTACCATGACATAACACAGAAACTCAACTCCTGACAGGGGTGCAAGTGAGATATACAGAAGAATATTCAGAATTTAAATTTACCCAAATCTCTAATGGTTCAGGGGTACAGAAAACTTTCCCTGGGGACAGGTTATTCTGTAAGGCTTTCAAGCCTTCCTGGTGGCCGAAGTGCAGGCACCTGCATTTTGGTTCTTCACAGAATCCCAGAACGGCTTGGGTTGGATCAGCTTGGCACGGGCAGGGACACCTTCCACCAGAGCAGGCTGTTCTGAGCCCTGTCCAACCTGGCACCACCACCCAACCCTCACCCAAAGGAGAGGGTTCCTGAGGGGAGCCCCGGCAGTGCCGACGCCGGCTGGGAACGAACAGGAACCATTTGTGCTGCTCTGCTGCTGAATCCCACCTTGGCATCAGGTGATTCCTCAGGAATCACCTGGGGAAAAGCTCTGCAGACCCCCCAGTTCTCTCTGGCCCCAAAGCCCCCAGTGTCCGAAGCTTCACCTGCCCTGTAACCCTGATCTTGCTGTTCCTCCCTGCCCCTCAGCACACAAGGGCTTGCTCCACACAGCGGGAGCACAGCCACCCTCCGGAGCCCCCGAGGGCCCTCAGCTGCCACAGAGGCTCTGAAGTCACTCCAGCAGCACGGCAGGGACACGAGCTGACCCTCACTTCCGAGAGCCAGAGGAACAGGAAAGCAGCATTTTCCAGCTGGCTGGAGGTTTGGCACAGAGCCCACTTGCTATGGACGCACTGACTCAACGGGAAAACATTAAGGGAAGAAAAGAAATCCCTTGATTAGAACGATTCAAAGAGGCTGCCCAGAATGTTCTCTTCTTCCCCTTTCCTCTGCCACATGAGCAGCTTCCCTGTGTTGGTGAGGTTTACCAGGAAGGAATGCCTTGATCCATGACAAAAGCCAGGCAGCATCTGAGGGTTTGCTCTGCAACCCTGCTGTGTCCTCCCTGTTCCGTGAGCCTCAGCCCTCAACCCTGAGCCTTTACTTCCAACAGCCCAGCAGCAGGAGTGCAAGGAACAGCTCCAACACCGCTAATGCCTGCAGGAGACACTTCAGCCTCTCATTTCCCACTCCACGGAGGATGAGCACATTCCCAAACACAACCACAAGTTTCCACTTTCCCTATCATGTTTTATCTAAAATGTGCATCGTTCAGGTGAAGTGTTCCTTCCATGACCGGTCTCCAGGCATCTCCTGGGCTGGAAGGCCAGCTGCAGTTTAATGTTTCAGAGGCTGGCAGGGGGGCTCGGATCCACTCGAGGCTCTCCATCGCCTCCCCATTCCCAACCCACCCTTGGCCTCTCATCCTGCTCCCCTTGCTCAGAACAAACCCACTCTCCTTGACTGCTGACCTGCTCAGGCCCTCCTGCTTGATCCACACAAGTAGAAATTAATCAAGAGCAAAGGGAACATCAGGCTTTCCTCTGTCTCACACCTCGTTCTTTACACATCCCACTTTCCCAGTATCTTTTATCTCTTTCTCTCGCCCCATTACCTGCCTCTTTTGCCCCCTCCTTTTTCAGATAAGCTTCTCCTGCAGAATATTTATCTAATAGAGGCTACAATTCACTCCATATATCTCACTAAATTCTATTTCTCCACTCTTATTATAACTCCCATTTATCTCTTGTTCTGGACTTTTCCATAACCAGCCCTTTGTCTCGTCTCTTTTATGAGCAATCATTTGTGCAACTCATTTTCCTGACCCATTTCTTAAAATTACAGAACTGCACCATCCTGTACAAAACTCCCCATGGAAAATCCCTGACAGATGACACAGGGCACTTTCAGGGTGCTTAACCTGGGAGTCAGGCCATGCCCCAAACTGCTGGATCCAACAGCAAAACACATTCCTCCTCATCAATGATTATTTTCTCTAATTTTTCAAGCTGCTTTTAGTTTCTGTTAGAGACTCCACAGGGCACTAATGTCTAATAAACTTGTATTTAATTAATAAATACCAATTTATGGTATTGGTGTGCTAATCTAAGTGCTGCCTCTAGGTCACTGCAAGGTTCAAGCCACACCCTTTATTCACTTTATTTCTACGCTGGTCACAGACAACACAACTCAGTTAATTGTTGAGCAGAGAAGCTGAGAATGGGACAAGAGGAAAAGGGGGAGGCTGGGAATGCTCTGCTCCAACGCCAGGTCTTACCTGTGAGAGCCCAGGGGACGATGCATGTCCCGGTGGCGTTGCAGCAAGATTTGGGTGTCCCTTATTTATTTCATGTGCAGTGTAAGGGGATGGGGCAGGAGGACCCGGTTGTCTTGCTACTTGTGTTACCTGTGTGGAGATAAACTGTTAGTAAAACATTACATTAGTAATCAGTCTGCAGAGGAGTCTCTGTACATATCTAGAGAGATAAAATAATATGTATTTATCTAAGTGAAACACTGCACAAGTTATTTAACTATTTATGTGATTCAGGAAAATGTGGAAGGATCAAAAAAATCACAGCACCAGCTGGAGTCACTGGTGGAAGTATGCTGGATCCCTTTGCCTTCAGGCCTGGGACCTTCTGATCTCTCCATGAGAAGCCATATCAAAAAATACTGTGATTTTGCAAGGGGATACACATTACCAGCAACAAAGTAAGGGGGAAATTTGCATACTCCCCTCCAAAAAGGAAAAAGAAAGGGCTGCAGAGAGGCCACGGTATCTGCAGGGCTTGCCACAAGCAAAGAATGAAATAGCAAAGCAATTCTTGCATATGTTTATCTCCTTTCTCAGCTTCTATTAAAAATACTCAACAAAACACACTAAACAAAATATTAGAAAAATGTTTTCATGGCACACAAATATTTGCTCCACTGTACTATCTCCATGATGGAATTGTTTTAAATATGTCTTATAGAGTGGCTATAGCAAAAAAAGGAGAATCAAAGGGGAAAAAAAGAGTCACATAACTACTGGGTGACACCTCCAGCAGTTCAACACAATTAAATTCTGGCAGATTGGGTTAAAACTCACACTACTGAAATTCAGCATTTGCTTCTCACTGACCTTTTCTCATTTATTTGTTTGCTGAGAAGCACCACTTAATCATGGAATGGTTTGGGTTGGAAGGGACCTTAAAGCCCATCCAGTCCCATGGGCAGGGACACCTTCCACTATCCCAGGGTGCTCCCAGCCTTGTCCAACCTGGCCTTCGACACTTCCAGGGATCCAGGGGCAGCCACAGCTGCTCTGGGCACCCTGTGCCAGGGCCTCCCCACCCTCCCAGGGAAGGATTTTTTCCCAATATCCCATCTAACATTCCTGTGTCTGAGCTGAAGGCACCCAAAGCCCACAGGTCACTGGCATGGCGCAGGCTGACGTGTGCATCAATGTCCTTAGCAGGGTAAAGAGGGCAGAAGGAAATTCCTGGCTCCTTTAATGGAGTATTAGCTCCAAAAGAGCAGAAGTCACAGAGTTCACCACTTAAATGCTTTTCCCAAGTCACTTTATTGCACTCAGTGTGTCCACGCCTGTCGTTACCGTTCCTAAACCACCACAGCAGCTGCGCCAGCACCGAAATCCCGAGAAATCACAACGTGCAACAGCTCCAGGCTTGGGAACGGGCCAGGAGCCTCCACTGTGGGAAGATTTACAGCCCCCAAGTGCTCATCTGAGGAAAGGGTGGGTCAGTCACAGAACCTCATCCTCTGTCCCCAAATGGGTCCTGCCCTCCGCCAGGGATGAATCATCTCTTTTTTGGGCTGATCTCTCTTGGCAGGTGTGTGCACGCAGCCTCGGCTGAATCAGAGCCAGCCTTAAGAGAGCTCCATAAAACTTTCCACAGCCCATCCCCGAGAAAATTGAAGTCTCTTCCATGACTCCTGTGACAACCCTGAGAGAGCTGTCATGTCAGCCGTGCAGCACTCGGTGCTTAGAAGCGACTACAGATCATGACGGATATCAAATAATGCAGTCAGGGAGGGAGAGGAAGCAAAGGCAACCCAAAATGCAAGGAAACCATTCCTATCAACGCCCCAGGGGCAGGTTGTGCCCGTGCTCCTCACCAGGATTCTCCTTGAATGCCACTTCTCGGAGGAAAGAAGAGGTTATTTTGTGATAGCTGTGGGACTTCAACCACTGCCAGCTTTCACCTCCCTACTCTGACCAGTGCAAACACTGCTCCAGCTAAGGCTGGAGCCATCGAAAATCCTCTGATCCAACAGCACCGAAGTCCACACAGGGCTTTGACAATGGGGACAGGGGCACCACCAATACCCCAGGTTAGCGTGAGCATCCAGCAGTCCTCCTCAGAAATTGTAACATGCAAACAGAACCATGGAACAGAATCATGGAATAGAATCCCAGAGCCACTAAGGCTGGAAAGCCCTCCAAGATCATTGAGTTCAACCATTAACCCAGCACTGCCAGGTCCACCCCTGAACCACATTCCCAAGTGCCACATCTCCACACCTTCTGAACACTTCCAGGGACGGTGACTCCAGCACCACCTTGGGGAAAATAACCTAAGTTGAAGGTTAATGAAAGACACCAAGGAATGATCTTGTGATTGGATCTGAAATCTGGGAGCTGAACTGAGAGGAAATCTGCAGCTGACTGAATGATGGTCCATGAGAAACCCTCATGCAGTGCAGCAGGCACATGACAGACGCAGGTCTGGACCTACTAATATTGGCTTGAAAGTCTAATGAAGGCAGCAGAACAATTATAAAATTGTACCAGCTTGATAGTTTGGCAACAGCACACTTGGAGAGTATCCCATAGGAGCCTACCACTGATCTTCCAGGACCTCCTAAGGTTCGCCAAGTCTAGCTTGGACTGGTGTTTGTTCCAGCAGAAGGAAAAGCACAGAGAGCCTTCCTCAGCAGCTACAGCAACGTTGGTGTTTCTACACCTTCCTCTTCCTACAACAAATTATTTACAAATAAACTGAATTATAAGATACTGATTTTAATGTAAACAGGTGGTAAAGGAAGACAAACTTGCTGAATTAGTATGTTTTTTCAGTAATTTTTAACAAATCAGTGAGGTAGAGACTGTCTAAGCTCATCACTCCTGGGGTGTCTGCCCTTACAGAGCCCAGGCTGTGGTTTGCTGTTTCTTAAATGGTCTGAGATGACTATGGAAGCAAATATCCTTCTTAAATCTATAGATTAAATTGTTCTCCTAAAAATGGATGCACAAAATTACATATTAATTTGCTAGGGCATCACTTTCTTTTTTCCCTGAGTAGCAAGAGGCTAATTTTAGTTTTCCAGAAGCCTTAATTCTGTATTTTAAAGGAAGCAGGTAATGAAATACATAATAAAAGCTCAGTCTGGAAGTCTTGCTTTTCTTTCTGAGATCTTTTACATCTTCTGGGTTTAGCATCTTTTACAAGTTTGGGATCACTCTTTCCCCCATCCAAGTCCCTGGTCTCAGGTACTCAAGAAGCTGTGGCTGCCCCTGGATCCCTGGAAGTGTCCAAGGCCAGGCTGGATGAGGCTTGGAGACCCTGGGATAGTGGGAGCTGTCTGTGCCCATGGCAGGGGTGGGACTGGATAGGCTTTAAGGACCCTTCCAACTCAAACCATTCCATGATTCTAGGCTGGAACAGGATGAGGAACTGAGCTTCCCTCCTGCACAGCCAGCCTTCCTTCCTGCCTGCCTTCCTTCCTTCCACAGCCTCCACAGCAGCCGGGCAGGGACCATGTCGGCCTCCTGACCCAGATCCTTCCTTTAAGCACAGGGTGGCTGGAGCAGCTAATCCTCCCTAATCCCTTTTTTACAGGATTCTCCTCACTGCAGGAAGATCCCTTTAAAGGACATGAAGGCGAATCACAGAATCTCTGCTGGGTGTGAAACACAGGGGGACCAACGGGTGCCCTGGGACAGAAAACAACCAAACACCCCAAGAGTGAATGATGGAGTCAACCCTTAGCCCTGGAAAATTTGGGACAAGGGGGTTCTTCAGCACCTCACTTCCCCATTACCTTTGTTGCCCCCAGCTGGCGTGAGCTGGGCACCCTGACAGGAGCTGGTACCTGCTCTGAGGGGACACAGGGGAACAGCAATTAACACCGATGGCTTCAATGGGTGTTGGATCCAGCCCCACCACAGGGACCCTGCTCCAGGCTGCACCTGACCGAGTGACTTCTCCCCTCACAAACACACCTTGTTAATGCTCACTCCTAACCAGTTCACATCCGGAAGTCATTCACAGAATCATGCAATGGTTTGGGTTGGAAGGGACCTTTAACTCATCCCATTCCATGGGCAGGAACACCTTCACTAGACCAGGTTGCCTGGGGCCTCAGTGCTGCTCCTCAGCTTATTAAAGTTTATCCCAGAGTAGTTTTGGTCCAAGCTTCAGCACTTCCAATCACAACATGTTACTAAGGCAGTTACAAACCTCCACCATAACCTGTCAAAAATGGTTATTTGTGCAAAAACTGAATGTCCATGAACACCATTATTCTTCTTATCCAATTCCAGAGCTGTGCCTTGTGCTGAGTTTGTTTGGAGAGCGTGTCTGCTTCTGCTCATTAATCTCATTTTCCATAGAATCAGCCCCATTCCCCTGGGCACAGGACAGGGGTGGCTGGTGGGATTTACGGTCACCTTTTGTGCAGCTCCCTTCCTATTAGAGGTCTACATCTTTCAAAAAAGTTCCAACCCAAAAAACTCTCTTGAATATATTTCTTTGAAATGATTTACAACAGAAAGAGAATTTCATTCTTATGCCCCTTCTGAACTCTGCAGGTTTGGGATCTTACAGAGGCCACATGAGTAACCACCCTCATTTCTTGCAGTGCAGAGGATTAGGAAACACCAGGCAAGGCAAGAAGCTGCTTACAGTACATCCCCCAAATCTTTATGCCCAGATGTAGCTCTGCAATAGAGCATTCTCCATTACTGATGAGGGAAAATTATTACGAGATTAGTTCATTGAAATAATTATTTCCAACTGTGGTTTGCTTTAAAATAATTCTACTGCTGGATTTATTAATTAAAAAACCCAAACCACCAACCCACCCAGTACAGGACGTCACAATAAATAAATAAAGATGACTTAAGAAATTAGGTGGGTTTGGGTTTAATACCGGTATGATTTCCTCGACAAAGAAGTTTTATCAAAGTCTTGTTGTGAATTTTGAGCATCTCCAAGTTCTCAGACAAACTTCATCCCACTTGGCCTCTTGCTCACCTCCTACCTCTGCCCTACAGCAAAACTTGTTCCTCAGATTCAGTTTTATTATTGGGGCTCATAGTGGAAGCCACATGATTTTCCATTCCCATTTTTGTAGCTGTGGGAAGAAAAAAAGAGCTCCGGAATGTGCAGCTAAGGTCCTGATAATGCATGTGGGAAGGCATGGAAAGGATAATTGAATTATTTTTCATCTTTATCTAACTAAAACTTGGGGGTTCATCTGTGGGTTGTCCATATCTCAAAAGATTTCTCCTCCCAGCCCATGCACGATGTACAGGGACAACACAGCAGCAGCTCAGAGTCACCACAGGGTGGTTATGGACCCCAGACCTCTTCCCAAACCAGCCATGCGCTGAAAAAACACACATCTTTGGGAATGATGATCCATAATCCATGTGGAATCTCACAGAGGATGGGCAAGTGAATAAAATGCTGAAGGGAAAAAGCAGCCCCTGGGTACTGAGGACGGACTTGAAGGTTGGACTTGAAGATCTTGGAGGTCTTTCCCAACCTCCATGATTCTGTGATCTCATAGTGCTCTTCCTCACCTTCAATTAGGGGATTTTTGTAAATTCTAGACAAATTATATCAAATAAGAAACAACTGTTTAATGCAAAGCCAGGCCTTGAATGCATGGTGCTGTTCCTCATGTAACAAACCACTGAGACCTTTCATGAATGAATTTGTCAAGGCCCTCCCATCACGTGCTTTTTCCATCCCAATTCATTTTTCCCTGGACTCCCTCTGAATCTGAAATCTGCCTGGGGCTTCAAATGGAAGCCTGAAAGGAACCCAGCCGAGAAATTTCTCTCCTTTCCCCAAAACATGAAATTTTCTCTCAAACTTGTGCATTCTCAAGTCCTGGAACTGAGATATTCCCAGTCCTGTCTTCTATTCCTGTAACATAGCAAGGAGTGATATTTTTCCACACTGAAAAGCTATTTTAGGTCATTCTTCACAGTTACTTTTCTATTTTACATTAATTTAAATTTTTACAGTCATATTTTCCCCACAGGCATCTGCATTATATCTTGGGAGGAAAGAATTGAAAAAAATAACCTTCCTGTAAAGGAATTCAGATATTTTTAAAGTGTTTTTAAGTGTTGTATGGCGTATATAAAAGATAATATAAACTGAATTATTTATTATAACTGTTTGTACATTTATGTTCACAGAAGGGTTGGGCTGGAAGGGACCTTAAAGCTCAACTTGTTCCATGGGCAGGGACACCTTCCACTATCTCAGGGTTGCTTCCAAGCCCTGTCCAACCTGGCCTTGGACACTTCCAGGGATGGGGCAGCCACAGCTGCTCTGGGCAAGAGATGCTCCAGCCCCAGGTCCCCCCGGGGAGCCAGGGCCGAGAACCCCATCCCCAGACACTCCTGCTAACAGGGAAGGAGAAAACCTTGCACTGCAGCTTATGTTGTTCTATAAGCAGCTTATGTTCCTGCATAAAATATACTGAATTTATCCCATCTACAGCTTTTCTTCCTGTTTTCCAAATAATTAAAAGAGCAGCTTAAAAGCAGGGTTTTTTGGCATTAAAATTATTTGCACTATCCCAACCAGAAAAGCAAAATATGACTTTCCCAGGGCTGTGCTGATTTAACAAAGCTTATAAATAACCCTGGGCTTCCAGCTATTGCCATTGGAAAAAAAGAAATTAATAAAAGGAAAAGACTATCGTGTTCACAAATAAACATCACTGTTTCTAAGCTAAATTTATACAGTAATCAATATTATACATTAGCAAACATCCAGCACAGCGAGCCAAAGGCACCTATCCCAAATATTCAGTCTATTATCAAAACATTTCTTCTTCTATGCAATGGAACGTTTTCACGTGAAAACAAACCTTTCTTGAGCATTCTTCTGATAAGAAGGTATTAGAAATGTGAAGCCACTACTACACAAAAAAATCAGTCTTTGAGATGCAGGGGAAAGGAAAGAGATGGAGCCACCAGAGTGGAAATATGGCCAAAACACTCATTCCAGTGATACTGTTGGGAAAACCCACTCTCAATACGCTAAATAAAACTAGAGACAACTAAAAATAGCAATGGACCCACAAGTCCTCCAAAGATTTCCTCTCTTCCTGCTCCCATGCAACAAAAAAGGTTCTTCATAAACTCATAGAATTATTAAGGTTGGAAAAGACCTCCAAGATCAAGCCCACTGTTCGACCAAAATCCCAATGCCCACCCGACCCCTGTCCCCAGGTGCCACATCCACACATCTTTTGAACAGTCCCAGGGATGTGACTCCACAACTGCCCTGGGCAGCCTGTGCCAATGTCTGACCACCCTTTCAGTGAAGAGATTTTTTCCAATATCCAACGGGAACCTCCCTTGGCACAGCTTGAGGCTGTGCCCCCTTGTCCTGTCCCTCGTTTCCTGGGAGCAGAGCCCGACTTCCCCCTGGCTGCATCCTCCTGTCAGGGAGCTGTGGAGAGCCAAAAGGTCCCCCCTTCTTTTCCTACTCACGTGCACCCAGAAGGGTCTTTCTGAGCACCATTAATTCCAGGAGGCAAAGGGAAGCTGCATTTTCCCCACTGTATCATTTGTAGCTGCAGAGTTTCTAACCGCACTGGGTTTTCGCACAGCCGCCTGATCTCCCCACGCTGCCCCGGCCCCGGCCCGGCAGATACTCCCAGTGCTGTACACAGCCGAGACGGTCGGAGTGAAGATCCGATCCTCCAGGGGCTGCTGGACAGGACCTCGGGGGATTCTGCAACACAGCAAGTCAAGGAAAGCAGCGGGAAAGGCAGGGCCGTGTCCGGGGACACACCCCGGGGCACCCCCACCCCGGGCCCCTCCGATCCCTCGGGATCTCCGCGGCTCCAAAGGCAGCTGTTCCCACACACTCTGCGGGGGAACAACGCAAACGCGTCGCCGAATAATCCACAAAACCTTGGGCCTGTCAAGAGCGTCCCCCACCTCTGCTTTTATTTGAAAGAGTAAGGGAAAAATCCCAGAAGCCACAAGGCCTCGGCATTCAGCGGGACAAACCCTGCGGATCAGCAGGGCACCGCCGGACAATGGCAGCTCCTGTTTTGCTAACCACGCAGGAATCCTGCTGGAATTGTTTCCTTGTTTGCCTCTCTTCACCCAGTGACTCCTTTCCTCATCCGCCCACCAAAAGAAAGGGCTCTCAGAGGGATGGGAGGTTTTGAGGAGCTGCTGCAGGGTGACTTAAAGGCAAATTGCAAGAGTTTTCTTAATTGTAAAGGTATTGTGGAAATCCAGGGAGGGGAAAAAAGGGGAAAAAACTATGCACAAAAAACCCCCACAACAAAATCTGGTTTATTTGTGGAATAAAACAGAGGGATGCAAAAGAATAAAAAAGCCTGACTTGTGTAACACTGTGTGGCCTCGCACAGATCTAGAAAATACCCAATGCCCACTGTCATGGAAATTTTCGTAATTGCTGAAAAATTTTCCTAAATGCCATAATCAGATTTCACCTTTTTGCTGTTTATATTTTACACATCAAAATGTCATGGGGAATGAGAACAGCTGGATTGACTGAGGTTCTTGCACACATGGAAGGACACAGACCTCGCGTGATAACATAGTGGGATACTTAAGAAGAAAATAAAGTAATGAAAACACTTCTTGGTTTTGTTCTAACAAGGAAAAACACATTGCTGAGTTAAATTCTGAGCCCAGATTAGTATGAGTTGAAATTTCAAGAGACTCTTTGCACCCCAAGTTTGATCTTCAAATTAATGCTGCTGCCCAAAAAAGCTTTGCAGGGACCAACATCAGAGTGACAGGACAGACCCTGCCGGCGCTGACACAACTCGACAGCCACCCCAAGTTCCACAATCCCAACCATTCCCCTTAAAATGCACCAAATGTTAAGGTTGAAGTAAGGACTGTTCAGACACAACCTGCTCTGCCCCTGCTGACTGCTCACAGCACGACCCAGCTGGATCAGCTCCTCCTCCAGCAGCGCTGTGGCAAATTTACAGCATCAGAAACACAGAGACAGAATTAAATTTACAATCTCGCTCTACTCTGGCTCTGAACTCATCACTAAAAAACTCCTCCTCACCAAACAGGCTCAGAAATTGCTCTAGAACTTCTCCGTTTTGTTATATATTCAACGCCTCAGCACCAGACACAATAAAAAGCTGCTTGATGGGATTACGCTGGGAAGAGCCCAGCCCTGACCTTAGCACCACCTCTGCAGGGAGGCCCTGGCCCGTCACCGTGGCAGGTGACAGGGGACAGCCCACGGCCAGCTCCAGGGCAGGAGCCCAGGAACAGGATCCGGCCCCGCTGGTGCCCAGGCTGGTGCTCCTTCACCCTACGTCTCTTTTTGCCTTTTTTTAAAGAGGGCAGGAATTTGTTTGCAGGGTCTAAGGCTCGTCTGCACTTCACACACCTGCCAGCTCAGGCCCCAGTGGTGTCATTTATGATAAACAGAGAGGTTTTTAACAACCAAAAGGCACTTAAAACCCTGACTCGGCCAAACAACAGTAAGATTTGTCACAAACTTCAACAGAGCCACTCCCAGCCTTCATCCCAAGGATCTTGCATTCACCCCCGAGTTTTGGAAAATAACAACAAAAAAGCCAAAATCTGAGAGAGAAGGACTAAAAACACACTGGAAGATGGAATGAAAACTCCAATTTCCTGCTGTAGCACCATTCCCTCTCCCCAAGAACATCCCTATGACAGGGATGACAGCCCGAGGCCCAGGATGGAGCTACCCTCCTTGTGTCACAGCTGAGATTTCCCATCTCCAGGCACTCCTGACAATTCATTGAAGCACTCGCTGCTTCAAAAGGGATCATTCCTGAGTTTGGAAAAACGGTTTCATCCTTGACAAGGTTGGGATTTATTTTCTTATTTTAGAACTTATATAAGTCAGCAGGAAATAATCTCCTTTGAGCAGAGCAACTGCTCTTTTTGCACCCAGGAAGAGCTGCCTGAAGGAAGGAGCAGTTCAGATGGATTTGCAGAGCTTGGAGTCACTATTTAAGATCTCTCCTAGGAAGGGATGATTCTCATCAGATCCAAAAGAAACCTTTCAAGTCCTTTTTGCCAAAGGATTTGACCTGGCCACAAGACTGATAGGAACAAAATGCCTTAAATTCCAGTAAGCCTTAATGAAATAATGGTTGGAGAAAGTGCTTATTTCCAGCATCCAACTTGTGGCATCCATAGACTGACTCTCTGCAAGAAGTTGGACAAGTGGAAAGGTTCCTGCTTCCCTGAGAGGAGCTGGGCAAGTGGAAAGGCTCCTGGTTCCCTGCAAGCCTCTTGGAGCTCATTCCTGCTCCCCAGTGGAAATCACCACCTTCCCGCTCCCTCTACCTGCCACAGGAGCCTGTCCTGGGATAACAGCTGCTGTTACTGCAGGAGAAGCGAGCCAGGGTGACAGCAAAGTCCATCACGACTTGTGCTAATGAGGCTCTTTTTCCTAGGAATGGGTTAAGTGACAGCACGGATACTCCACCAAGGGAGGTGAACGGGTCAGGGCAGGCAGGTGGGAAGCAGAACCTCATCCAGCAGCATCATCCCATCCCATCCACACCCACACCACCCCAGGGCACTCACTCATCTGCTCTCACACAGAGATTTTGGTGCCACCGGGGCTGCAATCCCCAAATGCAGCACAAGCCTTGGGATCGCTGCCCTCGGGCTGCCCCAGCACACCCGGGAAGTGCAGGAGTTGAAGTCCAGCCAGCCCAGCCCTGCTGCAGCGCTGGATTCACCACAGCCAGGAACGCCAGGGAACACAGAGTAACTCAGGCAGCTCTTTTGTGTTACTACCCTGCCATGCTGAGATCCAATTCAGGAGCAGCCTCTGCCCTCCCTCTTCCTCCCCCTCCTCCTCCCCTATATCCTTGCCACCCACAGCACCGACTTGTGCAGATGATCCAGGAGGGTGGGAAGGGAGAGGGAGCGGGGGAAAAGCAAAGAATCCAAACCTCACACAGTTTTTGGAGCTCCTTCCACAAGGAGAAAAGACAAGGAGAGCAATGAAGCAGAAGAGCAGGAGCAAAGAGACCCTCTTAAACCCGAGGAGAACCTCTTAAAGTACCATCAGGTTGGTAAAGTGGAACTGCAGCCTCTGCTTTGCTCATGTCAGGCTGAACAACTCCTTAGAGCTCTCCCTGCTCCATCAGCATCACGCCAGGATCCAGGAGAAGGATGGCAACCCTGGCAGTACCAGCGCTGGATTGTCCTTGTCGCTGTTCAGGGCTCATTAACTCATGAAATATATATTTAAAATCTCACCTCAGTGAGATACTTCTGGCAGATTCATAAAGGCAGGCACAGATGCAATGGGAGTTCCACCTAGTCCCCATCTGGCTGCAGCGCAGTGATTACAAGCTGGGGGATTTCAGGAGCTATTATAGACCCAGTGGGAGAAGGAACGCCGGCTGGAAACCAAACAGAATTTTTCTGGAAACCAAAAATGTCCCTAAAAAGAGGAGGATCTCTGTTAATTAGAGAGCCACAGCCACACTGAGGAGAGGGTGCTGTGTGACTGACTGCTCTGTAAAGCGATTGAGGAAAAAAAATCCAGCCTGGAGCTGCTGGAGCAATCAGTGACATTGCCAAATGCTGAGCAGAATGACAGCAGGAATTCCTTGCAGAAATCTCCTCTTTGTATCACATTTCTCTGCTTGTTCCAGTCATACTACAAAACTGCAATTCTATGAGATTTCTGTGTGCTGTTACAGCAATGAACGACCTGGAAACACACACCAAAATCAGCCCTTCCAGCAGGAATTTGTACAGGTTTCTCTGCTCCACTGAGATTGAAGGCAGAAAGAAAGAACATTATTCCATTTTCTCCCAAAATGGATTAATTTTCCTTTGAATGGTGCTTCTCACCTAAGCTCATTTCAGCAACTAGCAACCATTTTACCCCAAGCCCCGCTGGCCTCTCCTCCCCTTCCAGCTCACAGCTCTGAGGAAGCGCCCTTTCCCAGGAGTAAAAACACCCGCGGTACCCACGGGCGCCTATGCAGACGCCTCACACAAAACCATTCCAGAACTCCTGATTTTCATCCCTGCCCAGAAGCGGAGCCAGTCTCCCACCGGCTTCCCCAGGGTTATATAATCCCCACACGTGTCCCCGCTTGTACCGAAACTGTGCATTAAAAAAGCCAAGGAAAAACCATCAAGCGAGATTGCAGAAGGGCAAGAAACCACATCAAATTTGAGCATTTCTTTCAGCTTTTTGGAGCAAGGAATCTATAAAACCCCTCCAAGCATGCAGGGATGTGATGGCAGGGAGCTTTACAGGAGTGTGTTTCTCCTCTGCAGCCTCTTCTCTATTCACCATGCAATTAAAATGCAGGAGGTGAACATCCCAACAGCAGAAACACTTCATTGAGCCGGCTGGGAAACCGCACGGCTCTGAAAAGGTTCAAAGGGAAAAGCTCTGCCAGTCACAGCAGCTGGAACTTCCCTGGCATCACCCCATTCCTCCCAGCTCCACCACCCTCCACTCACGGGGCGAAGCCTTTTGTTCGGCACACTTGGTCCTACCTGGCAGTGAGCTCCAGAGACCTCCAGCAGCGAGAAACCAGAGAGCTCTGACAGTGAGATCCCGGAGAGCTCTGTCAGTGAGATCCCAGAGAGCTCTGACAGTGAGATCCCAGAGAGCCCTGGCAGTGAGACCCCAGAGAGCTCTGTCAGTGAGATCCCAGAGAGCTCTGTCAGTGAGATCTCGGAGAGCTCCGGCAGCAATATCCCAGAGAGCTCTGTCAGTGAGATCCCGGAGAGCTCTGTCAGTGAGATCTCGGAGAGCTCTGGCAGTGAGATCCCGGAGAGCTCTGGCAGTGAGACCCCGGAGAGCTCTGGCCGCGAGCTGGCTCAGTGCCGCGTCCTGTCCCCGCATCCATCAGCAAAGCCCACGGCCACATCCCGTCACAGCCACATCCCATCACAGCCACATCCCATCCGTGCCACGCCGGGCTGGCTCCGGAGCTCTTCCTGCCCATCCCCGCGCAGGCAGAGCTTGAGCTCTTAAAGAGGCAGCACAAGGGGGGACTTAGCGAGGCCTCGGTGGGGTTTGGTACCCAAACACTTCAACGCTGCTGAAATCTCGCTGCTTTCCTGATTTTTGTGCTGTGCATGCAGCGGAAAAGGGATGGGAGGCAGCATCATGCTCCTCTTAGCAAGCTGATAGGGGATAATAATCAAGCCAAGCTTATAAAGGAAAGGCTAAGGGAAAAAGATGAACTCCCCCACAGCAGAGAGTGGTTTGGAAAGCTGCACAGCAGTGAATGAGGAGCTCGGAAAGCATCAGTGCTCCCTATCAGAAGGAGAATTAAATCGCAGCACAAACTCCTCAGCAGCAAATTCTGCAGCTTGTTTCCCCTCAGCTTTCATCTTGCTACTCCCAAATGTAGCACCACGAACCCCTTTACTTAGCAACTACTTCAGCGATCAATTTTCCCTTCAAAATCAATCCCTCTTTTGACAGATCACGTTTCAGAAGCCCGAGGAAGGAATGCTGGCAAAGCAAACTACAGCCTTTAAAAAACACAACAACAACAAAATCCCAATGCAAACTCCACCAAGTGACACATCACCTGGGAAAAATTAAAATATATAAGATCAAAACAGTGTTGCCATCTCTCCATGCTGAAATATGACAACCAAACCGACTTCTTCCAAGGAAAAATAAAAGTCAGCTTACAAAGCAAGTAACTCCAAACTTAGAGAAAGGCATGACTGATGTTGTCGGGGTGACCATAATTCAATCCTCCTGTGTATCTGCAGAATCCAGCCCCTAATTACAGAGGCCGACACTGATTTCCCCCATTCCCTGTCACCTCCACGTTTTGAGCTCTTACAGGACTCGAGCATCCTGACCCTTCAGAGCTGAGCCGCTCTTGTTCATAACAGATGAGAGATAATTAATATTACAAAAATCAACATAATTCAAGGACTTTGGAAAACATTTAAAGACCCCACCTAATAAAATGCTGACCATCTCTAACCCTTCCCCTGCCTCCATCTAACGACATATCCCATCTCCCATCCTCACAGAGATCACGTTTCATTTTAGGGTGTGTTTGGGTGGGGGTTTTTGTCTGTTCAAGGGGTTTTTTTGCTAGTGGATTCCCGACAAGGGGATCAGGCCTTCTGGCTGAGTCTCAAAGGAATGAGGTGGCCTCTGTATGAAAAGAGTGCTTCTATTTCCGTTTTCTCAGCTGGATGCAACTGCTCTTGCACAACGTGATGGGATGTGTCAAAACAAAGCACAATTCCAAGCCTGACTATACCATGGGTCAAGCCCCAGTGGGGCACTGGTGTTTCAGTGCTTGGTGTTTATTGTTGTTATACCAGGGAAAAATAAAATACAACTTTTTGCTGGCATGAGCACTCAGGAATACAGTCACGTATTAAGAGCTGCAGGTGAGGAATTCCTTAAAAGCCCATGGCAGCTTTACACCAATACTTAATTCTGATCTAAGGACTGTTTCTGGCAAGTCAAACGTTTTAAAAACAAAGGGACACAATAAAAAGTGTTTGCAAAGTGGCAAAAATGGGGTTCATGGTTTAAAAGTATTGAGATTTCTAACAGAGCAGTGCATCATTCCTGTGAAGAGATGCAAACCTCCAGGGTCTGCCACTTTCCAGAACGACTTATCCCCAGAAGGATCCGATGGCAAAAGTCGTTATTAAGCTTGTTTCAACATTTTATGGCCCAGTATAAAGCTCCTTAGTGCCACATGTGTAGTCAATGCTCACAGCCCAGCTGCCATTTATCAGACATATAAATTTCAAGTGGATCAATGAAGTGTTTGTACAAACAACCTCTTTAATCCTTCATGTGTTTTGTGTATTAAACTGCATCACCAAATTCTCTTTAAGTTCTTGTTTATGGGCTATTTTATACTTGGAACAAAGTCTTAAATAAGGTATTTATCTTCCCCTTTTGTACCAGAAATGCACCTACATAAATATTGTTGATGTTTCACCACTCCTTTATTGCCTCCTTCAAAATCCCCGACTGCAGGACTCGTTCCTTGCTCCCCAACTGAACTCTGAGATGATAACTGGAAGTTATCATCCTGTCCATCCCTCTGCATTAAGTGCTCCTCATTAAAGCATCCTCTCCAAGCTCTGTCTGGATCCAAATGTTACAGTGAGGCTTTCCCTGCTTATCCCAGCTTATGCTAAAATGAGCACTTCTTCATAACAAAACTTGCCTCAAAATACATCTTGAGCTTTTTACCTAATTATGTATCATTAATCTCAGCATCAGCTTCCAAATAATCCCGAACACTGCCTTTCCCTGCTGTCTGCCACACAATGTCCCTTGAGCTGCGCTTGCACGAACCTGAATGGGAACAGGGAGAGCTTCCCAAAGAAAAGGGGCACACAAATCCCAATGAACCTCAATGCTTGTCGGCAAATAAGCCTTCCAGGGCCGAAAACTGCAGCTTGAAAGGAAGATGTGACCTTCAAACGCTCACTGAACAGCGTGCTGTCCCTCTCCTTCCCCCAGCATCCTGCTGCTATTCAGATTCTGGCTCCTATCCCTTCGGGAGTCCCGACACGTTTCGGGAATCTGCAGATGCGGGCATTGGCACGTCTGACTGCGCCGCTGAAGTTCAGGGGCAGAACCCACCTGGCACATCCCCAGCCCTTCCGTCTGAGCAGCCACTGCAGCAGCCACAGCTACAGCGCACGCCCTGTTTGTATCCAAGCACATCTCCGAACCCTCCAACTCACATCCCTTTAAATACCCATCCCACAACACATCCCAGGATCCCAGACTGGTTTCGGTTCTGAGGGTCCTCAAAGCTCATCCAATCCCACCCCTACCATGGGCAGGGACACCTTCCACTATCCCAGGGTGCTCCAAGCCCCGTCCAGCCTGGCCTCGGACACTTCCAGGGATCCAGGGGCAGCCACAGCTTCTCTGGGCACCCTGTGCCAGGGCCTCCCCAGCCTCACAGGGAAGAGTTTCTGCCCAGTATCCCATCAATCCCTTCCCTCTGGCAGTGGGAAGCCATTCCCCTTTGTCCTGTCAGTATCTGCCTGTATAAAAAGCCCTTTTCCCCTCATCCTTTCCCTTCTGTCTTTGGTCCACATATGATAATCTCACAGTCAAGCCAAACAGGAATGCCAAAGGAAAGCTGGGGGCTAGGGGGAAGATAACAGAAAAAAACCCCCTTTGTTGCAAATTATCTGCATTCCCAGCATCCCACTGATTCCGTGATGCTTTCAAATACAAACCAGCAATATTGGGAGCACCAGCTGCAATAGTTCCACCTGCAGACAAGCACCTAATTAGCCAGAGCTCATTACTTCCAGGCTCAGTTTTGCATCTCTAAATTAACCAGCACTGAGACAGCTCACCCGCACTAAATCACCCCAGACCTGGCCTCACCCCACGTGGCTCCTCCCGGCGCAGAGAGCTCCCGGGGGCTGGCAAGACCCACACCCCAGCAAACGCCACAAACCCCAATCGATTCTTCTGCCCAATACAAATGGGTTTCTAAGGGCAACCTGATTTTGTTAGTTCGTCTCTGTCTCCCTCCACTGCAACCTCAGCATGGAGGCAAACTGGCTATTTTCAGCCAAGACCTGGAAAGGTTGTTTGGGGTGGAAGAAACTGTGTCTAAACCCTGCTAATCCTGCCGGGATTTTCCTTGAAGCGGGGTGTTGGTGGGTGGGGGACGGGTCTGGAGGCGACGCACGGAATATTTCTGTGACTGTGAACTTTGAGGTGTATTTTTAACACTCCCAGAAGTGGGTTTTCACAGCACAGCCTGAATAAGGTTAAATCCAAGTTTGAACCAAGCTGTGAAATATTAGTAATTACCAAAAAAAAGCCACAGAGGCTCCCTGGGTCGTGCCTGTGCCAGCTCAGGTAACAAGGTGAACAACGTGCCAGGAGAGCATCTCTTGCTCAGCTACAGACAATTTCTCACCAGCTGACTTGTCCCCTTTCCTCCATAAAACACCAGCCACTTCCAAGTTTTTTCAATTCCCATTCTATTCTCAAAATATATGGACTCGATGAAGAAGTCAATACATGTCATCAGCTCCCTTCAGCTGGAAATCATGGCATTGCCACAGAAAGGCAATGGCATCAACAGGAAATGTGCCGATGCAGCCTTAAAATTGCATTTAATTTTAGGAGGGTTATTTATGATTGTACTTGTCCATGTTAATTGAAACTCCCATTAGGCTGCAGGAAACAGGCAGCGCTCAGGAACCTGGAGCAGCCCTATTTGTCTTCCAACAGTCCCTGCTGCTCCAAGTGATTCCTCACGGATCTGTAGCCACCACCCCAGGCCAGGCACCTTATAAACAGCCCAAAATATTAAGGTGGGGGAAAAACGTTCAACAGGGTGAGCCCTGGAGACTCCAGCTGAGTTCTGGGGAATCGGCTCTAAGTTACGGAGGACTTTGGTGGGCCAACATCCCACGGAGATATTCCAGATGAGGCCTGTACTCCAAAATGCACCCAATAAATTGGAAGCAGAGCTGTGTTACGCTGGCAGCACGCACACCCAGCCAGCTCAGAACAGCTTGGCCCCAAAAACAGAGCCCAAAAGTCCCAGGCAGGGCAATGCCAGGAAGCTGGGCTCATGCCATGTGATACAGGGCTAAATATCTCCTAAAATTCCATGAAATTACTCCAGATCTCTGCCAGAGCTGTGCTGCTCTCAGCAATGATTAAGCTTTTCTTTGCTTTCTGCCCAAGGAGAGAGCCAAGGCGTGGGAATGAAGGATTTTGGTGCTGCTGCTCTTTACATCCACATATTAAAGGCAAACCTGGATTTTTGTTTGTCATCTTAAGATCTACACCAAGACATCATTTCCTTATTTCTTAAAACAAGTACCAAGTGATCAAAACACAGGGTCAGAGCAGGCAGAGTGTGTTTGTAAGGATCCTGCAATGTGTAAATGCACCTTTACAAGTGATTCACTGGTACAGAAAAGCAGGGAAAGAAAAACTGCATCTCCCTGTTGTTTCAGAGGAGCTGCACATTCCCAGGTGACAGCCAAGTGTGGGAATAAATCACATCCAACATGCCCTAGGGAAGATCTTTGTCACCCTGCTACCAGAACTGGGGTGACGTTCTTGGAGAACCCACTTCCAGCTGTCTGGAAGGTCTGTGGGTCAAGAAACCATTGAGGTTTCTCAAACAGCAGGACAAGGATGGGAAAGGAAATCATAGAATGGGTTGGTTTGGAAGGCACCTTAAAAATCACCCAGTTTCACCCCCTGCCATGGGCAGGGACACCTTCCGCTATCCCAGGTTGCTCCAAGCCCCATCCAGCCTGGCCTTGGACACTGCCAGGGATGGGGCAGCCACAGCAACCTGTGCCAGGACCACACCACCCTCACACGGAGGTATTTCTTCTCTTTATCTAACCTAAATTTCTCCTCTTTCAGTTTGAACCCATAATTCCTTATCCCCTCACTACAGTTCCTGATGAAATCAGCTTTTAAGCTGTTCTCTCCTTATGACACAGCAACTTCCCATCACTCAGTCCCTCCTCCCAGACCTTTCATTTTTGCCTTTTAAAACTCCAAATCCAGCCCTAGGTTCCTGTCAGGGGACGAGCTGATAGGGAAAGAAAGCAACTGCAGCAGCTGGATGCTCTCAGAGCTGTCCCTGGGCAGTTCCTAGCAGAAAAGAGAGAACAGACAAGCCTCTGCTCCCATGGCTCCTGAGGGCAAGGGTAGGCACTGATGGCACCTACAAGTTGTCAGGTGGCATCAGAGGAAAATTACTGTTGGGGAGGTGTAATCCAAAGGGCAGGATCCTGCAGGCATGGATGGAGAGGAGGTGGAGGATTAAGCTGTCACCTGGGGAAGGCTGCCCCACAAAATGCTCCTGGTGTAGATTCCCTAAGCACATCTCTGCATAGGACTGCAGGGATGCAGCAACCCCAGAGAGCTGCCGATGCAGATCGGAACATAACCTGGTGATCCCAAACATCAGAATCATGGAATCATTAAGGCTGGAAGAGTCCTCCAACATCACGGGGTCCAACCACTAACCTGGCACTGCCGTGTTCACCACTAACCATGTCCCGGGTGCCACATCCACATGTTTTCTGAACACTTCCAGGACTGGGGACTCCACCACTGCCCTGAGCAGCCTGTGCCAGTGCCTGACCACCCTTTCAGTGAAGAGATTTTCCCAATATCCAACCTGAGCCTCCCCTGGCTCAACTTGAGGCCATTTCCTCTCATCCTGTCCCTTGTTCCCTGGCAAGGGGTGGGACTGCATGAGATTTAAGGCCCCTCCCAGCCCAAACCATTCTGGGCCTCTATATAACCCAAGAACTTGATTCAAGCATGAGAAACCTTCATGGTTCCTGATGAAGAAGCTTTTCCAGACATTCTCACATTCCGAAATAATTAGCATTTTAGTGGCAGTTCACAAGCCTAAATAGCTCAGCTGCTTCTTTTAATTAGAAGATTTTTATGCAGCTATTACACCTCTGCTATTCCCTGAAATGAGACAAAGCTCTGAAGCTCCCCTGCCACCCAAATACTTAGTTTTGTGGCCCTGACAAAAATAAAATCCCTTTTAGTGTCAGCCAGCAGACTGCCTACCTCTACACCAACATCTCACCGTGCTTCCCTTCCAACACAAAAAAATCTCATCTGTCTATTCAAGTAAAATGAAAGTAATAAATAATTATAATAATAACAACAATAATAATAATCTATTGTGCAAGTGAATAAAGTCAGCGGCTCTTACTATTTTACACAGCTCTTACATTGCACATCTCATGCTTTCAAAACACAAGGGACAATCCTGGATCAGAACCAGAAAAAGCTGAGAAAAAGCCCAAGTCCTCCATCCTGCAATTCCTCCATCAATCCATGCCTGGGTGGCCAGGCAGGGAAAGAAACAGAGACTTCAAAGGTGCTGCAAGCTGTAGATCTAAAAGTTGATCTTCCCCTTGCACCCCCCACCTCTGGGGAATGTCGTTTAGAAACCTTCTGCAGCACTGTTAATTAAAGGGGCAAGGGGGAATAATTCCAGGTCATGGGGTAGCCTCAGTGTCCCTGGGAAAAGGGAAGAAAACAAAGGCATGGTTCCCTGAGGGCACAGTGCTTCCCTAGCCCCTACCACAGGCACTGGTCAGCTTCCATGGGATCCCAAACCAACCCGGCTGCCAAACACTGGCACCCACAGCTTCTGCCACCTCCCTCAGCAAGGAATAATGTCCCTCAGAAAGGACTAAGGATCACAAGATTCCTTGGTGAACCAGCTCAGCCTGGTGATTCAAGAGAAAACTATTTCTTTTTCCTGGCTGGGTGAAGTTTTCCGTGGATTCCGTGAGCTGATTTAAATCACCAAACACTCACATGATCATCACATCTGAGACAAGGGTGAAGACACAGCCCAGTCAGCAAAGGCAGATCCACCCTTCCCACTGCAGCTCAGAGGGACATCTCTCATCCCAACATGAAACCACATCCATGAAAGCACCCCCAGAACATCCCAAAATCCACACTGTGAACCAGAGGCCAGTGACTTTCTCAGCCAGGGCAGAATTCCCCATCCTGCTCCGTGGCTTTGCCTCCTTTGCATTCCAGTGGAGGGACTGGGTATGGCTGCACACCAGGCTCTTCCTACACACCAGGCTCTTCCCTTCTTCCCTGCTTCCTTGTGTTGCCACACCTCCACGACAGTCATGTTGGAGCCAGGAGAATGGCCCCGAGGGGCCAAAGTGGATTTTGAAGCTATGAGAAAGGAAGTAAAGCAATGGGCATGTTCACACCAGCTGGAGTCACAAGGAGCCCTGTGATTCTCCAGGATTATTTTAGTCCTTCATGTGCGATGGCAGGGAGGTGAATCTTGGTAGGATGTGGCTTATTCCTGAGGGATGGAGTCTGTGTAGGTGAAGGGAAGTGGTGCAGAGCAAATGAGCAAGAACCAACACAGACACCACAAGGACCACTTGAGCCTCAAGGCAATATGGGCCCCAGGACAGGACACAAAACTTGTCATGCATTTACCAAAGAAAAAATAAGGAAATATGTGGGAAAAGCAACACTTTATCTGAGAACAGATTTCCCACTGCTTCCCTTCAACACTGAGATTGTTCTCTATGCTACTACCTGATTTGAAGGCTTCTAATTCTTTAATTAGCAATTCATTTCAGTGCCATTAGTTCATTAGCACGCTGAAGCTTTCAGGAGATGTTTTACATACCACCTTGAACGTGTCAGCTCTTGCCTCCCCTGGAAAGAAACTTTGGGAAGGGCACCCTTCTACCCGGAGCCATGTCCAGCAGCACACAGCCCCATCCCGTTCTGTGGGACGGGTCCAAATCCTGCAGCTCCACCCCAACAAATGCTCCCAGTACTGTTTAAAATCAACAACCCACTGCTACGGTCACAAGCTGAGCTGCGATGGATGTCTGGGATCTGTCCCTTTGGGATCTGTCCCTCCACAGCCCCCTGACCAAACATCACGTGCAGCATGACCCAAGCGGTGACTGTAACGCAGGAGGGTGTTTGGAAGGGAGAATTCCAAGGGAAGACAAGTTTATGCAGGGGTCAGGCTGCAATTCCACGTCATCTGCCAGGCAAGGGGCTTTAAATTGTTCCTTTTTCTGGTTTAGGGATTAAGCGCTGTGGGAAAGGAGATCACCAGCACTGGGAACAGGGAGCAAGGAGAGATCACAAACAGGGTCCAGCCTGGAGCTCATGAATTATCCCAGCTCCTACCCCTTAGTGTGCTGGTGGGAACAGTATTTATAGGAAGTGACACTAAGTGGAGCATTGAGCACTAATTTACACCCAGGGAATCTTTTTAATGGACACAACAAGCAAAAAATAACAGTCAACACTGGAAAAAAGTAAAATCAAGGAATCTACCACTGAAATCTAGGCATGAAGGTCTCGCAATTCAAGATATGGGGCATTCCCAGCTGGCACAAGGAGCTACAGGGCACATGTCTCCATGTAGGCAGTTCCCTCCAGCCATCTGCGGACTTCAAAGCAGAAGGGAGGGGAAGGAGGAGGTGTCCATTTGTGCTTAACTAGAAAGTTCTTTAGCAAAAATTCATGAAGGTTTTAGCCTAATGGACTAGAGACAGAAGGCTGAAGTCCTCCCTCATCCCTGTACAGGGAAACCAGGAGATAATTGTAATTTAGCCTTCCTCCATATGAGAATTATGCCCAGAAGCCGCTGAACATCCACAGCACCAAACCTGTGGCTGCTCCCAAGCTCGAGTCCCACATAAGTCCATATATAATCTACCTATATAAATGACCAAGGAACAAGACTTTTAAATATATCCCATAACACCAGAGATACGTGGCTGCTACTCAGCCAGCTTCCTCTTTTTTGTGATAATTTCGTATGAAGGTCCTCAGAGGAAGCAATGCTGGTATTGGAGGACAAACTGCTTGCTAAGGAAGGAGTTTCCAGCTCGTGCTACTTCAGTGCAGGAAGTTTTCTGGCACAGCTTGAGAAAGAGTAATTCAGCGGCAGCTTGTGCAACTGGCTGCACTCTGCTCTAAGCTGATGAAGTGATGGTGTTATCTGGGATCCTGGGCCCACGCCTTCCTTAGCTGAGGGGGTCCCTCGAGGTGGGAGTCAGCTTTGAGGCCCAGGATCCCAAGGAGCAGCTCACCAGCACTAACAGAGGGTGCAGCCCTCAGGAAAGCTCCTGGGACAGGAGCGATCACACCAGGAGCTCCCTCACAGAGCCACAGGAGCAGGGACAAAGATCACCAGGAAGCATTTTGGGGTGTTTGCCCTCAGTGTAGCAAGGAACCATATCCACCACTAGAGGGGTTAGGGACGGGGATATTTACACCATCATTGGGAACCTCCAAGCTGGAGGTGAGAGTTTTATGCCTGTTTTATTGGAGATATTAAAGACGCTTAAATTCAGGAACAATTAAAGCATCCTCATGCTGCACAGCAAAAAATACAGAGCGATGTAGATTTTTAAGCAGATTTAACTGAAAACAATTTTCTCGGATGCCCAAAGCACCACATGTGGCTCTTCCAACAGTTATCACATCCCTATCTGCATAAAGAGCTCTCATTCCATAATCTTCCATAATGCAGTAAGATGAAAAGTATCCCACCCTTCCCATTTCTCCTGAGTCATCTCACTCTTCGTGCTCCTCTATTTCCCCAGCACATGCCCAGGTTAGACGCACTAAGATTCTCCTGGGCAAATGGTGTCATCTGATGGCACAAGAACTGAGAGGTGTAAGGGCCACTTACGCAACCGAGTGGCTTTAACGTAAGCCAGGAGTATCGGAGGTCAGCGCTCACCTGGGCAGCACAAACACAGCCCTGATTTTCCGAGGGAGGAAAAGCTTCTCTGGATCAGACAGCAGCACAACACCTCCCCCATTTCCAGTGCAGTTATGCTGCTGCTACCAGGAAAGTAACTTTTCATTTCCCCAGACATTGCTGAAATATATTCCTTAAATATTGTACAGGAATAGCAACTCAGGAGCATTTATAAGGTTTGCATCCAAGTTTGGACAAAGTCCTACCTGTATATTTGCATCATATCCAATAAAAGGGATGGATTTATGACTTTTCCACCTATCATTAAAACCCAATATTCCTTTAAAAAAATAAAATAGGGGCTAATCATGAATATCTGCAGCATTTTTGCCCCAATTCTGCCAGCAGAAGTTTCACTAACCATATCCTTGGATTGATGTGCAATTCTGTACCTGTTATGCAACATCAGCTGATGTTTCCTGCAATTGGTGCTGAGTACGGACACAGCCAGACCTGTACCCCTGAACACTCCAATCCCCAAAAATCATCACATTTTTAGCAACAAATGATCAGAATGCAAAAATACCCCAAAAAACCGAGCTCCCTCAAGGCCAGGCAAATTCACATTTAATCTAAAGCATTTCGGTTAAGTCTGTGTCACTTTGGCTGAGTTTGTTTACTTAAAAAAGGAATTTTTAAGGACCTGTAGACAAGGAGTTTGCAAAACTGCAGAGATAACTGAGTCTTCCTTAAGGAAAAAGAAAAAACAGATGCTGTAAAATTCCAAAGCATCCAAGCCCAGCTAACCCCCAGAGCTCTTCAGAGACCATCCCCATTAATTAAAGTGTGCCGAGCTGAGCTGCCCACAACTTCTCAAACACGTTCACTAAATGGATTAATTGACAATATAGACAATGGTAGAATCATTTATAGTAAATACACATGTGATTTCAAGATTTACTTAAGTAAATGTCCAAATTTTTATAAACCACACACACTACCTGTGGATTTGCATGACGTTTCTTAGGGTCATAGATCAGAGTTTGCTTGAGAAGTTGCTTCTCCAGTTAAGCGGAATATTAAGCATGCTGCCTCTCCATATTTTAAATAGAACCAAGTGATTGTATCCACATCCTGTAATGTGCTCCTCCATATTTAAGAGCACACAGCCAAGAGAAAGCATTTTGCAAGGTCAGCTATTTCATCAGCCATCCTCACTTTTACGTAACACACTTTCTTCCCTTTCATCCCATGGGTTATTAATCTTTCCCCTATTCCGATATAACCAACGGCGCTCTTGAAGGGGAAACCCAACTGGAAATCCCCAGCAGGCGCTCCAGATCTTGAATTCCGATTCATTTAATCACACTTGCTATAGCCTGAAGTACCTGGCCTTGGCTACATAAAAAGGCTTTTTCCTCTTGCTGTTTAAGTGGACACTTCCATTTGGGTTGACTCACACCCAACGTGCCCAGAGACACTCCTGAACCACCACGGTGACCCCATACAAGGCCTTTTGTAAAAATAAGAAATCAAAAAGCTTTTGGGAGGCCAAGTGAGGATGTGTGCACAGAGAAACAACAGAGAAGGCTGTTTTCCAAGCAGAAGTGGTTGCTCAGCCAGGAGGGTAAATGTAATCTTGATCTACACCTTGCAGTGAGAGAGCCCTGCGGCAGCGGGAAGCACATCATGGCTTGTAGGGCAGAGGGGAAAAGCCCACGTGGCACCGCCTTAAGGACCATCTCTGTCATGGGTGGGGTTGCAGAAACTGTCCCAGGTGAGGTGAGGTGCTCCCATGGCACCCAAGGAAAAGCCAACACGTCTAAACACTGGCTGATATGTACCATGGCAAATCCCAAAGCAATCCATGCATGATCCCACAGACAGCAGGGAGTTACTTTCTGCTATTAACTAGAAGATAAATTCCCTGTTATGACAGAAAAAAGAGTCCTGAAAAAGAAAAATCCTTTAGGAATCTCCTCCTAACTGAAGGGATTGGGGTAGTGAAGCTTTGACTGTTATTGTTGCTTCCAGGGTTAAACAACCCTCCACCTGAGGAAAGCCTCATCCCACTCAAACACACCCCACAGGCTTCATCCTCTCCTGTTTCCTTAACAGAAGAGCTGGTACACATCCAGGAAAGCAGGGGCTCTTGAATGGAAAAATCTGAGCACTTTTTAGGACCCTCTGAGTGGTGCTGGGAACCTGAGATGAGCTGAGCTATGGAAACACCCACATGAGGCCGTTCACTGCACGGCAGGCGCAGAGTTGGGGCCAGCGGCCAAGGGGAGAAAGAAACATTAAGGCACAGAACAGTGCTCAAGCAAAAAAAGTTAAATTTTCACCATGCAGCTCCTATGAAATAGTGAAGAATTAATTTTATTATGGATAAACCAATCACCACTCTGATTATTTTCATTTCATGTTGCTTGGCCTGATCTGCTACTTTGTAAGGAGTTGCTGAAATCTACACTGAACAATCAGCTTCCGCATGTTTTCCCAGCTCCTGGGTCTCTCACACTCTCGTTGCAGAAGGACAGGGACTCTCATATGAGCAAAAGTTAATAATAACAATAATAATAATCATCATCATCATCTCATTTTTTCCTTCAGTGGCATTAATCCCGTTGGCTCTGGACATCAGAAGAAGAGCACTTGACTCCAGAACAGAGTTTCTGTTTTGTGACGTCTGTAAGAGCATCAGAACAGGTCCATGAGTAACAACTGGGATGTGTCTGCCTGAGCCCAGCTGATCCCCACGGGAGCCAAGGTCCCACCTGGAGCTTCCATGCAGCCCTGGAGCACATCACCTCCCCAGTTCCCAGCCGACCCCTGAAGCACTGTAACCAACAGCATCCCCCAGACCCTATTTCAGGACTTTTGCAAGCGCAGGGACTTCTCCTCTGTAACCTGTGGGAGGTGGAGCAGGAGGAACAAGACATTTCGGAACTTCCCAAGACTGTCACAGCAAGAACAGTGAGAAACAAGGTTTGAAAGCCAAGCTGAGCGAGCAGTTGGTTTGTTCTCCTTAAATTGCAGCTCCTGCCCTTTCTCCTCCTCCATCATGAACACCAAGTGACAAGCAAGGCTGGGTTGAACACCACTGCTCCATCCAGCTCACCCCAGTCTCCACACTGGAGTAGAGAATGCCCGAGTCAGCCTTCACATCCTGCCCTAAGGAACTTTGGTCCAGGGCCTGGAGTGCCAGGACAAGGGGGAATGGCTTCCCACTGCCAGAGGGCAGTGTTAGATGGGATATTGGGAAGAAATCCTTCCCTGTGAGGGTGGTGAGGCCCTGGCACAGGGTGCCCAGAGCAGCTGTGGCTGCCTCACCCCATAAGTGTCCAAAGCCAGGTTGGACAGGGCTTGGAGCAACCTGGGACAGTGGAAAGTGTCCCTACCCATGAGATGAGCTTTAAGGGCCCTTCCAACCCAAACCAGAATCCGCTACATTCTGCCCACTTCTGAAGCCTGATGATTTTTAACACTGCTCAGCCTCCAAGGATGAGGCGTGTACATTGATTTGGGAGCAACCCCACGGAACGTGGCAACGCTTTGTTGCCTGAATTAAAAGACTCAGCTCTGAGCCCGGCATTTACACGCTTTGCAGGGTGAGTAACGAGCAGCACTAATGACTCTGCTCATCCCCAGCTCTCTGCTCATCCCCACTGGCAGAAGAGCCCTTGGGATCCTGCCTTCCCCTCATGGCCTGGGGCCTCCCAGTCTCTGAATGAAGCACTCCCGACCCAGCCTGCGCCGGCTTCCGGGACTCAGGCTCTTCAATACCTCCTTTGAGCAGGGACAGCTGACTCGCTCTTTCTTTGGAGAGATGTGGGTGATGGTAGAGCATAAGAAATGGATATTTATGGCATTTGGAAACAAAAAAAAAGAAATTTGGGGTTCTCATCCCCCCAAAAGCTTTTGAAATCCAGTAACTACTTAGTAAAAGGAACAAACAGCAGTGCCAGATATTCCTTAAGCACCTGAATTGTGGTTCCCTACCCCACTCTCTGCACTGATTTTGGCATGAGGTCACGACAAATCATCTGTATCCCCACTGAATAAATCTCCATGTACCTATTTCCAAGGAGGTTCAGACTTTCAAAAGAAAAAACCAACAGTGTAGAGAGACCTCAAGAAGACAAATACCTGAAACAGAACCATGTGCATGGAAAGTACTGTGAGAATTACTAAGAGGGTGTGAAAAAGCAAGTTTGTATTTAGTTCCTAGTAGAAGAGCTGGACCTGAAAACATACTGATGGGAGGGGAAATTAAGGAAGAGAATGTGAGAACCTGAACAAAAAGGAGAGCTGATCCAATTCTTTCAAAGCCCAGCAGCTGGGTGCGAGAGCGGCCGCTCTCAGTACAAGCCCCACAGTAAAACAAAGGAGCAACTCCTCTCTGACTCATCTCCTGCCTTCCATGTCAGGGAAACAGAAAACAGAAATCTCCAAGATCAGCCCAAATAGGAAAGCGACCACTGCCCCAGCTCCAGTGGTGTTTTCATCCCCACCCACGTCAAACACACACATTTAACGTGCCGGGTTCCTCCGCCCCGGAGGCCTCCGCGGGTGCATTTGCCAGGTCAGCTGAGCCAGTGTAAGAGGCGTGCAATTGGATTTTATGTTTTTGGATAGCAAAGGCTTAAGGGACTAAAACAGGGATTGTCCCTTCCCATGGCTGATGGAGGGACAAACTCATACAGTTTAGCAGGTCAAGCACCACACAAGTGTGGTCAAGACCCCTCCTAACTCAGCTACATCAATCCCCTTCCAGCCATCCCAGAGCTGCTTCCCACTTCTGCACTCCAACAACACTCCCACTATAATTAATTATCTGATTTAAGAGTTCCAGGCTGATGGTTCTGCATTATAAAAATCTCTCTTTACTCAAACCTAATCAAACTGAGGCTGAGTGCTGGTGTTTTAAGTCTGGAAGTGCAGCCACGTCTGTCTGAGCACAGCACATGCCTGTGGAAATCACCACAAATATGCAGCGCTCCAACATCAAAGACAGGAAAAGAAGAGCAGTAAAAAGGGCACCCAAGGTCAAAGCCAATGCCAGGGCTGCTAAAACCAAGGTTTTTATTAGAAGAAACCTTCCTGAAAGACTTGCAGAGCAAGGTGGCAGATTTCCTCCCAGCAGAAAGAAAACCAAGATCAGAAAACCTGCATTTCAGCAACCAGAGCAAAGCCATTGGGTGGATTTGTGCCACAGGTGATGCTGAAACACGGTGTGGTTTGCGTGGCTTTGGGGGCAGGGGGGATTAGAAGAGCATTCCTTGCTTCAGTCAGGGCTAAGCGTGCCAAAATCTAGCTCATTTGGTCCAGTCCTGAGGTCTAAACCCTCTACCACTGAACCAAGAAGTGTTTCACTCACTGAAGACACCAAGGAAACAACTTATTTTTACTTTGTTGGGTAAATTTGCGCATAAATTTTAAAGAAACTATTAAGAAAGGACAATTTGAGTGTTGTCTCATGGACACATTCCACACTTTTTAAGCAAAGCAAAGGCCCCATGGGCTTCAGATTCATTTCCCTTTTGATTTACAAGCCCCTACATTTATTAGCCTTCTGGACACGTGGTGAGGCTCATCCTTTGTACAGGAAATTGGAAGGAATTCAGACAAGGCTTTAGTTAAAGTTCACACTCCCCCTATTGGGCTCCGCTGCCACACAGGGATTTTACCCCAGGCACTGACTTCCAAAGCTAAAAAACCCCCAAAAAACTAGAACCAGACCCTCTGACAAGAATAACAGAATTAAGCTGACGCTTACCAAAGCGCGAGGAGTGTTTGCATTGTGTGGTCGACCACTTGTGAAGTTGTTTCTGGATAAAGTAACCCCTTCTGAGTAATTAATGAAATATTAGTGCCTTTTTTGGTCACAGAATCCCAGAATGGTGTGGGTTGGAAGGGCTCTTAAAGCTCATCCTGTTCTACCCCCTGCTATGGGCAGGGACACCTCCCACTGTCCCAGGTTGCTCTAAGCCCCATCCAGCCTGGCCTTGGACACTTCCAGGATGGGGAGTTCACTCCAGGATGGAGCACACTGCAATCTGACAGACCCACATCCCTCCAGACAGGCAGCAAAGAAACACCAACCTAGGGAATTCTCCCACCTTCCATCCCCGTGTTGCTGCATCTATCTGAAGTTGATTTAATTTATTTAAGAATGTGGATCTTCAAGCCTTCAAGTCCTTAAAAACAAGCGCACCCAAGGACGGGGACTTTCTATCGGCGAGGCACGAGCTGGCTGGGGGGGGACTGATGAACAGTCGTGTGTGGGGTTACTTTTCCCAGCTTGAAAGTGTGTGCTCAGCAGCCATCTATTGAGAAGTTTAAGTCATTCTCCACTTCGGGAAAAAAAAAAAAAATCGGTCATGCTCTCTTGACAAGGATTTCTTCTGTGACTCACTCAGGCCCCTCCACGTGTTTGAACGCTGGTTTTCTCCCCGTTTGTCACATATTCACTACAGAGGGTTCTGTTATCCTTTAAAAGGTGCAGAGATACAGCCTCACTTCCCCCAGCTCCACAATTCATGTTCCAGTCAGGGCAATGGTAACCAAAGATGACACAGCTTTACATGCTATTAAAAATTAGTTCAGAGTACAAAATCCCCAACTATTTCTAGAAAAAACAGCTGCACTGAGGTGCTTTGAATCCTGCAACAGCCTTTGTGGTCATCTCCCAACTGCTGACACTACCTCATTTGCACAATCAACTCATCTCTGTCCTGTCCTCCCAGTTTGTTTCACCCAACAGTGCATGTGATTTTGGGGCACAACCCCCCAAAACCTGCCTGCCTTCACAATAAGAAACAACCATTCCCCCTCCATCCTCACCCCCAACAAGCATTTAGATTTATTTTTGCAAGCATGCTATGCACCAGTGCTCTCCATCAACTGCTTCCTAACAGTTTATTTCCAGGAATTAGTTCCATAGTGATGTTTCGTAACGATTACAGAGCACCTACCAGCACCCTTCAGGTTTATTAACATGGAATTGGAAAAGTAGCTTTGCTTTTGGTCATCTCTATGCAGTGGTAGGAAATGCTGACCTAGGGGATTCTCCCACCTTCCATCCCCGTGTTGCTGTATCTATCTGAAGTTGGTTTAATTTATTTCAGACTATGGATCTTCAAGCCTTCAAGTCCTTAAAAATCACAACCCCTCACAGAACAGAGTCAGTCTGGGGTGATGCCGAGCGAGCTCCCAGTTGTTGCATAGCACTCCCGACTCGGCACTGCCACTTAGCAGAGCAGCTGTTTTAATAAGCGCTTACATCTTTAGCTGCCTAATGCAGTAACAAAATTAAACAGGACAACATGGAGCCTAATTCAGCAGGGTGGGGAAAGCCAGTTAGTGTTCCCAGGCACTGGAACGAGGCGCCGGGCACCGCGCGCAGGCGCTGCCGCTGCCCCGCCACGCTCCGCTCGGGCACGGATTTGCCAGGATCTGTTTACACAATCCACTTTTCCCTGCGAAAGGCATGAAAGAAAATACTCTGTGGAGAATCTAAGAGGCAACACGTTCTCTCTGCAGCTTTTTGCAACTTTTCCTGCGAACTGAGCAAACAAAATGAATTCAGAACTATCAGTGCTGCTCCGGAGCTGCATTAACAATGAGCGTGAGGCTGCCCGGGGAGAAAGGGGGGACTGAGCACATTAACAAAAGCCCAGAGCGCGCTGGCTGTGGCGAAAGCCAGGGCCTGAAAGGCTCCTTTGTCTCTCTGGTCAATGCAAACCCATTCAGCGGCCGACAGACAGCAGAAAGAAAGTGGGGTGGGAGGAAGAAGAGTCCTGTCTCTTTAGGGGACGTCTCCTCAGCTGCCAGGCTGCGAGGCAGAGCAGGGACTCTCATGGACACAGAGCAGCGTTCCAAGCGCCCGTAACCCCGGCATTGTGCAGAACAAATGCCCACTGAGGACACGCTCTGCTCGCACCCAACCTTCCTCGACTAAGGGACACACATTCCAGGAACTGGACATCTAGTCCCCAGAGAGCCTCCAAGTGCAATATAAATAGCAAGCTATAGAAAATAACCCCTTATTTCTGAGTCTGCTGGCTTTTCTGCAATCCCTTCCTCCCAACAATGAGCTATTGTTCCACTCCTGGGACTGAGGAAATGTTTGTGCTCGTTCTTCGAGTCCTTTACATTTAGAGACCTTCTCATTTCAACATCGTTCCCCACCATGTTACAAAGCACCTGGCCTTCTTCAGTATTGACTCCACCAAACAAAACTAACACCCCCTTCCTCGTTTTCTTAATGCTACCATAAAACTCAGCAGAGCTCAACAGCAAACCGAAATATCTAGAAATGATCAAAGGAGCAGAGTCCCATTTGGTACTGGTGTCCCATTTAAACACAGACACACACGACCACCAGTCTGAAATGCAGAGTGGTAAAGGTGAGCACCACCTCCAAGGGTCTGATGCTTGCTGGGCATGTTTCTCCTCCTAGCTGTTGAAAGAGGGGTACACACACTCCTCGGCCACACAGCCACCAGCACCAGGAGTGCCCATGAGGCAGGATCCTCCATGTGGTGGAAGACGTGGCCACCATGGACCTTCTTGTGGCCCACATGTCCCAAGGAACACAAATACTCTCCTGTAAAAACCCAAAGCCATGAATTCACACTGGGCTGCTCCTCTTCTCTCCCAAACTGGGCTCTTGTTGCACACTGGAGCCTCTGGGCAGAAAGCAAAGTTTGAACCCTCTGTGCTTCAGCAGAGCCAAGGTTTTGACGCAAACATAGACTCTACGAAGAGATTTCTGCAGAGACTCTCACCCATGTACAAAAGAAACACTTAAGTGAGCAAAACCAACAAAGTGTCTACTTCCACTCCTTTAATGTTTATCAGTCACCCAATTATCTTGCCCTACCCAGGGAGCTCCTGCATGCTCCACACACAGGACACACTCACTGGCTCAAAGGAAACTGGCTCCATTTTCCTTCAGCAGCCTGACTTGGGATAACCACACAAAAGGCAAAGTTGGCTAAATCTGATCCTTTTGCACCACCCCATGAGCTAATCCATATGCTGCATTTAAACACTTCACTTTCACTCCACATCTATTTTTGGAGCTGGCCAAGGGGCAAGATATTTCTTTATACTAAGAAGTAAGCTAATTTATTTGCCTAAAACACAAGGGTTTCTTAATTGCAATCACAGCACCAACTTCTGCAAGAACAGCTTGTAAAGATAAAAACTTTTTTCTCCCTGGGTCGTAGCTGAACTACAAGGGAGGAAAACCCCATCATAATCAGAGTTTTAATTAAACTGATTAATAGCCCATTCACACGGGCCACAGCTCGCACAGGACGCCGTTTCCTTTCGGGATTTTTCAGTATAGAAAGGACTCCTGCTCTTCACCATTGCGATAAAGATCTTTTTAGAGGTGCTGATCTGTTGCTTCATTGGAAAACGAAGGAAGATCTCATTAGAAACAGCCAGCTGTGCAAAAAAAGTTACTGTTCTTCAGGCATCCAGAGGGGAAATCCACTCGGAGGGACCAAGCCCGGAGCTGTATCCGAACATACCCCTGGCAGCAGAGAGGCATTTCAAACACACTCGCACACACACTCCTGCCACTCTCTCCTCCTCCACTGCAGGAATATTTTTTGCCTGCTTTGTTTCCTCACAGGTGGGGAATGGCAACATCAAGCAGGCAGCTTGTAAAGAGGGGAAGAGGAACTTACAAACCAAGTCCCTTGCACAGCAAACAGCAAAAGATCTGTGGCTGCAGAAGTGGGAATTTACAGCTGCTCTTGCAACATATCTTTTATTTTTCCCTTTTTGTTTTTAATGTCAGGTCCAATACTCTCAAGTCCAATTATCAGAACACCCTCGAAGGTGAGAAAGAATAAAGAACCAGAGAAAAAAAAGGAAGTTATCCTTGGGGGATAAAAGAAAGTGATTCCTGTGGTTGTCTTGTGCAGGGCCAGGAGTTAGACTTGATGATCCTCGTGAGTCACTTCAAACTCAGGATATTTTATGATTCTACGATCTGGCATGAAATCAGGTAATTCTTTGTGCACTCAAAACTCCAGTGAAGGCAGCAGCTGCTACAATACACAAGCTTGAAACCAAAGTCTAAAGAAATGTGGAAATAGAGAAGAAATAAAGCAAAAGTCCCTAAAACACCTACTGATTGGCAATGACTTGGGCTTCCACTGGCAACTCTGGCATGATGAACAGCGATGGGATATAAATAGGAGATTCCTTTTCACCTTCCTAAGGTATAGCTGCTGTGCGGGTTATTGAGAACAAATCCAGAGAGTAAGTTGTATTTATTTATATTTCAAATCACAACATGCACCACACAGCATTAAATAACAACTCCTTATTCCAAAGCTTTAGCGTCTGCACCATAGATAAGAGAACATCAATAATCTGCAGCAAAGTACACCCTGTTTCCAGATAAAGCAAGATGTATTTGTTCTACTTAATTCTGCTTTGTACAGTCTAGATAACACACGTTTTGAGATGCAGTTATGAAATGCCAGCATTTAAAAATCAATCTATGATAAAAGTTAAAACAATCAAGGGGGGGAAAAAGCCATTCTCAAATATGGTACAGGAGAGCTGCAAGATACCTGAATATTCATGTGGAACAAAATTAAGACCTAAGAAAAGCCACACAAAAACCTCATTAAGGTTATTAGGGCCACTAGAAGAGCTCCAAGTGCAGGTGCCACTGAGCAGGTGGATTTAAGCCCCAACTGTTGGGCTCTTTGCTGCTTTCAGTACTATCGTTGCAGCCGACACTCCATGCATAAAGAGGCTTAAAGGGACAAGCAACACAACCAAATGAGCTTCTTCGAAGCAGCATCTCTAGAGGTTTCCTGGTTTTATGCTCTTTGCTTTTAGTGAGTGGTAAACTGCAAAGAGGATGATGCATGTTTTGGGTATAGAGATACTACAATCTCTGTTCACTGATCTCACCCCGTTTTGCAGCTGCCCACGTCAGCTCTGAGACTGGGGTGATGTTAAAATATTGTCCTGTCCCCTGGCACGTAAAGTGACCCCAGAAACTGTGCTTTTCCCATGGAAATGAAAGTCTCTGATCGTACCTGCTCCTAACACTTACAACAGGCAGCACACCTGAGGCCTCTCGAGAGGTCTTTCTCTCATGGGTAACTTCACATCCTGACTGCTCCCACCCTGCAATTACACTGACCCAGAAATCCAAACCTACAAATGGACACCCTGGGCATAGCAAAGACAAGCCCAGCCTGGGAATAATGCAGAAAAAAGTCACAATTCCAGCTGTCAGATGAACAGCTCCTTGCTTGAGGGCACCATGTGATGAACCACACGAGCTTTGGCCTTTTCTGCCCACTGACACTGAAGGTTGTGAAGGGAAATCTATATTATTACTAGACACAACCAAAATGACAATATCATGCAACACCTGCAGCTGATCTTTACTTTTCAGTCCCTGGAAAGACTATTTTGTCGCAATTCCCTTGTACCTAAGAGGAATTTAGCAAGACAGCTGCTCTGATTCTCTCTGCAGCCAGGGCACGTCAAGAAATTGAGGAAGCTCCTTTAAAATAATTATGATTCATTCACCTCCCATGCAAGTGACCCCACTTTCTTCCACTCAATCATTCTGAAACCTGGCCTCTCTGGAACAGCAAGGAACAGCAAACAGCCTCAGCTGTTTCACAGAACCACAGACTGGTTTGGGTTGGGAGGGACCTTAAAGACCCTCCAGTCCCAACCCCCTGCCAGGGGCAGGGATGTTACTCCCCAGGGCTGTGTTTCCACCCCTCCTGGCCTATCACTGTTTCTTAGGCTTTGATCCAGGTAAACTTCCTGATTTCCTGAGCTGAAGAGAGAAAGTTACAGCAAAGAAACAGCTTTGTTCTCACCTTTAGGCAAGAGAAAATACCCAGCCAAACCTCAGCTATGCCACACATCCCCTGCAAGATGACAAAGGACGGCTCTGCAGCGCACCACAGAGAGGGCCAAGGCCTCAAGCTGGACAAGACCCATTTCCCTTGAGGCACCCACTGAAAAAACCAACATGGGCAAAAAGTTCAGGACCTCACACTATGACACCAGTGTCAACGAGGGCAGTGCCTGAACTAAGTGATCAAAAGGTGAGGTTTAGTGCCTCACCAAATGTTTCTGAGAATCGTGGAATATCCTGAGCTGGAAGGGACCCACAAGGATCAGAGTCCAACCCCTGGCCCTGCACAGACACCCCAACAACCCCACCCCGGGCATCCCTGGCAGCAGTGTCCAAACGCTCCTGGAGCTCTGGCAGGGTTGGGAATGTGCCCATTGCCTGGGGAGCCTGGGCAGTGCTCAGCACCCTCTGGGGGAAGAACCTTTCCCTGATATCCAACCCAAACTCCCCTGACAGCTCCAGCTGTTCCCTCAGTCCTGCCCCTGCTCACAGAGCAGAGACTGGAGCTGTGCCTTCACTGCCCCTTGGGAGGAAGCCGAATACAAAAGGAGGTGAAGTCCCTCCATCAATACCAGCTCAATGTTCTTACTGATATATCTGAGCTGTATTTGGGGTGACAACCCTCAGTGCTGCAGTGGAATCCCCTTGCTCTGATTTGCCAAGCTTTTTCACAATGTTTACTATGGGATGTGTTAATGGGATGAAGCTGCAAGAACCGAACTGGAGCAGATCTGCCCTGTCCAATGGCATTTGGATCAGTCTGCCTTCAGAGCCATGGTGCAGACAACCTGGGGAGCAGCACATCCCAATCCCCACCTAAAAATAACTGCATTCCAGGAGCGACAGTCAATTCTAACTCCATTACTCAATCTTGATTAAATCTAACGTTCAGTATATTTCTTAATCAACTCGCCTCAAGTGACTACCTTAAGGTTAATCTCTCAAAGCCTTTTTCAGGGGAGAGAAGATTCTTCCACCGTCTGAACACACCAAGGAGCAGGTAGAACATGAAAATGATTATCCACAAAGCTTGTTCTTTCCAAAAATATTTGGCAAAGCACTAGGGGTTTTTTGTCTGTTTCATATAAACACGATGTAAAACAGAGTTAAAACAAAGTCTCAAAAATGCCCTTCAGCATTTAAAAAGGATCCAAACTCGGAGGAAGAAAGCATCTTGAACAAGGCATCTTGCAGCACGGTGTAGCAAAGAAAAAAGTCCTTTGGATACTTTTAACTGCATTTATTTTTGCAATTAACTGCAACAGAAGGGAAAATAAATCCAGTGCCTAACAGAGAGATCTTTACGCTGCTTTCCTTGATGAAGTTCTCCTAGAGCAGCCTCTGGCTCTCAAGCAGTTGGTAAGTGTTAAAAACCATATTTATGTATGGAAGAGTTCAGCAGGGAAATGGGATGCCAGCTCCCAGAGCCCTGAGCACACATGGAGGCACCTCTGCACACTGCAAACCTCCCTCTGGAGATGATGGAATGCAAAGGGCCTGCCAAAAACCCTCCAGCTGCTGCTCAGGAAGGCATTTCTGCCCCAGCTGATAACACCCCTCACAGAGCCAACCGCACCCACCCCTGGCCTGGCAGATCAAAAGCCCTCCCTGACCTGCAACAGCAAAATGATCCTTCCTTGGAACAGCTGAACATGGAAGTGAACGGAATCATAGAATCCCAGAATGGTTTGGGTGGGAAGGGAGCTTAGAGCTCATCTCATTCAAACTTCGGCCACAGGCAGGGACACCTTCCACTATCCCAGGTTGCTCCAAGCCCCATCCAACCTGGCCCTGGACACTTCCAGGGATCCAGGGGCAGCCACAGCTTCTCTGGACATTGCAGAAGAGCTGGGAGAAGAAGAGATGTATTAGGAAAAATTCCTGTGTCACTTTTTCAAGCAAAGCCACCAACCAAACTATTTGCAACCATCCCTGGGGAGAAGGAAGTTCTAAGTGGTCAGAACCATCGCTCCCAGAGAATGAGGAGGAGTCTTCAGATTGAAGAAACTACACTGTTCAAGAAATGAGGGAAAAGCAAGAATCTCTAACAGGAGACATGCATTCAAAGAAAAACATCACAACGAAATTCCCAAGCAGTGGCCAAGGAGGAGCCAGGGGGGACAGAGGCAAATCTGACATGAGGCGATGTCAGAGCCAGAACTTCTGACAACTATTTTATTTTTGTTTATTGCATTTTCAAGCAGGAAAAAAAAGTAACAGTAGTAGTCTAACACTGAACAGTAGCTGCACAAGGCTAAGATCGAGCAAACCTCCTGGTAAATACTGTAAAAGTATCCAAAGCAAGGCTGTGAGCAAGCTGGCCTGATGGGAATGACAAGGAGTGACGGGGAGGAGACAGCCAGGGAGAACAAGGCTTGATCTCCTGTCTGGCCAGATACACACACCAGCCTACTCCTTTCTGGAGTTACTTTGGCTTTTGGTCTATTCCAAAAGGAACAGGAATGGTTCTTCAGCTGTTCTCCGCATCTTTGGCTGCATCAGATGCCCGTGCACATCTAGTCTGGCAGAAAAAAGAGGTTTTTTAACAAAATGCCACAAATCAGACAACAGGGCTGAAGCCACACCCATCTTCCACCTTTCCCATTCTGAAATGCAACTGCAGATACAACAGTTATTTTCAAATACTCCTGTATTTCAGTCATTGAGCTTAAAACAATTCACATCCAACAGCCAAACCAGGCACTATCTCACACAAACTGAATCACAGTCCAACGAAAACAAAGGTCCCCAAATTCAGTGTAGCTGTCCCCTGACTAGCAGCTGAAACAGCAGTTTCTGGCCCGATACCAGCTCAGGGAGAGGCTCTGACCTGCTCAGCCCCCATCCGTCTGCTGTTTTGAGGCAACCTGATAAACACACTCTGGGCCTGGGTTGGGAAGTGCGGAGCCACTGCCACTGGGGACAGAGGACACCGACCGGGAAACACACTCCAGTCCCAACAGCCTCACCAGGAAGAGAAAACTGGGATTGTTTAGGGCTTGTTTCCTTCAGAGCAGTTACTTAACACACGCACACGGAGTTATTTCTATACCAAGTTTGCCCTGGACACACATAACCAGGTAAGAGCATTAAAACCCCAAGAGCCAAGCAGACAGGGCCAGGTGACAGAACTAAAAAGGCACAAACAGAGGAAGGCAGAGCAGGAGGAAAAGGATCTCATCGCAGAGAAAGGTTCCCAAGCTTTTCTCCAGCCCTTATTCATCTTACAGCCTGGAATAAACTTCTGTGTGGGTATGACAGCCTACCTTCCCTCATTCTGAATTCACAAAGTAAAACCTCCCATCTCTGGCTTCCCTTCAGAGCCAGCAGTTACTGCAGCTGGGGGCACTTCTGACTGGAGAAGAAAGTTCCTATCCAGACAAGAGCACCGCAGCTCGTTCATGGCCATTTTCACCCAGGGGTCTGAATTTCTGTGAAGCACTAAAAACCAGCTGACTTTTCCCCTCCTGTGCATGCCATTAACATGGAATTGCCCCTGCCCACTCTGTGCCCTAAAATCACAAATAAACCACTCCAGCTTACCAGGCTACACCCCCCACATGCCTCTGCTCCACAGGGACGGCCCCTGCTTCTGTCTCCGGGGTTGGGGACCCTGCAGCAGCATCCATCTATTCCTGAGCCAGGTTCTCCATCTGTATGATAAGCAGGAATATCAAACAGCCTGGTATTTTACCGTCTCATTCACTCAGCTGCATTTCCCGTGGTGTCTCCAATATTTCACACTGTGACCTCGTGGGGAAATGCAATGCTCTGCTGGTCACTCTGCTGTGGTGACAGCAGTGTTGTCACCCAGAGTGATGGTCCTCCTGTCAGCTGAGCAAGGAATTCTAGAAGGATGATTCTCCAGAGCGCTGATGCTCATTTCCACTCCCAATTCTGTAATGCCTCCTGACTTTCCCCCCCATAATCTTTATTTCAGCAGTTTATCAAAATGAAATGAAATCCTAAGTACCTTCTTGCCACATGCGGAGCTTATGACTTCCCCTGAGTTAAAATCCTGTGTCACACAAAATGAAATCCTGGGAAAGCTGGCATCCAGGGAGGGCAGTGCAACACATCTTACGCTGCTGCACAAAAACCAAAGTTCACAGAGGGATGTAGGTAGGACGGGAGCCCTGGGTCTCCTCAGTTCAATCCTCTGCACCTCCAATTTTCCCTCATAAGGAATCTCAGGTGCACACTTCACACACACCAATCCAAGGAATCCAAGGAAGAGGAACAGCAACGATATATTCACTCCACCAGGGTCTGAAGATGAGCAGTAAATTAATCTCTGAGCATTTCTCATTTAAAGAAATCCTGGTTTACTTCCATTGGCTCTGCCTGTTGGATCCTGGATCCAGGGCCAGGTCAGACGGGGCTTGAAGCAACATGGTCTAGTGGAAGGTGTCCCTGCCCATGGCAGAGGGGTGGAACAGGAGGAGCTTTAGGGTCCCTCCCAACCCAAACCATTCTGGGATTCTACAAATTCAGGCTACGAACAGGGATAAACACAGAGGGAAGGCTGCAGCTGCTGCAGTGCTCTCTGAAGTGATGCCACACAGCTGAACCAACACACAGGGAGAAGTCGGTGAGGATGCACCTGATGCGCTATCCCGGATGGGAAAGAAATGGGAACTTCAGGACCTGTCCCTCCCTGGCTGCTCAGGCCTATTTGCACCAACAGGACAGCCCACACACCACCACAGGCATGATGGTTCCTTTTCTGATGAGCAAAAACCCCAGCTGTGCTGATTTCAGACTACAATACCTCCACAGTCACAGCAGGGCTTTAAGACTGAACTTTCCACCTACAGACACTGCCCAGACACTTGGATTTCACCAGCACCATGGCCACAAGTGCCATCACCACCTAAAGCATGGACAGGGAAGCTCCGAGGACTGTGCTGGGGACCAGTGCTATTTTAGCAGCCTTTTTTCAAATTAACCATAGTTAAGACAATGGTCTTAACCACTGGATGGGAGGAAGGGAAGAACAAGGTAAGTATTCTTCCCTTAAATGCTGATGTTTTGGAACACTGCAGAACAGGAATGGACCAAATCAAACATATCTGGTTATCCCTAGCACCTCTGACATTATCAGGGGCTGCAGTGCAATTTGGTTCACCAAACTGGTTGAAACACACTTCATCTTCTTCCTTTTCCCCCACAAACCGGAGACATTTCAGACCCACTTGCAGCCAGTGGGGATGATACAGATCTTTTATCTCCCATTCCTAACCAAAAACACCATCTTAAGCACAACTTCATAAAAGCAAGGATGGAGCTAGACCACAAGAAAAAGCAATCCAAGCCTGAGGAGTGAGTGAATTCTCCTCCTTTGAGGGAATACTTGCAACCCTCTCCTCCCGGTAGTGGAAGTTCAGCAGACTTCTCCAAGAGCTTCCAAACCATCAGCGACTTTTAGGAGTTTTAGCTCAACCAGCGAGACCTCAAACTCCCTGACGGAGACCAAGAATTATCCTTGCTTTCAACACTTCCAAGCCTGGCTGCATTCTTCCCACAAAAACTCCTTTCAAACAACAAGACACAGCTGACCTGACAATAGAGAAGCAGCTCTCCCCGCTCTCCGTGTCTGTCCTGCTCCCTTGTTTTATTGCTGTGCTCCAGCTCCTTTCTCCACGCCCTGCCCACGTTGATTAATACTCATCCTGGACAATCAGATGTCTGGTAATTCAAACTTTTACAGCGCTCCACACCATAACTCTCTGTAAGGCTCACACATTTCACCAGAAAGCTTTTTGCTGACTGTTCCCACTCCTGACATCCCGGGCATTCAATAAGACATTCTGGACAGAGGTCCCAGCTATAAAACTCTCATGTTCTTCAGCTGCCAGCATGAGAATTTGGTGACAGTACAATTCATTCATTTATTTAATGATCTTAACATCAGCCTGAGTGGATAAAGCGTGCTTTGGCTGCAGCAAGGCAGGGATGGGGTTGTGCCAAGGGCCAATTGTTTCGGTGAATGCCGGCAACGCCAGGTACCACTGCCACAGCCACCGCAATGAGACGGGGTGGTTTGGGGGAAGTGGGAATCATTTCAAGTTAAACGTGGTGCACAGCCTCACAAAAAGAGTTTATTTGTGCAGATGAACTTTTTCAAAATCAAAAAAGTGTTTTGGAAATGTAATCAATAAAATTAAGGCAAACAGCTTAAACTCATCGAAACTTAGGCTTTGTGATATTTGCATATCAATAAAAATTAGGTCTTTTTTTCTTTTTGAAGAGACAGACATAAAGGCACTTTGAAATCGGCTTTAAAACACAACACTGAAGGAAAACATAAAACTCAAGTTGGACAGGTTGACAGCTGAATTATTTGCATTCACAACTCTAAAATATGAAACACAGAGCCCAGAAAAGCTGAGTATTGAGAGAGAGACCGTCCAGTGACAAATATTTATAACTGTGTGAGCACTGGTGAGAAAGGGTGACACAAGCTGGTTTTGTATTATACAGCAAGTGGAACTCAAGATATCTCACCAGCTCAAGAAATACTACATCCAAAAGCACCTTCCACACAAGCCTTGCCATGCTAAACCTGCTGAAATCCCCTTCCCAGCACACTCCAGAGTTCAAGGTGCACCATCAATTTCACATTAAAAGTCACAATAAACAGGCTTTAAATGTTTTTTGGTTTCGGTTCTTGAATTCCCCTCAAATAAGTGGTATAGGTTACTCACCCTCAGCTACAAGTTCCCTTTTCAATACAATATATTGAGTCAGCCCAATGATTCAGCTGCACGTTGCAAAACAAAGTGTCTGGTGTTGAGCCTGTACATCACCCCGAACAGGAATTCAAGACTTCCAGAAAGTTTTCAGGCCAGATTTCAGCCTGAATTTCACATCAGACCTGACGGTTCTGTGGAAGATCTCGTGGCAGCCCCAGGACAGAAGGGCTGGGTCTCACCACTCAGTGGAAATGCACAGGTTTTTTTCTAGAAAGGTCCTTTCCTCAGGATGCTTAGGAGCCTTCCCAAGACAACAGCTGACTGAAAAACCAAAGCTGAAAGTAGCGTCACTAAAAAAATCTTTCCCTTTAATGCACATAGGAAGAGTCTCCTGCTTAGTCTGAAAGACAGAAGACTTCTCTCATTTTTGCCCTTTGGCAAGAGAACAAAATAAGCCCAGAAAATACCAGTTTCAAGGCACAGTAACTTCTATGACTTACTAATAACACATTAAAGAGGGAAATCTGTTTTCAGACTACCATCAGCAAAGCCATAGCATCAGTTCAAATGGATTTTCACCCATCACCAGTGACACAGACATTGCAGTCAGACTCCTCTGACTCCTCTGAGTAACTCAGTAACTCACAGTCACCCTCACATGTAAATCAAACCCAAACACACAATCATCATCTGGCAACCCCAAACAGAGCAGCCCTGCAACGTTTATTAGTTTCCACCTTCCAAAAGCTTTCCAAACTCAGGAAAATTTGTGTTATTTAAGACCTTTAACTGCATTAACTCCTCCTTGCTCAGTGTTTTCACAGCACCAAGAGCAAACTCCGAGGCTGGCAGGGAAATTTCTGTTCCCACCATACTCAGTCCCCTCCCCTGCTAAAAGCAGGGATGGTCTTTGTGCTTCCAGCTTTTACAGCTATTCCTGTGCAGACACTCCTACTCCAGAGCATGGGAGTCTCATTCCTGCTGAGCTTGAGCACTTGGAAAGGAGCAGCTGCTCGCTGCACCTCGACAAGTCCTAACCCATTTCAACACTTCACCGACAGATTTGGAGAGCGCTACCGGGATCGGTCGAGGACGGGATAAGTTTTTCTTCCAAGACACACATTCTGGAAGCCACTTGGCTTTTTTTCCAAGCCTATCTAAAGCTCTAGAAATATTTTAACTCTCATGTAGATAAAGGAACACAAAGGTGTTACAACCAACAACCAAAACATCTTATTTTCGGTGGCAGAATTGATTTAAAGCTGATACAATCTCAGTGTGGGAAAACTTGTCCTTTTCTCTCCACCTTAACTATGCAGCAAACAAAGGTAAAAACAACTCCTCGGGTACAATTGAAATAGAGAGTGTGTAATTTTCCTTTCAGGAAAGAAAAAAAATAATCATGCTGTCCCATTAACCTAGTTACATGCCCAGCAGCAATTTGACTCAAGTCCTATCAGCAACAGCGTGCCATCACCTATTCCAAAAAGAGGGAGCGCACCCTGGGACACCTTCCAAAGGTAAAGAATAAACCATAGGAATAACATGCACCAGAAAACTTCACTAGCCTAAAAGCTGATTTTGCTCTCCTCCCTTTGATCCTTTTCTTTTTTAAGAACACATTCGATTTTCTTCTTCCAGCTGTTCCACATCATCAGCTCCTATTTGGGAGGCAAAACGGAGTCCAGGGTTTCGGAAAGAAAGCTGTACAGAGAAGTGCTTGAAACTGCAGCAAGTGTAAAACACAGCACCGTGAGAGTCTCATCAACTGTATTCCCTTAAAAAACAAGAAGAAAAATTAGTTCCCCTGGTTCCTCCAGACCACAGGGCACACGACTCCTCCCCCCACATGTTCATGCCTTGGAACAAACACCAGTTTTCTCTTCCCCATTCATTCCAGAAAAGCTTTTGCAATTGCCAGCAGCCACATTCAAGTCACAGATAAAGCTTCCTACCAAAGCAATGCCTGTAAAACAGTGATACTACCCATCTGTAATTCTCCAGAGTAAAAATTCCAGCAACTCTAATCATATTAGCGGATTTACACACAACTAAACTTGACAGTTGACTAGCCCTGAAATTACTGGATTAGGAGAAAAAGAAAATATAGGTTACCTCTGCCTTCTATAGGGAGATCTTCACTGCTAACTCCTACTACTAAACAAAAGTGGAGCAAATGCACCAGCTCAACACATCCCAATGTTTGCTAACGACATGGAAAAGCCTTTCAGCCTGAAAATGATGGACAAAATCAATTCGCATGCAGATAAAAATCCTTCTATGTCCCGACACCTGAAAGGGAAGTTATTTGTTCTGAGTCTCCTGCTCCGAGTCTCAACAACTTCTTACACAAACTCTGCTCCCAAGTCAGAGCTGCTCATTAAATACACATATATTTAAATGGATAAAGTAACCTTCTCCCACCAACTTCTGCCAGAGAACATACACAATCACGTCCTTGGATGTGAGGAGAAAATAAGCCATCTGAAATCGCATTTTTGGAATGGTTTTCTCCAAGAGATTTCACCACAAAAATCTTACAAAGCTGGTAAAGTGACATATCTGCGCTCTAACATGATTAGCTTTTGTCATTAAATAAATTAAAGCTATTGCTGCTTGAAAGAACACTAAGATGTGCCAAGGCTGGGGAACATCAACAGGGGAGATGGCAGAGAGGGCTAAAGGCACTTAATTTTTTGGCAACACGCTCCCCAATCCGTGCCCATTCCTCCCCTGCAGAGGAGCCACCACCACGGAGCAGCAGGGAAAGTCTCTCTTCCAAGCTCTTCTCCTGCTGCTCCGACCCTCCCAAGATGTTTGATATCCACAGCTTCAACACTTCTAAACAGAAACACTTCCTAGGCAACACCTCTACCCCTTTTTCCCCTTCATCCAGCCGAGATCTCAGAACGGTCCCTCCTCAACTCAGAAACACGGAGAGCAAGGGACACCTCTGATCTCAGCCTGGTCCCTCCTTCCCACCTCTCACCACTCCTTCCCTTTCGGGACCGTAATGCTCCTGACACCTTCCTCACACACGGCTGCCACTGGCATCTGGAAGAGGATTTCCAATTGCGCTCTGGTTGATGTCAAAGCCGCACTGGGAGCGCTTCACACAAGAGCCACGACCACGCTCTTCAGGCTGACTTTTGACAGCTTCCAAATGCCTTGTCCTCGACTCCAAAGTCATCAACACACAAACCCCAGAGAGCACAGAGCTGCTCCATCACGTAGTCTGGGAAAACACCCCTTGAAATGAAGTAAGGGAGGGAAGATGGCATTGGCTCCAAACTTCCGGAGGGGATCACGGCAACCCAGAGACCCCGACCCTTCAGCACACGCTGCAGATTCTCTCCTGGGAAAAATTATTGGGCACTTTCTCCTCCAGCTCAACTCTTTCTTCACAGAGAGACAACAGAGAACCCCACGCACCCAAATCCTCCTCAAGAATCTTGATTTAACCAGATCTCCAAGGCAGGCCTTGGATCTCCAAGGCCTGGCCTGCATCCTGACACTGGGCAAGCACTGCCAGGAACTCACCCCGACTTCTCACATAGCCTCAGACATTCCCAAATGCCATCCTGTATTTCTTGCTGTCCTCCTGGGCTTTTGGGAAGCTGCTTGCATCCAGAAGATGCCACCCAACACAGCAGGAACCAGCACACCACTTCCTGAAAGGGACTACAGCACAGTTAGCTGAACAATGCAGGAAAAACTAAAACTAAATTACTGAGGCAACATTAGCAAAACACACGTTTCCTTGCACAGCAGTGATGTAATTCACACAGAAATCAGTGCCCCAAACACTGATCCTTCCTCTCTGCTTCTCAGAAATGGAATTAACAAGGAGGAAGAAGAGGAAAAAAAAGTAATAATGGTCTGTTGCACTCTGAGCCTGCCACGACCTGCAATAACCTGAGGAACACCCAATTTTTCAGAGGTGCCCAATCCCACATGGAAGCAGCCACAGGGATAGATTAAAGTCACTGGTGCCTGCACATCAACAACCAGGAGCTCCCTCCAAACATGAGGAAATTGGGAAAAGAAACCAAAACCATACTGACACCAGCCCCCAGCTGCAGACGGCTCTGATTTGGCTCTGACTGAACAGTGTCACATTAACCAGCAGCTGGGGAACCTCACCCCAGGTGCCATCCATCAACCTGGCTGTCCCTTACAGGCCAATGTTTGCCCACGTCTGGGCTGGGAAGAAACTGGTGACTTGATTATATTGATCCACAAAATTTATTCCCAGCACGGAGACTTTTGAAAGAGCAGCTTAATGTACCACGCACACAAAAAGTACTTCACTCCTAAGTGGCAGAGTAAAGAACAGGGTGTAGCGTGACACGTGTCAGAAGCACCATCATTGAGGTAAAGCCACAAAGGGCCACAGTGCACTTGCAGCACCTTTCTTACTGCACATTTTTATGGAAGAAGTCTCACTCCAGACTTCACTGGAACTTCTCCTGCAGAAGCAGTCTAGGAGTCAAAGCCAAGGAGGACAGATTGGGATTTACTTTTTATAACATCCCTTCTGTGTGTCGTTTCACCCTCCCTTGTCCTTTCCTCCCAAATAAGGGTCAGAATCCAACTGAAGGATTTATCCATACTGACAACTTTTGAGCACAATTTCTACCTGAAATCAGGTTTGGCTGAATACTCACCACTACCAGAGCCACAAAATTATCCCAACTTACTTTTACACAGAAAATTTAACTTCTTGAAGCCACTGTGTTAAGGAAATTCCTCACAAGTCTGTCTTGTCTTACAGCAGCTCCAATAACTTCCTATTTAGCAGGAAAAAGAATGACTCTCACATCCAGACATTTCTGCTCCTCACATCCATCACTTTCCAGCTTCTCTTTCTCTCAAAAATATTGGTTTTTTAAAATATTCCTTCTTTCCCCTGTATTTTAATTTTCCCTCCCTCATGCCTTGCTACATGCACATGCTGAACACTTCTCTCTCACAAAATTCTCATTTTTTTCCAATTACACAGATAAAGTTTAATTTCATGATACATTAAGTCTAAAACCACAGCTATTTCCAAAGTTACAAAGTTCACCAGTAAGAAACTGTTTTGGTTTAAAAAGCCCAAGTCAGAGAAACCTGCAACTCTTTTATCTGCTGTGAGGTAACAGTGGCTCAACAGTTGTATCAAAACAGAGAGGAAAAAAAAGAAACCAAAGAGGGCTAAAAATAAGGCTGAACTCAGATGACCCCCTGCACTCCAGTAAATCAGGGATGAACTCTGCTCCCCAAGCCTCACTCAGAGCGGCACTGAGAGGTAACAGCTTTTGTTTATAATCAAACACAGTTTTGGTGGAGGATAAAACCAGCCAGAGCACCTGAATAAGCTTCGCCAGGACACCTGAATAAGCATCAAAAATAAAGTGTTTGTATATATTCCAAGCACAGATCAGTAGTTTAGGAGTTAAGGAGAGATATCGGTCAAACACAATGTTTTCAAAACAGGCACGTCTAGAAATAAAAATGAAACTGTGTCATTTTAGCCTCCCCACTTTTATAACACCAACTTGTCACATCCATTTAACACTTCTCCCTCCCTCTGTCCCTCCTGCTCACGGTGTCCAGTTGGGTCCCCAGGATGGGACACACTGCCACAGCAGCCCCAGCTCCTCCAGGAGCTGCTCCAGTCCTTCCAAGCCCTTTTGTTTTCAGGCTGTGCTCAGAGTAAACCCAAACTTCATCCCTCGTGTGCTTCATGACAACACTCACCAAAAGCAACAACAACAGCAGCACAGCCCCTCGTCCGACCCACCACCAGGCTCCCCCTCAGCAACACGCGGAGCAGTATCCCAGGGAATAAATAAAGTGCTTTGGAAAGCCCAGCACAACCCCAGAGCCAAGCAAACTTCAGCCTTCAACTGCCAAGGCACCCAAGTGCCACATTCCCCGATAAAAAAGCCCCTTCCCAGGCAAACCAGCACCTTGCTGGGAAGATCAGCTGGGCACAGCCTGTGCACGCTGGCCGGCATTCCCACTGGACTCCTGGCACATCCCTCAAAACTGAAGCAAATTTTCCCTGAGCAACAGTTTTACTTACCACCACCCCGCTGACTCTACTGACAGCACCTTCCCACTTTTTTTATTCCTGAAGCATCCGCTGGGATTACGGAATAGCACAAACCAGGCAAAAATCACTCAGCACAGAGAACGTCTAGGGGTTTTCACTTGACCCAAACAAATCCGTAACGTCAACATTCTCATGATTTAAGCAATGAATTTGTTGTCATGGCAGGGGTGATTCTTGCCGGAAGCTCAAGAAAACAATGGACCTAAACTGATTATAAAAGGGCTGGGTTTTCCCACCTCCAAAATGAAAGTGAGAGCAGGAAAATGTTCGTACACAGGGAACACAGTTCTGAGAGCACAGGCAGCACGGCACAGCCCTCGGCACGAAAACCACCCTGCACTTCCACCTTAAAATCCAACTCACCGCCAAACATTAATAGGAAAACACACTCCCGACCGTCCCTGCACCATTCCCGGATAACACAGCGCGGAGGTATTTCACAAAGTGTGTTTTTCATTTCATACTCCCCCCAAAACTCCAGGGAGGGGGGGAAGAGAACAGCCAGTTTGCCACGGGATGCTGTCGGACGCTGGAAACAAAACCTCAGGCCGGCAGGCACTTTCCTGCTGATCCCTGCAGTATTTCCCTCCTGACTCGGGGCCTACTCGCAGCACAGAACCGAAGACCTTTAAAAAACACTCGCAGCCCCCGCCGGCCTCTCTTTGTAGCAGCGGCCGCTTTGGTGGGGGGATTTTGGGGAGTGGGAGCCTCCTCCTCCTCCCCATCACGCGTGGCCTGGCAGGGAAAGCTGCTCAGTGAGACGTTCCACCTGAGATTTATTCCCACCAGCCAAGTAGGAAAAATTAAATAAAATAAAATAAATCACATGAAAATCGTCCCCAGCTGTAAATAAAAAAAACTAGGTTTAAATTCGCTTGGAAAAACAACAAAACCAAAGCACTTACCTGGGCAGGACCAGAGGCAAAACTGAAGAACGATTTATAATTAAAAGTTTACCCTTGGGGTCACCGCTGCTTTGGGGGAAGGGGTAAAGGGACCCCCTGGAAAGGGCTGAACCCCCAAACCAGCCCGCTGGGGAGGTGGACGGCCCCCCTTACCCCGCACCATCCCAGCAGGTGCAGCCCCCCTTTGCAGGGGGCCCCACACACAAACAGACACACAAAAAAGAGCCGGGAACCCCTCAGCAACCCCCACCTCACGCACCGCCCCGGCTCTGGGGAGTCCCGCGACCCCCAACCCTCCCCACGTCTGGGGGGCCCCACGACCCCTCAGCCCCCAC
>VZTE01005207.1:349858-366767 GCA_013397775.1 Eulacestoma nigropectus
TTCCTCACTGGAGTAGCGGAGCATCAAACATGGCGCTGCGGCCGCCTCCAGCTGTCCGGCCGGGCGGGCGCTCGGGCGCCTTCGGGCTGCTCCGGAGCCGCTCGGCCCAGAGCCGATCGGCGACCTTCGGCTCTTTCCGGAGTCGCTCGGCCCACCGCTGATCGGCAACCTTCGGCTCTTTCCGGAGTCCCTCGTCAGCCAGCGCCGCTCGGCAAACCTCGGGTTCTTCCGGAAAGGCTTTCGCGGGCGCAAGCGCCCTGCCCTGCTCCCCCTCCCTCCCCTCTCAGCCCAGCACCTCCCGTGACCCCCGCGCTCGGTAAACCTCGGCTATTTCCGGAAGACGAGGGCGTGAGAGAGTTCGGGAAGCTTCGGAGGGGCTCGGAAGAGGGATTCCCGCCCCGCTCGTGGCTCTTCGGAGCTTCTCGTCTATCTTCGGAGTCCCTCGGGATTGGAGGGGGCGCAGCTTCGGGCACACTCGGCTCGGCTCGGCGGGCGAGACTTCGGCAACGCTCGGCGGTGAGGGACTGGCCCGAGGGTGTGAGGGGGCCATGGGGTCCCTCAGCACCTACCCCACCGGCGGCTTCCCCTGCCGGAAAACTCACCCTCAGCTCCAATTCCTGGCTTCCGGAGGGGATGGAAGGGGCAGCACCGCAGCCCCTCCTGAGGCGTCGTGAAGGCCGGCAGCCCTCAAGGCAAAATGGATGCGTGGGACCCCTGGGACCCCCTTGGCTGTGAGGGGTCCCGCAGTATCCACCCCACCGCGGGCCCGAGGAAGGGGCTTATCCCCAAACCCTCACCCCTACAGCCCCCAGCCCCAATTGCCAGCTGCTGGGGCAGCTGGCAGGGGCCACACTGCAGCCCCTCATGAGGGTAGACAGCCCTGAGGGTGACAGGGCGGCTGTGAGGGACCCCTGGGACCCCCAAGGTAGCCCACCTGTGGCAGTGGGGACCCTCCAGACCTGCTCTTGTGGGGAGAGGTGTCCACCTGATCCCATGGTCACACCAAGCCATCACCCCCCAAGGGTTGCCACACCACCATCATCTTCACCATTTCACATCCAACCTGCGGAACCCTCCTCACGGCCACCACCTGAGCTTGGCAGCGGCCAGGGTGGTTTGTACCATCTCAGGGAGATAAAAAGCACCTCAGAACAGATTCCAGAAGCTGCCAGATTGTCCTGACTTGTCCTGCCTCGCCGCTGGCTGCCGAGGGCTCATTCCAACCCGCTGGCACCTTCCAACGTTCCTGCCGCGCCGCACGTCCCAGGGAGACGCTCCCAGCACCTTCGCTGCGCCCGCGGGTATTGCTGCCCCAGTCACCCAGCCTGGGGTGCTGCTCTAGGAAACCTTCCCAGAGTTTATTTGTGTCCTGTCTGCTGCAAATTCTGAGCAGCTGCAAGTTTAGGAGGAAGATAATGCTTTAAAGCAATCACAAATAAACCCTTAAACGTGAAAAGCTTCTTTTAGTGAAGTGAACAGCTCTCGTGGTGGTGTATTCAGGCACCTGGAGAGTAACTGGTACAACCACAAGCTGAGAGAAAGATCTTGTGTACTAAAGGAAACCTACTCGAGGAGTCACATCTGCCCCTGTCTGTGCAATGGTCCTGTTTCTACGCAGAGAAGTAATTTTGAGTTTTAAATATAAATCTGAAGGTGGAGAATCTGGACTGGGTGTTGTTCACTGGAGCAAAACTCAGCACAGTGGACAAAAAGTAGTAGAAGGGTCTTGAGTACATTTTCCCTTTGGAGTCAGACTCTGAGATATCGAACAATGGGGTTGTGCAGGGCAGGTTTAGGACACACAAGGCCTGCAGTGTATCCAGGAGCTCTCCCTCCTCTGAGGTGTGTTCTCAGAAGGAAAGCTGGGAGCTGCCATGCCGGTCTCCATTAAAAGTAGCCCTGCAACTGGAATATTTTCTTACTTACTCATGTGCTACCGGAGGGTACAGCCACCTCCTGCAGTGCCAGCAGGCATTAGTGGGGCAGGGGAAGGTGACTCATGTGCTGCTTAGTGTCCCTTTCTATGCTCTTTGTTCTGAACTGGGGTAAGGGAAATACCGGGGAGGAGGTGAGCTCATACGTACCTCACACTGCCTGTGGGAAGTGGGGGGAAATAGGAAACACTGAGGTTTTTTTTTTGAGGGGAAAGAGCCCAACCAAGCCCTGCCAGCCTGTAAAGAAGTCCTGAGTGGGGAATATTTCCAGCTGAACCCAGGAACAAATATTTAGAGGGGGCTCTGGCTGGTTTTTTCTGAGTCATTTTTCCTCAGCAGCCTTCAGCCTGCCATATTAACTGATTCCCCACCAGGAAAACTGAAGAGAGAAATAAGAATGACCTGAAAGAAAGGCCAAGTAGTCCTCCACTCCCCAAAAATGGGAGAACAAAGGAGGAACTTCTCTCATGGTATGGGATTTGCCCAAGGACTAATAGATCTCCCAGCATCCCAGAGAGCTGCTGTGTTCACAGCACACCTCTCCTGCTGGGAAGACAATTCTCCCTCCACAGCTGGTAAAGACTTGGCTGTTGTTATTTGGAGGGTGCAAGTAGAGCTGTGTGTTCTGGGGGGGCTGGTGCCGTTCTGTGACCACCTCCTGGCACGGCCCCTCTCCGGGTACCCCCCTTTGCACGGAAGGAAATTCATCTCAAAAGCAAATTGACATCCATGGCTGCCTCTGTTCTACAGAAATAGCTGCCTGTAAACACAGCTGCGAAAGAGCTTCCGAGCTCCAGGATCTTTGGATATAACACTTTTTGCCTGTTTAGAAAGGAAAAAAAATGTCATTTTCACCATATTGTCTGCTGAAGCTCCTCAAATGTGCTGGCCAGGAGAAGGAGCCAGGCTCCCGGCTCTGTCTTAAAGCCCTTCCCAAGTCAATGCCTCTTCCCAGCCATGTTTTTCCCTTCTTTTTAATTTTTCATGAGAAGAAAAAGCAGCTATGTCTCCCTTCTACCCTATGTAGGATGATTTGGCCAACAAATCCTGCAGATTTTAGAGCCTGAGTGAGTTCCAGCTGGATTCACACCCTTCTTCCCACCTCTCCATTTCGTTTTTCCTCTTTTTCCTGCTAGCTTTATTAGCACCTGGGAACCGATGTGTCACCGTGGGCAGCTGGAGCCTACAGTGCTGAGCTCCTGTTCCAGAGCATCACCAGCCCTTTCTCCAGCCCCACCAGTCTCTCGTGTGCCTGCCGCAGCAGAGACACAACCCCACAGCACAGAGTGTAGTAGGAATGCTGGAGCTGGTGGTGAACTTAGGAAAATATAGGATTGGGGTATCACTGGAAAATGGCTGTTTTCCTGGAGGGATACTCACGAAGAGAAAAGTGTAAAGCACAAAGCCATGGTCCTGGGAGTGCGTGAGGAGACACAGCCTTGTTGTTGCTTGCCTCCAAGTGAAAACTCACAGTGATCAGAATGAGCAGGTCCCGGCTGCAAGGTGGGATTTAGAAACCTGCTCCTCACCTCCCACTCCCCGTCCTCCTGCCTTCAGGAAGGTGTGGCTTTTTTGGGGAAGCTTTTGGCCCTAAAATCTGGTTGTCCCAGTAGGTGACCTCAGCACTGTTGTGATATGTCAGGGGTTAGATCCTACCTGCAGGGAACAAAGCAGGCAGGAGAAGGGCAGTTCAGATGGTTGGGTTCAGCCTCTCACCTCTCAACAGCTGTCTCAGCCCCACCAAACCTATGAACAGCCCCCATTTCCAGCTCCGTTTGGAGGCTCCAGCATGCTCCAGGTGCCCGCTTTCACCCAGCGCAGCACAGCAGCGCCTCCCTCTTTCGGCTTCTCCTGCTTCTCCCGCACGGGTCCTTTTCCAACATCCTCCAGACAAGAAAACCACCCAACATTTAAAAAACAACAAAAAACAACAACAAAAAAAGTTCTGCTTGGCTATTTCCCCATTCCTCCCCCTGCCCGGGCTCAGCCCTCGGCAAACGTCTCAGCCCTCCAGGGCACAGCTGAGCGCAAAATAAAGCAAATACCACCCAGGACCAGGCAAGCCCACACCAGGCGCTGGCACAGAGCAGGATGATTCACCTCCTGCCCGCTCTCCCTACGCCTGGCAGCCTCCCAGGAGGAAAACTCCTGCCACTCGCTCCCAGCCTGGCACGGGGAGCCTTGACCACGGTGTCTCCCACCACGACACAGCTGATGGTCACCCTCGAAGTCCTTCCTGCCCTGGGGCTGTCCCTGAGCCATCACCTGCCTGGTCCCTCCCTGCGTGTAAGCCCCAGAGACCCGAAGTATTTCCTTTTTGGATGGTTAAACCACTTTTAACAGCATTTCCATGTGACGCCTGTGCTCCCTTCCCTGCTCCTTGCAGCTGGGAAAAAACCCTCTCACCCCAGCCCCACTCTATGTCCCTTTGCCTTAGACCCACGTTGCTCCTCTCTTTCCCTAGGAATGCAGGTATTCCACCACAATTTAAACATGTGGGGCCACATCCAGACCAAAATAGGACTCTGGTACCATCGCTGGTTCCTGCCAGCCCGGCACTGGAGTGTGCAGGCAGCGATTTTCTCGGCTCCACCGCCCTCTGCGGGTTTGCGCCATTTCCAGGCAGATCTCAGGGAAAACAACGGCCACAGCCGCTCTCCAGCGCTGCAGGAAACCGAGGGCCTCACACTGAGTCGCGCAAGCAGTAAGTGAGTGCTACTACTACATTTCGATTCCATCTGGGTGAGAAAACACGGTAAAAACAGTCAGAGAGGTATTTAAATGTCTTATTTACACAACACCCGTGGCCCCGGCTCACTGCTGGCTCAGTCCTGCCCATGCCAGCAGCAGAAACACTCCGTATTCCCAAAAGTTTGTTACCAGTGGGCTGCAACCTCCTAGTTTTGCCCCAAATCCAGCCCCCGATAACAATTCCAAGGCTAAATAGCAAAGAAGTACCCAGCACTGGGCTTGTTTTATGGCCATCAGCCCTGCCAGGTGCTGGGGTGAGGCTTGCAGGGAGCCTGCAGTCCAGGTCCTGCCTTGCATTTTTTTGGGCAAGCCTGATGAAGCCATGGAGCATCTGCTCGGAGTGAGCGTTGGCCTGTGTTACAGAGCTGGCAGCGTCCCACCAGCATCACCAGGCCATAAATAAGGGAGTTTGGAGAGAAACCTGTGCAGGGCCTGTGCCGCTGGATCCGAGCACAGCCCAGCCCGCCAAAAACTCACCCGGGAGGAAGGAAAAGCATCCAGGAAAGACCTCCCTGCTGGGGAGCTGCCTGGGGCCATGCCATAGGGATGGAAAGCAAAGAGCCACCCACAGTGAGAGTGGGGTTTTTGGGCAAAAAACCCTGGATTTAGCCTCCAAGAGAGGCAGCAGTCACCAAGCGCAGGCTGGAAAAAGCCTCCTTGGCTCCATTTTGTCAGCACGGGACGGTCTCAGTGGTGTGGACAGGGAGAAAAGCATAAATAAAGGGATGCAGACTCTCCTGCTATAAGAAAATATGAGTCATGATCAGCTTCAAATCCAGTAAAAAGTATTTATTATTTCAATTACAATAAGCTTCACGCGTAGGGTGAAAAAATAATTACAAAAATCCAGCCCCTTCCATCCCTCCCTTTACATATAAATATTAAAAATCCCTCTAGGTCTCTGCATCGTCTAGAGCAAGGTGACAACACGCAGCACCTGAGCTACTCTCAGTGCTTTCCCCTCAAAACAAGTATTAAAAAAACATCCCTTAAAAAAGTCCCTCAGCCCCATTCTGATCACTTCTCACACTGGTGCCAAACCAGCTGTGGAGGGACAGAGTTTTGGGACCATGTGGTGCTTTTGGGGCTTGCAGTTTCCCAGGCAGGCTCGGCGTGAGAGAAGCAGCGGCAGGAACTGCTTGCACTTGTCTGGGAAGCTTTTGGGCCAGGAAATCCTGGCTGGCCTGGCTTCAGAGGGGACAGGAGGGAGAACAGGATGCTTCATCCACCCCATCACCACCTTGGTTACATCTTTGGTTACATCAACTTTTCCCTTTACGCTCTGAAATTAAAGCTAATCCCAGGAGCTGCAGCATCCTCCAGCCCTGTCCCCAGGCCTGCTGTCCCTAATTTTCCCATCAGCATCCTCCGAGGATAGTCCCTCCCAGAGAAACACAGGATCCAAGACTGGAAAGTTATATCCACGGCCCTACCCAGCTTCCCTGGCCAAGGGACTGTCACCACAGGGTACTGCACCTACAGCTGCACTAAGTAAAAAAAATTAATAAATATACTAATCTTTTACTAAAAAAAGGCTTTTAAATGCATTTTCCCTGAAAATTTCCAGTGTATTCCACAACACATGAAAAAAATATATTTATTTCCCCCCCAAAAAAATATATCTAAAAATATTTTCCACCCTCGTGTGCGCATCTTTGGAGACAAGGTGGTACATGGGGTGTGTTTAGACACGCAGACAAACCTGCTGCTGTTGAGGGTTCCCTTTATCTCCTCCAAAACACAGGTTTTGCCGGGCGGTGGGTCAGGCTGAGTGCTGTGTGTGTAAATACAGGCACTGCCCACGGACGCACGTGCCTCAACACGTGGCCCCGGTCATGGTGGGAAAGAAGAGACCCCCAACCCGAAGTCATTTCGCCAACAAGCAGGGGGATGAGGAGTTTTCACAGTGGATTGAACCTCGGACAATGGCGGAGACGTAGACACCGCTCTGGCTGAAGAGTTGGGCTCTCTGTGTCATGGAGAAGTCGTTTGAGCCTCAAAGGACTGGGGAAGCCCAGCTGTTGGCAGAGGACAAAGCAACCAGCCGCTGGTTCCCTTGGGCACTCGCCCATCACCAGACTTCACACTTCTTGAGGGGGTTCATGGGGGAGCCCGGGGGGCAGCTGAAGTGCTCCGCGAACTCCTGGGAGTTGGAGACTGTGCCGATGACGCGGAAACGCGAGGGGCTATGGGGATCGGTGATGAGCCCCTCGTGCGAGCTCTCCGGTGTGCGAACCGAACACCACACCTGCAAATGGAGTGCGAGGGGCCTGAGTACTGACACCCACCACCATGGGGCTGGCTCGGTGCTGAATCCGACCCTTCTGCCTGCGTGATGGGCGCCAAGGCAGCTTGAGCTTCAGCTTTGTCTTGCTTTGTAACCAGCACCACCCCAATTTCATTCTCCATCCACTACATCATCTCTGGAGGACTCAGTTTTGCCATCACACCCTCCCAACCCCATCTGGGCATGCTCCACCCGCAAAAACCTGCGTGCCCACCCATCCAAGGTCACCACGTGACCTACCTGTGCGAAGCCAACGAAGAAGAGCTGGTAGTTGGTGAGGCCGAGAGTTGGGAGTGTTTCTTCATCCCCATTCTTCTTCAGCCAGTTTTGATATGCCTGAAGACCAGGGAGCACAGGCGGCTCAGGAGACAACACAAATCCCACCACACCATATCCCCCTTTGAATCTCCCCAGCCCCGTGGTCCTACCCGGTAGGCGGCCTTGAGGCCCCCGTTGTCGGCGATGTTCTCCCCGAGGGTGTGCTTGCCGTTGACTGCCTCGCCGTTGACGGTGTAGTTGCCGTACTGCTCCACCATGCAGGCTGTCTGACGCTTGAAGGCCTCCACCGAGGAGTTCTTCCACCAGGGACGCAGGTTGCCATCTTTGTCATATTCCCGGCCTGCAAAAACACAGAGGATTTTTCATCTCATACTGGCCACCCCTCCAGCTGCCCACCCACCTGGCCCTGGTCATACCTTGGTCATCGAAGGCATGTGTCAACTCATGGCCCACCACTACGCCAATCCCACCAAAATTCAGGGACCTGCAGGAGGGTAATGCAGAGGTTAAGAAAGCAGCCTCTGCTCCCCACAGCCATGAAACTTAGCCTCAGATTTGGGTACAGGAGGAAAAATGGGAATCCTGCCCTCTCTGTTTTCCCATGGCTCTTACTTGGGGGATGCACGGGTGTAAAAGGGGGCCTGGAGGATGCCAGCAGGGAAGACAATCTCATTCTTGGTGGGAGAGTAATACGCATTGACCGTCGGAGGTGTCATGCTCCACCTGCAGGAACACAAACATGACCGAAATGGCAACACAAACCATCACTGGTGTTTGCTCCAACAACATCCACTTTTGTTGCAAAGCTGTTGTCCTAAATTTATCTCCCCAAAACCAGCACAGGCTGGTGGACACCAAATCCCACTGCTCCAGATATGCTGATATTCCCCACTGAATACAACAGGGAAGTGGAGCAGAGGACTTACTGGTCCCGGTTTGGCGGTTTCCGGAGCTGGTCAGCCGTGACCCTGGCTGAGAAGTTGTAAAACTGCATGACGTTCTCGAAGTAGAGGTCGGACACAGCCTCGTACTGCAAAAGAACAAGGTGTGAGTGGTGTGTGGTGATCGCCCAGCCCCACTTCTCCCTCCACAGTCACATCTGAGCCTCCAGAGCCAGCAGAGTTATGGCTTCTCCTGTTTCTCCTCCTCTCCAACATCTGCAGAGTCTCTGGAGGACAATGAATCACCATTACAGAACACGGCTCCTCCTTTTTCCAGGCAGGGATCCCAAGAGCCCCAGCCACCCCAGGACTGGCCCACAGCTCTCTGGGAAGTCCCTAGAGAAGGGCCAAGGACATCAGTGAGATCCTTCTGGAGGAAACCTGGGGTTCAAGGCTGCCCTGAGGCCATGGTGATATGGGCACATCCTGTACGTCCTGTAGAAGACCCAGGGGACATATCTGACCAACTCACGTCATTAAAGACTTTATCCAGTTCCTTGGGGTCCATGATGAACTTGGGGTAGCCGATCATGTTGTAGATGGCATCTGCCTGGAGGGCGACAAAGACCAGAGTGCTTTTGGTGCCAAAGATGGAAGGACAGGCTCGCCCGGTTCCACCATCCTCCACCCTCACCCTCTCCCCAGCGCAGCCACCAGCGCCTCACCTTCTCTTTGGCTGATTTCCTCGTCTCTTCGTCCATCCACTGCAGGGTCTCCAGGCTTTCCTCGAAGGCAGTTTTAATCTCCGCGATCATTTCCTCCGCCTAGACAAAACAAGGCAGCATAGCATCAGTCCAGAGAGCTGGCTTCCTGTCCCAGAGAGGTCAAGGACCTTCACACCACAGGGAGGAAGAGGCTGGGAGGCCAAGACAACACATGGTGAAAAACCCGCCACACAGAGATGCACCGTGAACACAACAAGGTGGACAGAGAAACACTGTCTGTCTCGACAGTTTCTTCACTGGAGAGGCTTTCCCAGCACCGGGACTCGCATGCTGCTGCCTTGGGGACGTACCACCTGCTTGCTGTCCTCAGCAAAGGTGGCCTTGACAAACATGGCCCCCAGGGCGAAGCCCAGGTTGTTGTCCGTGTCACTGATGCAAAACTTCCAGCGCGGGAGGCAGCTCTGCATGGGACAAGAGGTGGTCATCAGCGGTGGCATGGAACAAAGCCCTCCACATTCCCACCCCTTGCTCCACCTGGCCCATCCATCCCCTTGCCACCCCAAAAGCTGCCCCACATCTCTACTGTTTGGATGCCACATGACAGGGCCTTGACAAAAAACGCCATCACCATTTTAACAGTGACTCGAGGGCACTGGGGACTCCACCCTCACCTTCTTCGTCCCATACATCACTTCCATGAATTTTTCCTCAGCATCCCGGAAGCGCTGGTCAAGGAGCGGGCTGGTTTTCCGCACCAGGTTCCAGATCATGTAGTTGTTGAGGAGACTGTGGTGAGAGGTGGTGAGTAGGCAGCAGCACATTCCTGCCCACCCTGGGCACCCTCATCTCCATACAGGCTGGGGGTTCTCACCACTTATCCGTGCGCAGGATGAGGTCAGAAACCTGCTCCAGGTACTCCTTGGCATAGACCACAACGGGCTCCGACTCATTGAGCTCCACAGGGTAGAAGACCGTGGAGAGGAAGGGCATCCAGTCCACAGCCGGTGCCAGCTCCTGAAAAAGCCACAGTGCTGCTATGGACCCAAAAACCATCGTGGGGGGTGGCAGCTGCTTTTTGAGCTGGAATCGCCTGCATCAGTCCCCATTTGATGGATTCAGCTGATTTTGCAGAGGCCAGTTCCCGTAACAGCAGCATCCTCGAAAGGTTAGAGGGGAGTAAACAATTTCCTCACACAAAGGAAAAGAAAGTGGGGTGGGTGTCAGAAATGTTGACACAAGTCATTAGAGCCCCTTTGGGGTCACCGGGAGGTGACCTGGCTGATGTTCAGGGGCAGCAGTGCCAGGAGGACATAAGTGCTGCAGTAGGACAGCTGCCAGCCCCAGGGGTGGTCCGGAGGCTGGGAGGAAGGGTCAGGGTAGGATTTCCCCAAGGAGGACATGGGCCAAGCTGTTGCACAAGAGCATCCCAGGCTGTGTCAGCTGGTGTCAGAATTCCCAGAGGAGCTGGGTCACCTCCACCCATCAACTCTGCTTCCCAAACCACCGCAGAATGGCGAAGCTCACCAGCTCCATCCCTACCTTTAAGTCTCCTGCTGTCATTTTATGGTAGATGACCTCCTCATCCCGGTGCTTCTCCTGCGGGATGGTGATGTTAGCCAAGGCCGTCTCAAAGTCCAAGATCTGCTGCATCTGCTGCCGCGTTGACTCCTCATCGGTGCCTCCCAGGAACATCCCCAGCTGCACCATGTAGTTCAGGTACCCGGCGAGCACCTGCGTGGTCGGACAGGTGGGATCAGCACGGCGGGTGCCACCCACCCACGGCATCCCTCCAGCCAACCCACATTTCCCCCGACACTCTCACCTTCTCATTCTCCGTCTTGTTCAGGTAGTAATCCCGCGACGGCAGGCCCAGCCCCGACTGATCCACCTGGATGACGTTGCTGTTGGAGTTCTTGGAGTCGGCGCTGACGTAGACGGAAAAGAAGGGCGAGGTGCGATAATGCGCCGTCACTTCCTGCAGCGTCTCATTGAAATTGTCACCGGCCCAGGTACCTGTGATGTTCCAGCCACCCAGCTGGGGACAGACAGCAACCAACTTTTGGGTAAGAAACAGCCACATGGAATTGCTTCAACATCCCCTCAATATCCATCCTGGGGGGAAACACCTTGCAAGGGGGCTAAAAAGCCCCATTATAGGATTATAAATCCCTGCCTCTGCCTGCCTGACCTGGGGGACGCTCTTCTGCAGGAAGCACCAAGAACAGAGTCTGGAGGGTGCTGGGACTGCCGACAACTGAGCTTTTCCCCCCATTTTGCAGAGGAAAGATGGCTTTTCCACAAGGACTGGGACTAACCTTTTGGATGAGCTCCGTGAGTGGGGTGGCACGCAGCTCCTCAATCTTGCTCTCGTTCATGCAGGCTTGGTAATAGCGCTGTGCCTTGCGCTCTGCCTCGCTCGACACATTGGCCGTGGTGTTTTCTGTGGGAGGCACCCAGGGAGAATCACAGGGGGCCCCCAGGATGGGCATCTACTGGAGCCAGAAAGATTCAGCCCCATTTTGTGCAAGGCTAGGCTCCAAAAAGGCGCCAATGATTGTCCCAATAATCCCCACCATGCCCCCAAGAGCATCCCGTTGGCCCCAGCCCTTCCTGGCCTCCTGCCCCCCGTCTCCTTTCCCACCCACAGTGACTGCCCCAACTCTTTGGGGACAAAAGATAAAGAAAGAAAAAACAAAAAGCATTTTTCCAGCAGCTCTGATATTCCCAGCATCATCCAGCTCCGGGTGCTGCCCTTGCCTCTGTGCTGGTGCCCCCCAGCCCTGTATTATTTATTCCTGCAAAAAGGAACAATAAACCCATTTTTCTCCTCTGCCTCCAAAACCTTCCTTTCATCTCCCCAGCTAAAATTCTGCTTCCCTAGAGGGTTTTTGGGTTTTTGTTATTTATTTTCCTGATGACACAGCTTGCACCTTTGGCTTCCCAGCTGTGTGGTTTTATTAACTAAAGGTCCCTCAGCTCCAAGGAATTCAAGGAAATGCCGAACGCGACCACTTGGCTGGCGGCCCAGTCTCTTCTCCCGGTAAAACCAGCGCCAGATTTCTGCGGGAAAAGCCAGGGACAAAGCTGTTCCCGCGCCACCCCCTTTCTCTCAAAAGACAACACTCTTCCCAAACCTTCTCTTTCCAGATAATCAGCCCTGGCGCAGTGGAAAGTGCTGATAAGGAGCCAGTTGTTTGCTCAAAGCTTGAACAAACCGTCCCCGCCGGTTGCTCGGATAAGCCGCTCTGCTTCGGTGTTCGCACGCAGAGCCTGAGCCCAGGATCCTCCCTCTGCTGGGGGAGTTTTGGCCCCCAAAAATGGCCATATTGGCAGCCAGCCCCCCCAAAAGGCTGCTCACAAAGGCTGGAAGCTATAGGAACAGGAAAAACGCATATCCTTGGGGTGATACTGGGGCACTACAGCCTCTGGATGCAGTCTGGAGTGCAAATCCTGAATTTCAGAGCTCTTGGGAATACCACCGTGGGGTTTACAGGGCAGAGGCCAGAACCCTTTTCCCTACTTGGCACCAAAGACTAGCAACACTACAGTCCAAAATCTCAGGACCATCTAGGAGAGCAAACACAGCCAGATTCTGTTTCTCAATGTCCTCACAGCATGTGTGTCACTGGTTTGACACTGGAGTTCAATTCCAACCTCATATTTCCATGTATATGTTTTCAGCATCCCCTGGACCTAACGGGGCCCCTGAGTATTGCAGGGTCCCACTGCTCCCATGCTCTCACCCAGCAGGTGCTTCATGATGGCCTGGTTGTGCTCCCAGAGGTTGTTGAAGGTGCCCCAGCGCGAGTGACCATCGGGGAGGGGGTTGGCCTTAATCCAGCCCCCGCAAGCGTAGCTGAAGAAGTCCTCGCAGGGATTCACCGCGCGGTCCAGCGAGCTGAGGATGGAGCTGGTGACGGAGATACAGGCTTCCGACAGGCACACGGCAGGCGGCCCTGGGGGAGCAGGGATGGGTTCAGCTCCTCCGCTGCAGCAGGATGAGCAGCACCACAGAGCATCCTGCCCTGCGCTGAAGGATGCAGGCAAATACCCCACCTGCTGCCTGAGCACCCCACCTTGCGCCTTAACAAGGACAAGCAATATGGACTAGCATCCTGAGCTGTGTCTGAGCATCCTGCCCAATCATGTCATCCCAGGGCAAGCATCTCATCTTATACCCAAGGATCCTGCCCAGTGCCCAGTCATCCAGCCTGGGGTGAAGGATGCAGGGAAACAGTCCATCCTGTGCTCAAGCACGAAGCTCCAGGATAAAGGGTCGGAGGAACACCTTATCCTGCATCTGAGCAGCTTGCCCTGGGGTTAAGGGGTGCAGGTGACCATCCTGTGTTGAGCCCAAAGATCCCACCCCACACCTGAACATCCTGTTTGATACCCAAGAATCCTATCCTGGGGTGAGGGGTGCAGGTGAGCATCCCACCCTTGCACCAAATATCCCATTCTGGGAACATCTCAGCAACCCACCCTGGTCAAGGGGGCAGGATCCCTGCGCAGTTTTTTGCTCAAAGCTTGAACAAACCATCCCCACCGGTTGCTTGGATAAGTTGCTCTGCTTCGGTGTTCGCACGCAGAGGCTGAGCCCAGGATCCTCCCTTTGCTGGGGGACTTTTGGCCCCTAAAAAATGGCCAAAGGACTTACTGGCTCTGTACTGGAAGACGAGTCCCAGCAGACAGGCCACGAGCAGTACCGCCAGCACCCCCACCAGCACCACCAGCTGCTTCTCGGCGCGCGTCCGCTCGGCCCAGCACCCCCGGCTGCTCTGCGAGCCACGGAAGTTCACCTGTGGGAAGAGCAGCGTCGTCTCCCCGCTGGCAGAAAAACTCACTGATGCAGCCCCCATTTTGCTTCCTACAGCCCACAGCACGAATTTAGCCCCGGCAAAGGATCCGTCATGGATTAGGCTAGGAAAGGCAGCAGCTGCCTTCCAGAAACCAGGCAGGAAGGGCGGCACAATGGCAGGAAAGGGAGCGGGACGAGCGTTTCGAAGGGCTCACCTGCTGTCTCGTGCCACCCTGAACCCCTCCTCGAGCACAGCGTAACCCCACGGCTGTCCCCGTCCTCACTGCCAGCACTGGGACAGGGTGGGGGCTGCATCGGGAAGTGCCTTAACAGGATACTCCCACTCAGCCGAAAAACATCCCCAGGAAACATCTCAATGTGACGGCAAGCAGAGACGGCCCCGTCGGGAAAAGTAAAAACACATTTGGGGCAGAAAACACCATTCTAGAGACTGACGGAGCTGGGATTGGGGCCAGGACAGAGAGCATCTCTCCAGACCTGAACCTTTCCTGGTGAGGCTGGACACTGGCAGCCGTGGGTTTTTTTCTTGCCACCCTCGGCCCTCTTTAAGCTGCTTTCCCACTGCTTGGGGAGGAATTAACCTAATCCCCTTTTGTGTGGGGACAAAACTCCCAGTGCTGTGATAATTGCTCACCCCAACCACGCTGGGAAGGGGTTTGGCCAGCAGAAAAACTGGGAGGTGGAGTGTTGAAACAGCGGAGGCAGGATATGGCCCTGCTGGCTCCCTGTGCCAGGAGGGGAGCGAAGGGCAGCAGCGGCAGGAGCCAACACGGCTCTGCCCACACTGGACTTTACCCCATAGACATTGGTCTCAGGTGGAAAACCCTTCTGCACCCCCTCTGCTGCTTGCCAGGACACAAAATCCCCTTTTCCCTCCCTAAAAGACACATGAAGCTATACCTGAAAGCCATTGGGGTATCCATCACCGTCACCAAGGGAGTCCAAGGGGTCTTCGTCGTCCAGCGTCGCCCGCTTGTAGGTCGACATCTGTACAGGGAAATCGGCAACAGAGGTGCTTAGAAGTCCAGGGTTGAGGAAGAGGATGAAGGACAAGGAAGGTTTACACACCTTCTAAAGCCACCTTCTCCTCCGGGGAGCAAAATCCCGAATGGCTCTGAGGTAGTAAAGCACTACACAAACGCCAGAGGAAGGTTTATGGAAAGCAAAGAGGGCCGGAGCCAAGAGCTGAGCAAAACCCGAACCCGCCTCACTTTCCCCCGGGGCCGGGTTGTGCAACCTCCCCGTCAGCCTGGAATAAAGCCGGATCCACCTCCGCCCTGCAGCGGGGAGAGGGACCCCCCTGTGCCAGGGAACCCCGGAGTGCCAGGCACCTGGGAAAGGCTGGCAGCAGAGAAAATGGCTTTTCACCCTGACACTACCGCCTCGCTCGTGCTCCACGCCCCATCTGTAAACCCTGCGCACCGTGAAACACCCGGAGACGTCCCTGCGAGCACCCAAAGGCGACAGCACCAGGAATTTCAGCTGTGGATGGGCTCCCTCCCGGCGCCGTGTCCCCCGGGCATTATCTTCAGCCTGTGCCCGGCTCTTATCTCATCCCCGGCAGAAAAACAAGGAAAACCTCACGGGTTGGCAGCCGGCCCTTATCGTGCCGCCGCCGTTTCCTTCCCCCTGGCACTGCCCTACCATCCAGCCGGATTGTCTCCCGACGGAACAAACAACCCTCCACTCCCCACCGAGGGGCTGAGCACCCCAAAATCCACCCTGACCCTGCCACCGATGGCTCGAGCGGCACCACTCACAACCCTTCACCCGCAATCAGCGCAGGGAGGGGGTTTACACCCGTCTGGATGTCCCCATCCCGCTGCCATCAGTCCCAAAGGGACGAGTTGATCCAAACCCCGCACAGCCGTGCCTCAGTTTCCCCTGGCAGAATGAAAGCACCGGTTCTCAGCCTTGTTTCCAATAGCAGCATTCCCAAACCTCCCTTTGCACACTTAATAACAAATCTCATCCTCTCCCCGGATCACATCCCCTCCCCGGATCCGAAATCCCAGCCTCAGTTTAATTAACCACAAAACCCACCCGGGGAAGAAAAAGGGTTAAAACAAAGAGGTGGTTTCCCTCCTTGGTTGTACCAAAATCTTTGTGTGCAGCCCCAAAATCTCCCCTGGGCGCCCGCCTGGAGCCTGAGAACTGTGCGGCAAAAAAGCCTCAACTGCAAGATTTTATCGTGGGGAAAAATCTCTGTTTAGGTCCTTTTTTTTCCCAATCTCTTTCACTTTTTTCCACCTATTTTAGTTCTTCGCACATGGTTGAAATTGGCAGCTCCGGGCACAAATCCCCGCTCACGCCGTGGGGGGATCCATGAAGCCTCCATGGCTCCGCAACTCCAAATTCCTGGAATCCCAGCTTTCACTCCATTTCCTGAGGAAATGCAATTTTTTTCCCCTCAGCGATCCCCCACCCCGCCTACCCCAGCCTGAAAACAGAAGGAAAAAGCCAAAAAAAAAAAAAAAAATTCCCTTTCTGTTCTCCTTTCACAAGGGATGTGCTGGCTCAACCCTGTACCAGCCATCAGAGAATCCAAACTGAGCCCGAGCTCCCCCAAAACACCCCCGGGAGGCACCGGGATCGACCCCCAGCATCCTTAATTTGGGGGGAGATGGGGCCCGGGAGGTATTTTTAACACCCATATTCTCCATCCTGAGGGCACAGTAGCACCTATGGGTGCTGCCCACCCCTCTCCAGCACGTGAAGCGGGAGCACCCCTTTTTTGGGGGCAAAAAGAGGTAGTTTTTGTCATACGCCTCCCCCCTCCAAGCTGTTGTTTGCTTCGATCCGAATAAAAATGCATTTTCCCAGATCCAACAGGGTGGGGGGCACCCGGGGGCGCACGGGGGGGGCACCCACACTTTAACCCCCCACGCAAGGGCTTTTCACTCTCTTTACAACTTATAAGAATCTCAGCATTACCTTAAATAGCCTGCTTTTGCCCCAAATCGCTCCTTCGCTTTATAAACAATAAGCCCCACGTGCTCGGAGCCCGCAGCCCCCCAGGAGGGCTCGGGGGGCACCCAGCGCCCGGCTCTGGCCCCCGGGGGAGCCCCTGGCCGGTACCGGGGCACCCCGAGCCTCCGCCGGCTGCTTTCAATTCCCGTCCGGGCGCCATTTCGGAGCNCCCAGCGAGGATCAGCCTGCTAATTAGGATGTCCGGGGGTAATTAGCAACCCCTGGTCATAATTAGGGGTGCCGGTGTTATTTAGGGGTGCTGG
>VZTE01005208.1:932-24242 GCA_013397775.1 Eulacestoma nigropectus
CTCGTGGCCTTCCAGCACCTGCCACTCAGATTCCTCCTTCCAGGTAACAATGGCTTTCACTGTTTTTCCGGAACTGTCAGTGAAGACGGTGGGTCCTTGCACTGGCACCCGACTGTTTTTTGGCCACAAGGTGAAGCTGGTCAATTTTGCCAGCTGGAGTAATTTATGGCTGGGCAGGTGATAAGCAATCTGCCCCGAAGTGTTTTGCAGTGCACTTTGCAAAGGAGCACTATTAATAAGGCTCCACTCAAAGTGTTCCTGCTGTACAGGAAGAACAATTGTTGCAGGATCCCCTGCCATGAGTTGCAAACACCATTGGCGGCATTTGATTATCAGACAAGCAATCAATTCAAACAACGTGGGTGCTGTCTTTTTCGACTGATGAGGCAAAAAGACCCATTCCAGGATATGCACAGGGTCGGGCCATTGTTTATTCCATTGGCCAATAATACCTGTAGGATGGAAATCCGGAGTGGTAATGAAAACAGTGATATCAGTGGAGGGATCCACTCAATAAACCTGACAAGCAGAAACAGCCTGTTGAACCTCCTCCAGCGCTCGTTGCGCTTCAGGAGTCAGTTTCCGAGGTGAATTCAACTTGGGGTCCCCCTTTAAAATATTAAAAAGCGGGGAAAGTTGCGTTGTGGATAGCCCTAAGTAAGGACGTAACCAATTGATGACACCCAGCAATTCCTCCTACCCCTGCAATGGCTGACCCCACAGGGGCTAAAGGCCATGTAGGAGGCCACGCAGAGAAGGAGATAATTGTGACATCAGCACCTGTGTCGATCAAACCTCGGAGCTGAATCCTGGGCAGATGGGCATTTGGCAGGAGCAAGGTACACGTCATCTGTGGCTTTTGGCTAGAGATGTCTGCAGTCCAGAAGATCTGTGGAAGTCCTGTAGATCCAAAGCCACCATCTCCATGACTTCGTTGTTCTGTCCTGGGGACACATGACTTAAAAGGCACTAGTTGAGCAATGCGAGTCTTTTCAGGGATAATAACGGGGGGGTGGGCATGGAAACCATAGCACAAATCTGGCCTGTAAAATCAGCATCGATAACTCCTGGGTGTACAAAGATCCCCTGAAGGATGACACTAGATCTCCCCACAAGCAGTGCACTGAGTCCCCAACCTAGGGGTCCAAATGCATCCAAGGGGACTTTATAAACATGACAGGATTCTAAGATGACTGTTGCTGTGGTATACACATCCACCCTGGCTGATCCCTGGGTGCTACCTCTAAGTCAGCTGAGTAGGCCTGTGTCGGCGCCATGCCCTGGGGGAACGTCTGTGTCGGAGTACAATTCCCCCTTTTTGCACTCATGTTCAAGTTTCCCGAGCATGTCAAAGGTTGACCATTGGCATGGTACATAGATTCACAGTATTCTGCACAATGACCTGGCCTACCACATCTCTCGCATTGAGCAGTTCCCTTATTCTCCTTATTTCTCCGCTTTTTTCTAATCCGGTTCTGCTTGCTCTCAACTCTAGGCCTCTCTTGTCCACGATCAGAATTTGATTGAATAGGCTGTAGAACTGCAGCCAGAGCAGATCTGTGATCCCCAGATCCCACCTTAGAGCAGGCTTCAACCATCTCTGCTACTGTAGGTTCTCCTGGCAAAGCATCAATGATCTTTCTACACTCATCATTGGCATTATCTCTTGCTAATTGTCTGCACATCATTTGCCTCAAGGTCTCATCTTTGACCTGCTTCTCGAGGGCCATGGCAATCTTCTCCACAAAGGATAAGAAGTGCTCTTTCTGCCCCTGAGAAATTTTCACATACAGTGGTTTAGGAGCAGCCATGTCTATGCTCTTTACTAGAGCTCCCATACTGACCTTTTGAGCCTGCTCAAGGACCTGAGGATGCCAGGTAGCCTGGAGATCGGGATTAGAAAACTGATTAGTTCCCATGAGAGCATCTACTCCAACTGCATATCTGGGATCATTTGGAGGCAACTGCATATTCTGCCATGCGACTTTGTCAGCCATTCTTCTCCAGTTGCTCTCAAAAACTGCAAATTGCACAGGCTGAAATAACACCTGACCTAAATGCTTAATATCGAATGGGGAGAGCAGATCAGTATTTATCACTCTAATAACTGCATGACTTCAGGAGAACCGAGCCCATATTGTGCTACTTTGGATTGCAAATCCTGTACCACCCTTCATGCAATGACTTCATGCTTATCAGGTTGACCCAAATTAGGGAGGGCCTGATACACAGGATAGGCTTGGGCAGCCCCTTGCAAGGTTTCACTACCACCTTGATCTACGGGTGCACCTTCTTTAGGTGCTGTAGCAAGCCCCTGATCCTGCACAAAAATGGGAAGTCATTTTTAATGTATAATTTGAAGAACATTACTAGTGTGGCCACAAAAAATCTTAGAACAATGCCTACACATTATCCCCTTTTGGATGGAAAAAAAAAAGAAAAAAAAGTAATTGAAAATTGAAACTATATGCAGTAGAACCAAAACTAATTCCTGTGGGTTTTTAAGAACGTAAAAGAACAATGTGAACAAGTGGAGATAAATTATAGCAGATTTAATGATAAGATGAAATGATATTTAAAAACAATAATCTTAAAGACAAATAATGTTTTGTGTTTCAAGTGCTACAGCAGTGTATCACGCAGGAAGAAATGCTGTGTAACTGGGGAAAGCAGACACTAAAAATAATCTAGGCTATCTAGTGGGATCAGTTCCCAAGAAGAGAACAAGCTCATTTACAAATTTCTGAACTTTCAGAAAACATAATAAAGAATAAACATTAGAAAAGTCTGACTGATGAAAGTCTAAAGTGGGGTTTGAGAATTAAAGTACTCATCTGTGCAGTGTTACATAATTAGAACCATAGGTCATTTCATATCCCACTTCTTTAAATTTCAACAATGTAGTACTGTAATAACCTATGCTGTAATACTGCAAATTGTTGTTACCATGTTCATAATGGTAATGGAATTAAATGTTAAGGGAAAACATAAGCCACATGAAAAATGAAACCTTTCCACAATACAGGAATCAAAAGATAAAGTGGTAGAAGTCCCCAGACTGCAGTATTAAAAGCCATACTGAACAGAACATCAGAACACCGTACAATCACTTGCTAGAAACTAGGAAGTAACAGGATGTCCTCAGGCCCTGACCATTTCTAGCTTCTGTGACTTTAAACCAAGGTTGCAAAGAACACCTTCCATTTTAGCAATTCCTAACGCCATCTTCTGCTCCTAATCAGGACACTGACAACTCCAACAAGGTTCACATTTCTGCTGTAACATTTAAAGAGGAGTCTGCAAAAGATGGCAATTGCTGATTGAAATACTTCTGTGGTATAGAATACCAGACTGGTTTGGGTTGGAAGGATCTTAAAGCTCATCTTGTTCCAAACCCTGCCATTGGCAGGGACAACTTCCACTGGACCAGGTTGCTCCAAGCCCTGTCCAATCTGGCCTTGGACATTTCCAATTTACACTTGTTTTCTAGCTCATTGTAAGGCTCTTGCTAAGTCAAAGGTGGTCTTTGTAAATATCTTAATCTTCTGTGTTCATAAAACCTCAAATGCCTGTGACTGTGGCTAGAAAACTCTGTTTTCAGAAATTAATAGCTTTTCTTAATATTATTTTATTTAAGCACTGATCCTTGATAAACATTAAGGTTGTTTTGGTGGAAAAGTCTAAATAATAGAGATGGTTTCTTTAGTAAAACAGATAGAAATAACACTTTTAGTTACTACCACCACACTTCTTGTAAAGTTAATGAAAATCTGTCTATGATCAAGAGTCAGAAAGTACAAGAGTCAGAAGTAGGAGCAGAAGAGTAACCTTGCCCTATGTGGTTTTTCCACGGGTGTAGGAAGTTCCATCTTCCGTCTGCATGTCACAACCCAGCTTCCTTTTGCAGGATGGTCTCTTGAGTCCCTGACTCTGGGCGTGGCTACTTCTGACTTGACAATGAAAGGAATGAGAGACTTATCTTTACAAACGAGCTCTGGGCCTGCTGGTAGATGGAATTAGCACTGAGAGATAAAGGGAAACGATGGGAAGGATTCCACTGATTGATGAATGGAACAAGATTTGTCTCTACAAACAAACTGTAGGTTTGCTGATAAATTAAATTGGATATTGAGAGATGAAAGAAACAATGGGAAAACCATAAAATTCAATAATAACTAAAGGGGGATTATACATTAAAAGGGAACCTTAGGTATTAGGCGTTCCAGGAAGTCTGTACCTCTCGAGTACCTCAGCCAATGGGGAAAGAGAGAGGGAAATGAGGCTGGGAAATTAGGATAAAAAGGAGGCTGCGCCCTCCAAAAATTTGAGAGACCCCAGGGGAATGCCCCATGGCCTCTCCCTTTATTCGAATAAAGTAACGGGACTCCTCTGTCTCCTTTTTGGACATAAACCTCTGGTGTTTGTGGATTAATTTTCCTGACAACAATGTCCTATTTAAATTGTATTTCTAGGCCATGCAATGCTGCACTTCAGATGTTGGACTGACAGTAATACACTGTGTGCTCCTCACAGTGTTACGAAGGGAAAATAGAAATGCAGTGATTCCGTGCACAGCATCCTGCACAATGGCATCACACCAGCATTGATGCCACAGAGCCTCTAGCTGGGCAAAGACATGATAAAATATATGGGCAATAAAACGGGACCACTGAATACCATTTTTAGTCTTTTAAGTTAAATATGGCTAAATTCCTTAGTATTTTACACCATATTCATATTGTCATAAACGGGCATCAAGTCGATGCTACCTTGAAATATCCTGATGCTAAATAATTAGCTCTTGTAACAATTTAAAACTCAGTCAGTACGTGTTCAGTAAATGCTGCAAGTCAAATGACTGTAAGACATTCAATAATTGCGTTTTAAAATTTCTTCAGTATCCCAACTAGTTCTGACTCTGATACAGGAAAGCTTGGTGAGTCCCCAACCATCTTACCAGTGGTGTTGGTTAAAGCTAAGGATGATTTAAGTGTGTCCTGCAGCATGCAAAGCTACGAGGGACCTTCTCCAGCAGCGAGCCCACCTCTACGCCTTCCCTTTGGACTGGCGGGCAAAAACCCGAAAGCTTTGCCCTGCACGGCCACGTAAGTGTAAAACTTAATTTGTGTTATTTTTCCCTGCAGTAAGAAAAGTAACCGGCTTGAAGCAATAAGATGTGATGGCATGAGGCAACCGCAGGGGGCAAGATGAAGGTAACCCCAGGGTTCGCCAAGAGAGGCTCCTGACTGAGAGAAAATGGCGGACGGGGGCCCTCAGGAAGCTCCCTAAACACAGAGCGCTCCCCACGATCCACTCCGTGTGTGAAGAGCCTCGACCTCCACCCCTGAGCCCACTAGGACAAGAGGAGGTGAGGGGGGAAACCCATCTGAAAGGAGGAAGGCAGCGGAGATTGGAGACCGTCTCTAACGGGGCGCGACGTACCCTCCCCGAGACGGGGGATAGTTACCCCACCCCGCCCTACCCTCACGGGCTCCAGCCCGTGACTCGACTATTTCTCCCCGTCCCGTCCAGTTCCGTCCCGCCCCGGCTGCGGGGGAAGGCGGGCGCAGGAAGGGGCGGGCGGTGCGGTGAGGGAGAGAGGCGGGCGGTGAGAGGAGCAGTCGACGCACAAGATGGCCGCTGCTGGAGTGGCAGCGGGGTGGCAGCAGGCGATGGCGATGCTGCACCGGGGCCTGCAGGTACTGCTGGCGGAGCAGCATCAGCAGCAGGGCGCTGTGGCAGTCCCGGTGTGCCGGAGCTGAGGGGGCCCGTGGGCGCTGCAGGAAGCCCAGCCCGCGTGGTGAGTACGCTGCCTCCGCCGCGGGGTACGGTGAACAATAGGGTAGGAGAGCTCTGCCCGCCTTGCCGAGGAAGGAGGCGGAGGGGCGGGCACAAGTGGACGAGATGATGTCCGGAGGTGCTTTCTACTTCTGACAATTCTGTGACTCTGTGCCTCGATTTCCGAACGCCCCGGGCAGGTGGGGAAAGACCATGGGTCGCCGTGCCCGGTACGGGGAAAGGCGGAGAGGGACTGTGTCCGGCTGGGGGTGGGGAGAGGCGGCATTGCCTTAGGCTGCGGCGGCCGTGAGACAGGCGGCTTTTGTGTGTCCCTGCTGCCTGCTGTTGTTTTTTCCAGGGGCTCTGCGTGAGAAAGCTCATCCCTGTGTCGCGTTGAACAACAGAGACAGAGGGAGAATAATGACAAAGCCCCAGGGACACCTCTCTGCCCTGGGTTGTGTCTCTTTTGTCTGTCGTGCCTGAGGGGAAGAGCGAGGTGGCCCCGGCTCCCTCTTCGTGGGGACAAACGATGGTGAAACCGCACAGGATCTCCCTGACTTGCACTATTTTTTCTACCCTGGCATTGTTTTGGCTGTTGGATTGCACCCACAGAGTGGGTAGGGTTTCATGCTGGGGGTGCGGTGTTGGTATAGCTGGGTTTTAATTTGGTCTGATGGTTGGGAATGCCCTGGAGTCAGGTTTTGTCCTCAAAAGCCATTGTGAGGCCTGTCCTGTTTTAAAGCAGGGGACTAATGCAGGTTTTTTTTATCCTAGAAACGTTTTGTTTTCCTCTGCATGCCTTTTTCTCCACACTGTATCTCTTATTTTTATAAATTTCAGCCAAGTACGAGTGACAAATCATTTGTTCCTCCAGCAGAAGCTACTGTTTTCTGTGTGTTTTTGCCATATTGAAAATGGCTGAAGTGGGGGGGAAAAATTAAAAACTTGCAAAAATAATTAAAAGGTTCAAAGTGACCTGCATTGTGGCTCAGCTGGTTTAATCGTTGTGACTGGAATAGCAATGCTGTCATTTAATGACTCTGCTGGAAGAGAAATGCAGCTGTTAAATTCAGTATTTATACTCTATTCACATTATATAGCTATAGAATTGTGAGATAATACAGGAATACTATGAGACAGAAGTTAATATGTTCCTAAACTTACCTTTTCTTACTTCTTTCAGGCTTATAAGGATGTGGAGGTTGTTAATTTTGTCAGCTATAAATGTCTGTATTGCTGCGTTTGAAGTCAGTGAAGCTAATATGGTACTTCATAGCTGTATAAATAACCTGTGTTCAGGAGCAGTCTGTATATTATTGCCAGTTTCTAGGCTTCACCAGGAGCACCGTGGCTTTCTTCAGTGCATTAATACACAATGCTGATAATGAAATTGTGGTTCCCACTAACATAGATAGGAGCAGACCTTATCAGGCACCTTTTCCTTTCCCAGCGATAGCTTATGGCTTTGCCTTCCTGTCCTAGAAAAGGATCTGTCTGCTAAAGCAGACAGCCTGACAGGCTGCTTGAAGGGAAATTTAGAAAGGCAGGTACCATCAGAGCAGTCTGTTCTGACAACCAGAGACTTGAGTTTGTCAGTCACTTAGGAGCAGCAGGAACCTTCCATCGAGATAAGTGGGAAGTAACTTCTATGGTTTCTGGTGTTTCGTTGTTTGTTTTTTTGAGGTTTTTTGTCAGCTTTTTATCCAAACTAGCTTAGTTTAAAGCTAAATATTTTAGAAATTTCTGATGGGATTGCTATATGCTGATAATTTAAAAAACTAATGTTCCAGTGTACAGATGAATGTATGAATCTGGAAATTGCAGACATTAATATGGCAGAGTTTAATTTAGGGGCATCTTGAGACATGTATTATTATATAAAAGCGCTCATGCTAAAGCAGATGAAGAGAACTGAGCAGGATTGCTTTTGGAAACTTCTGACGTTGCCAATGATTCACCAGCAATCTGAGTGGAAGCCATTATCAATTTTGGTTGAATTAAGCATCACAGAAGTTGTGATTCAGTGAGTGTGTATATTAAAACAATGCTTTAGTTACTTTGTATGTGATTCAGAAATCTTGGGTGACACTGATGCTGGCTACCTTTGATAGTGATGGCAAAGACTGACATCCCATTTAATTAGGGTCTCTATCTCTTAACTAACCAGTGCTGTAAAAGAGTTTTTCATGATACTTAGAAAATTGACCTTTCGCAGTCTGTAATATGTAGTGATAGGAAGGATAATTACCTTTGTTTTTTTTTATTCTGCACCAAGAATTATAGTTTATGTGCCAGATACTTGGGGAAAAGGGTTTCATCCATTTGAAAGAACTTGTGGAGTCGTAGCTTTCCAATGGTATGACGTGTAAAGCTGAATTAGAAAGAAAGAACTCGTCTGCATGTAGGTTCCCAAACTTCGCAAGAATCTCAGAATAGTGGTGCAGAAGGCACTATAAAGTATCTTTTAAGCAGGTGACCTTTATAAAACTTCAATTTTTTGCAAAGCCTACTCATTGTTTAAAATTCTTTTCACCCTGTGGATTCACTGAATCATTTTGCAGATGAAAGTCTGTGTGGTTTTGTGGTGGTTTTTCCCACACCCAGTAAATCGGGTGGTTGTTTGCTGGAGCATCCCAAGTAACATTGGCTGTTGGGCCAGAAGAACAAATCTGACTCAAAGTACATGAGAGATAACCCATAGGGGAATTTGTATTTTGAAATTAGTGTCTTGGACTGTACTAGGTAGCAAATGTGAAACCATTATCATACAGGAATAAAGATATAATATGCTCCTATTGTGAAAGATTATTGTATAAACATGCTGCACCAACTGAAATTTTAATATGACTTTCAAGATTCCATGGAGGCTCTGTTACAGTAATGTAGTCTGAAGTCTAGGGACTCTGATAACTGAGAAAGAAAACTACAAATGTTTACTTATGTTATGGTACTTTCCTTTCTGTGCAGAGATTCCATAGTGTGCCCCAAATTAGGTGCAGTTCCCATCACTGAGTGTGACCACTTTTTTTTCTGAAGAAGTGCATCTCTTGATAATTGTCTTTTGCATCAGTTTCATTTTCTTCGTTACCAGTACGGTAAAAGTTGAAATGGTATTAGGTTTCCAAGGGCTGACTGATTTCCTGATGAGGTTTTTTATTTGTGGAAGTATGTTAATGGGCAAGAAGGTGGAAAAGTCCTGATGGCTTATTATAAATAGATTTTTCTGATATAAAAATAGTTTCTGGTTAGAGTGCTTGGGGAAACAGCTTTCCTGTTACTGCATGGTAGCAACATATTTGGTGCTATCAGCTGGAGAAGAAAGAGATTTTGATGATAGAAATAGCAAGAATTCTAAATCATTTGTGTAAATGTGTGTTGTCACAGGCAGTACCAGTTGTGCACTGCTCTGTGGTAGAAAGTGTAGAGGAGTGTTTCATGCAAGTACGATGGGTGTCCCGGCCTCACATTGAGATTACTTTCTAATGGAGTGAGAAAGAAGGCAGCTGCAGGGGATCTAGGGAAATTTTCAGTGGGTACGGATGATTTATCATATGCATCAGCGCATATATGCATATACAAAAGGGCCTGGACATCCTATGCAGGCTTTTACGTGAAAACTTCTGCCCCACATGCTAGGTTAGCTTTTCTTCCCCCAGAAAGAAAAAGTATTTCAGGAAGCCTAAAAACCACATGGAGAATAAAATCTCTCTTTATCACTTGATTGTACAAAATAGGTAGAGGCCCACAATGTAAGCTACCTTGTTAAAATGAAGACTTTTTTTAGGAACATGGAAAAAAGTCTTTGTATGAGAGAGACCTGTGAGGCGGAGAGGGGAGACAAGGGAAGAGGATGTTTTGACACACAAAAGGATTCTTTTTTTCTCATTCTGCTACATAAGAAATGGAAGATACGCAGTTAAACTGAAAAGTAGTGGAAGTGTTGCTGGAGGAACAGATCTTTCACTTGCTTTGTATAGACTGTGACAGAGTTGCCATGTAATGTGATACAACGAACACAGAAGAGAGTGTTTGTGTCAGGGAATACTGTGGTGAGTCTGGAGTTCAGCATTGCAGAAGCTGGAGAGTTTATTGACAGTTGTGCCTTCCAGCCGTGGTCACTAAAACCACCATAAGGACATGTTGTTCTTACTTCTTGCTGAATAGACCCCTCTCACTACAGATTGCTTGCAAAACCACTTTTTAAAGTACTATTTTTCAGTTACTGAATTTCTGGTGTTTGTGGGGTGCATGTTATATTGATCTGAGACAGGACTGCTTCAGCTACAATACAACTGAAGAAACAAAGTGTTTGGTGTAGCTGAAATGGCTGAAATGTGCTAGGCTTCGAAAATTAGATCTCGCAGGTGGTTCCTGATTTCTTTTAATTTGTTTTTTGTTTTAACATGGAAAGTCTAGTTGGTCTCATCTCTCTACTATTCCAGTTTAGTAGGTGTTTTTTAAATTATCTAATTAACTACTCTTTAAAAGCAGGCTGTTAATCTTCAATTAAAATCTGGACATTCCAAATGTAATTATTTTTCAGGATGCTTCTGTGTTTATTAGACCCTGTCAGGATAAGCTTTGAAGGTTGAGGTATGTTTGTTTTTAAACCTGTTGTTGTTAACAAAATGCTAGTTGATCAGCTGATAGAGCAGGAGTACTTGTAGCCTGGATCTAAAGGTCTTAGCACTTTCTCCTGAACTCATTTTGAGCAGTTACTTCAGTTCAAATGGTGAGCAAGTTGGGAGGGTTTTTAACTAGACCTTTGAACTTCCTTACTATTTACAAACGAGACATCTACTAGAGTAGCAGGAATCTCATCTCTGTGCTGTGCATTGGAGGTTTTCAGAGACTTGCAGCTAAATATTTTTGATAAATTGTGGCAGCCAGTGTTGGTCCCCAACTCAAAATTAGGCACTATCTTTAGGGCAAAAGGAGTGAGGTTCAGGGAAGGTATTACAAAGTGAGTGAATTGAAATTCATGCTAAGGAGGATGGTCTTATTTACCTGCTTGTTAATAAACCAGGTTCTGTGGAACACTCCCAGTGTTTGGTAGCATTTAACTTTCTCCATACTTTGTTTTTAGAGTAAATGTTACTCATAATGACTTAGCACTCTTCACTTTTTGTAGCAATTGTATTTGAATGAGTAACTTCTCCGTGTCTTACTACAGTGACTGTGTAATATAAATGCCCTTCAGAAGTGAGTGAAATAAAACTCTTATTGCTGACTTACTTTTCCTGTAAGTCACATTCTTTCAGCTTGTTCTCCCTCTACCTCCACTCCTTTTGTTACCACTTTAGAATGGAAGTCCTTCAGGTGCTATTTGATGTTAGAACTGTACCAACAAATGGAAGTGTTAGACTTCATTATCCAGTTTGTATCTGATGAATCTGGCATTCACAGTACAGCAAGACTAAAGTGTTTTGTCCTGTGGGGTTTTTTTTTCAGTTCTGTGCTAAGATGCAAGAACTGAAGGAGAGACCTTGAAATTAATGGAAACTAAATTGTAAAGCAGTAGTAAAAAGTGAGTTTGATTAGCTTATGTGTCATTCCTGAATAGTGAGATGTTGCCTAAACATTGTTTTATAACCATTAATGATTCTGGCAGTTATGCAGGCCTAATGATAATTAAATCTCGCCTTTCTGGGTATAAGCTAGTCTCTGGGAGGCTTAGTAGAAAAAGTTCCCCTGCCTTTGTAAGTGAACATTATGCTAATGAAATCTTGAAATATCTCCTCATGAGTGCAGTGAAGCAATTATCTGTTTGTGGAGTGTCACAATTTAAAATTCTTATTTCTTTGTACAAAAACCAAGCCTGAGTTTAGTGCCACAGATTGAAGCAATTTGAGGAGATAGGAAACAGCAACATGCTGTCCTGCTTTATAATCTACATATGGAAGAAAGAGCAGGACTTGTGAAGCAAGTCTCAGCTTCCACCCTCTACAAATGAAAAATCTCCAGAGCTATGTATGATGTTGCGTGTGTATTTCTTGAGCTTTTCTAGAGCAATTGTTTGTTTAACATAGTGTCTGGGCAGTTGGTTCTAGACGTGTCTGAGGGGCTTCATACCAAATCTCCTAAATGTAAACAGAACTAATTAATCACATTTGAAAGATCTTGATAAATAACTGTTTATCATCATACAGAAATTGCCACTGGTCACCTGCATTGTTGTTAATTATTGTGTGGGTAGACAAAATCCAGAAAGTTTTGGAAGCTGGAAAATTACTTGCTCTTATTTAGCAGCTCTGAAGGACAGTAATTCTTGGTCTTGCTTGCTTTGTAGAGGGGATGTGGATTTTGGATCAAAAATAGATGAGAACAGGGCAAAGTCTCACAAATTGCTAAAGCAATTTTAAAGGAAATATCGCTCTCTGATGTACCTTTCCAGACTTGAAACAACTTTTCTCTGAGGAGTCTTTATCTCTTTGCTTGCTTAAATACTCTGTTTTCTTGTCAGTTTTTTTTTTCCTGGATGCGTGGTTATCTTTACCTCTCCTATTCTCTTTAATGATTTTTCATTCTCTGGTATTCCCTATTTTTCTTCTAATTTTTTTTTTTTCATTTAACTTTGTTCTGATCTGAGCCACTCATCAATTCAGCCAGCTAATGCAGGTAACAGAGATGGCTTATTGCCTCTTAGTTTTATTGCTTTATTGTTCAGAGTTGCAGGATGGGTTGTTTGGATGATGGAGCAACCTGTGGTACTCCTTGTTCTTGGGCTTTACTGAGAATTATTGAAACATCACCGCTTCCTCTCAAACTGGTGAGAAGTTAGGGAGCATTGTGACCACTTTGGTGTTGTAAATTTGAAAGGAGGAATGGAGAAAGAGAAAAATAAGTTAGGCTATACTGTCCTGGTGAAATGGACTGGATTAGTTAAACCAGAGGCAACGACTCAGGTTGTCCTTCCTGTTTTATGAGTCATTCTCCCATTTAATTGTGTGATAAGGCCTCCTGTAGAATTAATTAAAAAGGAGGCCTTATTAGTGCTGCAAAAACTTATAGTCAATTTTAATTTTAGTCTTCGTTGTTTAAACCAGGCCTTATGGATAGAAGCCTTGACACTGTAACTTCTTTGTGAGTGAATCATAACAGTGGAAAAAAATGTTATTCAGGAATGTGGGAATTACTTAAACTTTGGTTGCTTGGAATAGACCAGACTATTTAAAATGTAACTGATTTGTTGCCAGCTATTGTCAGTTTCTACTGAAGAGATGTGAGCCAGCAGGATTGTCTTCTGGGCTTGCTAACCTATATGTGGATTGTTAGTTTCCTGTACTTGTGTGCTGTATTAAATCATGCTAGCTGAAGATACCTCTTCTGTGCTAACTTTTAATGCTGCTTATCCACTGTTTTGTAGTTTATACAAAGCCATTTCTTGGCTTGAAGATGTCTTACTTTATGATTCCATCTGTTTTTGTCTCCTGAACCATTTATTCCATTTTAAGGATGTATTTGTGTTAAGAATCTTCAGGGACATTAATAATTGCAGTGCACGGAAAAGGTGCTCAAAGTAAGGGCTGACTGTGTTTGGAAAGCCTCTAAATCATCCCATCTCTGTTTTTTTATAAGAGGTTCCCTTTTGATAACAGTATGAGAGTGGAGGTATGTGGAATAACCTAGTTCTAACTTGTGCCAGAATGCATTGGGAAACAGCTTTTCAGTTTTCCCTTCAGTGATGCTGCTTAGCATTTTACTGGTGACCTGCCTGTAGGCATAAAGGTTCTGTTGGCGTGCAAGATACTTCTTATTTTTATTAAAATAATAAAATGAAAGGCTGTGGACAAAGCTCTCAAACACCTTAACCAGAAAGCAAAAAGGCACAGCCCAGTTGGTTGCAAATCAAAATAAATTCCTTAAGTTATACTTGTACTAAATTTACCCCTTTTCTCTAATTATTACTAGACTTAAGACTTATCTTCTCTCTGAGCAGTGTGATTTTTGCAGAATATATTCTTAGTGGAGGGAAACTTGGCAAAATTTTAATCTGTCCTTAAGGCATCATGTTCTTTCTCCTTTCTGTAGCATTTGCAAAAAAGGAAAAAATAAAAATAGGACTAATAAGATGATATCAACACTGGCAAGTAGGGATCGGGTTTTTTTTTTTTTTTTAGCATTCATTCCTTTACCAGGAGTATTGAAAATTCATCAGTTAAGGCAGAATAACCTAAGCGTCAATGTCTGCACTGTAGTTCATAGGAATGAGATATTTCCCTCCTGATTTTCTGTAAATCTGAGGATTTACATGACTTCAGCAAACAGAGATCTGTAGTAAGCTTTTCTCGTCACTCCTTTCTCAGTGGAATTTCTCTGTCAAATGCTTCTTAACAAAATAGCACTCAAGGGCTGGGTGGGGATGTCTGTGGGTGTATTTCTGAGGAGAACTGTATGCTCACAGCCATCTTTATGTGCGTTTTTAGATTCACTAGACTGGTTTAGAATAGAACAACTTGAGCTCTGTCAAATTGAAGCTTGGCCATGATGTAGGTGATTTCAGGACATACCAGGAAGAAAGACTTCTCCAGAAATTCTTGGTATTGGCATTTGAGGATGTGATGATGTGGCTATCGCATTAGGCACTACAGGGGAAGAAAGGGATGTGGAGTCAGGATTACTCACCAGGTATTGAAACAGTCACAGGTATATTTTAGCTAAAATCTCGTTTGAAAAAAAAAACCCTCAACATTCTACAGTGTCTTGCTGTGAGTAATACATGTATTCATCTGATCAGTAAAAATGTGACTTGTCCTTCCCCAGGAAAGGGGAGTGGGGAAAAAAGCCCTTGCTTATTCACCAGCTTATATGACAGTAATTGGGAGCCTTCAGGAAGGGAAAGTGAGTGACAGCAATTCTTTCCTTCAAGCACATCTGATAATTCATTAATGTAATTTCAGAAGCTTGGGGTAGCTTTTGAGAAGTGGGAATAGTCAGTGATGTTGATGTGACAAGCTGCTATGTGAGTTGTCATTACAGAATAAAAATTGACAGTAAGCCCATGGAAATCCAGTGACTCTAGTATGCTAATAAATACATATAAATACTTTGTTCTTGTGAGGTTTTGCATGCTGAATAATTCCCAGTGCAGTTATAAGGGCTTCACTAGTGCTGTTACACCTGCCTTTGGTTACCCATTTTGAGAATTTTCCCTTTTGAGTTGTTCGTCGTTAGGTTTTAGTTTACTGTCATGGCTTTTATTCCAGAAACAGCAAGTGGCTGAATACAGGAATGTGTAAAGGGATATTGACTGCATGGATGGTAAGAGAGTTTCAATGCCTAGTTTTCCTTTCCTATACCTTATCATATATTTGGATACCTGCTGTTTAACCAGACTTACACAATACAAGTCAGAGGAAATTTAAATTATCAAATCATGCAAATACTGGCTGTACATGGCTGGCTTGTCATTTGTCCTGGCTTGGACTGCAGCAACAGTGGTGCAATGGGCAGCTGAGTTCTATTTTAAGACTCTTAAAAGTAGGAAATTTGAAAAATGGAAGGATCTTTTTGAGTAGTCCATGTGTGTCATAACTGTAAAACGTCGTTCACATGTACTCTCGAGGTACTGGAAAAGGTAGTAGCACTGCAGTCAGGGTGTGTGAAGGCTCAAACACTTGTAGTCTCATAGCAGTCTGGGACAATGCCTATTAAAAGCTTGTGGTGAACTGTTGCTACTTCAAGAAGGAGATTGTTAATGGAAATTAAATCACCCAAATGAAGTACAGAGTTGCTTGATTTTGCAGCTACTGTTATTTTCTTTCTGAGCGTATTTCAGTCTTATCTTAAGATACTGGACTAGATAAGCCTTATCTAGTCCAGTATCTTTGTTTTCCTTGAGTGAATTCTTAAGTTTCTGTGAATAAAGTTCATTAATGCAAGTTTACCCTTTGCTTTTAAAAAGTTAGGCTGGTTCAGCACACTGTGGAGATCTGTGTACTTTTTAGTAACACAGATCTGGCAGTAGTCTGTGAGATTGTGTCCTGTGTATTTTTTATTTTACATCTTTCCGGGTGCTGATTCTGCGATAATGTCGTTGTAATATGTTTTTCTGGATTAATACATCTTTGAAGACTGGGCAAGAGAAAAATTCTTCTTTTCTGCTGGACTGCTCCATTTAGAGTAGGTTTCATGCAAAGTAAGCAGTAAGAGGACTTTCTTTTAAAAGACAAAATTCCCTATTTGGAGGAGAACTGTTTTTACAAGTCATAAGCAGCAAAATTCATCAAGTTGGCACTGGATTTTTAGTAGAGTACTCCCAGGATTATTGGATTTTACCTTCTTGATTGGATGATTTTCAAGTTACATAACTTTAAACTTCTGTAACTAGGGTTATAATTCAAAACTTCTTTGTAAGAGGATGTAGGCTATTCTTTTTCCCAGTTGAATTCAGGCTCCTGCAAAGAATAAATATACCTCTTATCCATTACTGATGGGAGGATCAGTGAGATGTTGGAGGTTGGATTTTTTTCTATTATACATGACTGTCTTATGTTGTTTGCTCTATTAAAAAAAGAAATGTGAAGCAACAGCTTTCAATTTTGTGGTTAAGCTTGAAGTGTTTGTTACTGGTTTAGGTGTAGGTGTTTAATGGAAACCCTGAGACTTGAGCCTTTTGTTTCCACTCACTAAAACCACGGGTATTTTTAATGATGTTGTCAAGCTGTAAAGAAAAGATTCTGTTTTTATAAATCTTGAAGGTGAGACTGACACCAAGGCTGCAAAATATTTAAGAGTGGGATTTTTTTCATGTAATTGAAGGTTGCATGAAAAGACTCATTCAAAAGGAGTACCTTGCCCCGGGCTATTTCTGGCCTCTGGAACTGCTTTTTTTAGCAGCGCTACAAATTGAATCACCGGCTGCCAGTATCATTTAAAGCAAGTGAGGCTCCATTACGTTATGAGTCAGACGTACCTGAATTAACCTGCTTTTCAGCAACAGTTGTGTGACCTCTCCTACTGCTACTTAAAGACTTTAGGCCCTGTGTGAATGGTGATTTAACGCTGCTTGAAGGTCTTGAGCAGGTTTGTCAGTGCTGAATAGTGTTTGGATTTTTACATCAAATCTATTGGAGATGTGGAGGAAATCTTGTACAGTATGTTGACTAGCTAATTTTTTATTTATGCAATTGTTAACAAGAGAGCTGAAATTCTCCAGGCTCAGTGCCATTTCTGCCACAGCTGCCTCTTGACCTTGGATGACTCCAGAGCTGTAGTGTAGACTAGGTTGTGTTGTTAAAACACAGTTGCAGCCTCTGTCATGGAAACAGGTAGAATACTCATCTGTGAAACGTATGTTCTTTACCTTAATATTCCTGCTATTATTGCAAGTGAAGCTATTACAGGACTCAACAAAGAAGTATCTCTGGTTTTGTTTGGGCCCTGTAAGCTATTTTTATATCGACTATTGTAGCATTTACAATTGCTTCCTTATTTGTAACTAGGTTCTAGGGACGATAAGGTGATGTAAGTTATGGACTGCTGGAGCATTCTTTCACCTTCTCTGGGCAATATTTATAACAGCAATGAGCTGAAAGGATGGCTTTGACTGTATTTGCTTAACTTGCACCATTAAACACTGCTTAAATCTAGCATTGTTTTTGAAATTAGATAATTTTGGTGTGGATTTAGTATAAAGTAACAATTCCACAAATTATTGCTCATGTTCCTTGTTCCATTTCACCTACTCCCATCATTCCAACCCATTAGTGTAGTCATCCTTATTATTAGGATTGCTGAATAGCATTCAGGTAGCTAGTTAAAATTTAGTCAATACTTTCAAGATGGCTTCCATTAATGAAGAAATACATAAAAAGTCTGTGTTGCCCTGGTTGTGCCCAAATAAGCTGCTTATGAAACTATACCTAAAAACTTGACAAGTCTACTGATGCTAGAAGTGGCTGCCTTGAAGTTCCTTCTTCTGTGCTTCCCTCATTCTTTCCCTTGTTTCCAGGACTTCTCAACCATTTAACAGATCTGGAACATCTTTTGGAACCTTTTAGAAGCGTATGTGGGAAGGAAGGGAATTTGGTTTGGATAGGCTTAGGTCCTTAGCAGAGATGAAGCATGGGCATGGGGAGTACCTTCTGAGAAGTAGTTTAGGCTTGCCTCACTCTAAGCCTATGCTTGAAAATACACTGGAAATGCCAAGTAGGTAAAGTTTCAGTATCTGTCTTTCTTGGTTGTAGAATGCAAATATGAGTCTGGATGCTTGGGTCCTCACAAGGCTAAGGTGGTTAACACATACTAGTTTATGGTAAGCAATGCAGGTCATTATCCGCTGTATTTGGAGAGATTACATTCTGTTTCTGCTGTGCTAAATCTCGTCTGAAGTATCACGCTTGTAGGTAGTGGCTTTGATTTGCTCTTTGTTTACAGCTTGGGTATTTTCAGAGAATCCGAGTGGATCAGGTTGGAAGGGACCACAGTGGGTCATCGGGTCCCACCTCCCTGCTCAAGCAAGGTCATCAGAGAGCACAAAGCACAGGATTGTGTCCAGACGGGTCTGGAATATCTCCAGTGAGAGAGACTCCACACCCTCTCTGGTCTCTGTTCCAGTGCTTGGTTACTGCACAGGAAAGAAGTTCTTTGTCATGTTCAGGTGGAACTTCCTGGGCATCCATTTCTGCCCATGGTCTCTTGTCCCATTGCTGGAGCCTGGGAGCAGAGCCTGGTCCAGCCTCTGAGCCTTCCCTGTGGAGAGGGACAGACAGGGATGAGGGCCCCTCTCAGCTGGGTCTCCTTTCAAGGCCGAACAGCCCCAGGTCCTTCAGCCTTTCCTTGTGAGAGAGCTGCTCCATGCCCTTCCTCATCTCTGCAGGACCTGCTTCAGGAGCTCCAGGTCTCTCCTGTCCTGAGGAGCCCAGATCTGGACACAGCATTCCAGATGTGCCTCACTAGGGCTGAGCAGAGGGGTAGGATCACCCCTGGAAGAGCTGGCAGTGCTCTTCTAATGAATCCCAGAATACCATTGGCCTTCTTGGCCACAAGGGCACTTGTTTAATTAATATTTAACAATTCTCTTAGCAGCTAGACTTGACTGATCTGGGAGAGAAATGAGGAAAACCTAGATTATCTTCTCTTAGCAACTCCTCAGGCTGCCTGCCTCAACTTTTTGGTAAAACTGCAGTGAGCACAAAAGCATTTTGTTGTGCACATTGTTTGTAAATGTGCATCTTTTCTCTGAAGCTGATGGTGCCATACAGTTTCATCATAATGCAGAAATGGTATCACGTGCTTGACTGAACAGATGCATGAAGTAGAGGACCTGATTTCTTGAAGCTGATACAATTTAATAACTCTGTATCAAAATCTTTAGGAGAACGGTGTAATGGATAGAATTATAATAAGGCTCAGAGGGTGAAAAAAATGTTGTCATTGTGAACTCCTGCTATGATAAAATGTATGTGCCACAAAAACTAGGTGCTCCGCTATCTTTTGAAATAACATCGCAGTAGTCTAGAGGTGGCTTTGTATGTAACATAGAAAAATGTTTAAAATGAACTCGTGCATTAAACAGGCAGGCAAGCAACTACATTGGTAGCTTTGTTAAAAAATTCATTAGTTTTCATTGCTCTTGACTTTATGCTTTTTTTAAAAGATCTTTTTAATGTTTAAGTGCAGTCTTCCAAAATGAATTGCTTTGAAGGTAAATAGAATAACTGAAACTTTATTAGGGAGTACTGTTATGTAAACAGCAGTTACTATATGTTATTAACATGAAGCTGTTTGACATCTATTTTTAAAATGAGGGTGACATCTACTAAGGTACAAGAAAAGCCACCTCCAAATCAGAGAAAAGACAAGCGAGAAGAAAACACTATAAAGAAGTCCTGAGACTTAAGTTTTCAAGTGGACACTGAAAGTGTTTTCTGAATGCATGTGGAGTTCTTCGTAAAAGTTTACATTTCCATTTTACACTTTCAATAACTATGAAATAGAAGCGTCTTCTTGCCTATGCTGGGCAGTAGCATTTATATTCACTTAACATTGCTCTTACAGTATATTTCAGCATATCCTTACTATTGCACCTGGAATTTTTGACATAGGAGGTTTGGGTTTTTTAAGTCTGGCAGTCAGTTTGAAAACAAATAGGAGAGTGACAAGTGTAGTGCCAACACTTGGACATAAGGGGAAGGAGGAGGAAAGGAAGCTCAGACTATTGCTTGATTCTTGCCTTGTAAGTTTATCAAATAAAATTTTTCTGTGATATTTTCACAGTACACTACTGTAGTGGTTTGATCACATGCATTTCACTTTGTGAGATAAGGATTAGAAGAAATGCAAAGCAGGCCTAAAACTTTAAAGAATATAAAGAAGTTTATTACTAACAGAGTTTAAAGTAACAAGAAAATAAAATAAGTGAAAGCAAAACCCTCTTCCCTCCAGCGCTCTCCAAGCAAAAACTCCTTCCTCCCCCCCCTTTTCTCCCTCCAGCACTGTCCTCTTCTTTTACCACCTCGCACAAAAGGTAACAATTTTGGTCAGTGTTACAGTTTTTAAAAGTCTCTTTCTTATGCTTAGGGAAAAAGGTTCCTTCTACTGATGCTGCAAACTTCTGATTTCTTCACAATCTCAGTAGTCCGGAAATTATCTACTGAAGCGAAATCTCTCCCATGAAAATTCCACAGTATATTCACACTGCAATCATGGGCCATCATATGGGGTTACAAGTCCTTTTAAAGATGAATTTTTCCAGCCCAAACACAAAGGTTCTCTGCTTCCAATCTCTTTTAAACATGAATTATTCCAGCTTAAACACAAGGGCTTCTCTGCTTCTTCACAAACTTCTAAAAGCTACTTCACAACTATATGACCTAGCATAATGTCTTGGGGTGACTCTACGATGTTGCTTCCCACATCGTCCAGGCATGAATTCCGTGCATTCTCTTTCATCTTCACAAGCTGCAACATGAATTCTCACAGGCATGGATTTTCATCTCCCCATACTTTTATAATGATTTAAAGAGTTCAGTCCTCCGCAGCTGCTAGAAGGGGTTTTAAGATTGGCGCCGGAACGCACACACCCTTTTCTCCCGCCGCCATCTCAGCGTCGTCCCACGTGACTGACTTTCTCTTTCTCTCTGACCGTGCAGCCTCCATGTTCTTCTCCCTCACGTCTTTCCCCACGGGCTGCGCTGATGTTCAGTTCGGTGCGAGCTGTGCAGGCTGGAAAAGGAGGCTCCGCTGGTCCCGCTGGGTCTGCGCGGGCTGCAGGAGGGGGAGAGGAGGCTCCCCCCGGGCTGCATGAAGGGGGAGGGGAGGCCCCTCCTGATTCAGAAGCCGAGCCGGGTGAATTCGGCTGTCGAGCAGCCCATAGTTAGTTTAGCTGCTTGCGGCTCTGAAGGAAGGGAGAGGGAAGGGCAGGCAGGAGCCCAGGCCGGGCCCGGAGGCTGCCCGGGGCTCCGAGGCCCCCCCTTCCTCCCTCAGGAGACCGGGAACCAAAGAAGAACTTCCCGCCCTTGCACGGGGTTTAAATATGCAAAATTCACAAAAGCGTGTTGGCTTAAAAGCTCGTCAATCAACTCAGTTTCAACCCATGACAACTACAAAAAAAGAAACATTTCTGGATTATTTTTTCTTTTTAGAGAGCATATTCTTACATAAGTTTGCTGGGGAGCAGTGGGTGGGGAGTAATTATTAAGGGTTGTATTATAGGTTAGTGGGCTTTTTTGGATAGTTTTTGACCAGTATCTCCAGCCAGACTATAAATCTGCCCTTCTGTCTCATTGTTTCACGCTGCAGTTGTAATGTTACTGTAGCTGTAGTGTCACTGACATCAAAGCAGAATTAGCTGCTGAATTAAGTGGGGAGAAAAGCTATTTCTGAAGAGCAGGTGGCAAACAGTGCTTTATACTTTTTTGTTCGATTGGGGTTTTTTTAATGCTTTCTTTTTCATTGAGTTGTGCTGGTTCTTCTCAATGATTCATGTCTAGGGAAGGATAAAGGCATTGTAGTGACACCAAGATCTTCCCCTCTCCTTTCCTTAGCTTACGTTTCATTGTCATCTACCAGATGCCTGTAGTAGTAGTTGTCAGGTAAGTGTAGATTATTCTTGCATGGAAAAGAACGATACTGGTCTCGGTGATCCAGAACACTACCCACTTCAATTGCTTTCTCTTCCTGAAATCTACTACTTGGAGTTATTTTAGACGAGCTGTTTGTGTGGCTGATTTGTTGCCTTGTTTTAGTTAAAATGAGATGTTGGTTGTGTAGTTGCTGTCCACCCACATTTCTGCCTACCTGTGTTTATTAATAAAGGTCTATATTTAAAACTTCAGCTGGGACAACTATGCAACCAGTCCAGCTGGAATATCTTAGAAAGGAATGAGAAAGAAAGAGTAGTGACTTCTCTAGCTGACACTGAGAGGTAATATCTGTCTGTACTCTTGAATCTGAAGACTTCTACAAGCTTGTCCTCTTTACCTTTGCCATGGCTTTTTTCAAGCATGTATCTGCTCTGGGAAAAACAAATTATTTGCTTGCCTCCTTGACAGCAGGATTGAGAGCTCTTGAGGATTTGAGCAGTTGAACCCAAGTCCCTGTCCTGAAAACTACTGTGGATTTTTGAAGTGTCTTCTGCCCTTCTTCTCTTAATCTGTTTGGTTTTTCCTTGTTTTTTTAAATACTGGTTTAATCATCGTGTTACTGTTACAGTTTTCATTGACAAATGCAAGAACTTTGAAATTTGAAGTGAAAGGAACGTGTTGTAGAGCTGTTGGCTGCTATTAACTCCCTAGACTTTATCATCTATTGGTAGAAAAAATTTTCTAGGTCGTAGATCATAAAAACATTTGCTGTTAAGAATGGATCACTTCCTCTTCCTTTTAAATAACCTGTAAGGGATGTATAATATCAACCAGAAATTAGGAAACTGGACATGTATATCTTCCCTGAAAGTTTACGATTTTGTTCACATGCAGGTTTTATATTTTGGAGGGCATGAGCAAGAACACTTAAATTTCGTCTACGCGTGTTGTCTTTTAATGTTCATTACTCTAATGGTGCAAGACCAGTGATTGAATGTTGGGTGAGAATAGGGGTCAAGAAAATTATATATCATGTTTCAAGAATTACATATCAGGTTTCATTCCATGTTTTTTCTGTTAAACACTGTATAAATAACTTCATTCAACAGTTTTCTGTAGGAAGACACGAGGTGTTGCCTCACAGGATGTTGGGAAGCTTAAATCATTGTAAATTGCTTTCAGAGCATCTGTTGGGGAGGTGCTGTGGTAGAGTTGTGATGTTGGTTGTTTGGTTTTCTTGTTTTCCTTGTGTTATTACTAGGCAGGAAGCTTCAAATAAGGAATAACATCTTCTCCTTCACTAGCCCCATTTTCCTAAAGTACTTCACTGACTCTACCAAGTAAGAGACTTTTGCATGAAATTACAGAAATTTCTTCCTTTGTTTTTGCAGTCAAAAATTACTGAGGAGAAGAGAAAGCAGATCTTGAATCTGATTTAACTGAGGCTCATTTACTTTGGGACATAGTTTTAATGATGTTCATGATTTTATCTTTTTTTTTTTTT
>VZTE01005208.1:24291-123948 GCA_013397775.1 Eulacestoma nigropectus
TAAGAGCTTTATTATGCAGCTACTAAAGCCAGCAAATGCTTTGAAAGAAGGGTGGGAATATGCGTTACGTACAGACTTGCAGATTTTGGTGTTGGGTGGGGATTTCTTTATTGGGGCTCTGTGCTGTGGGCAGTGTTCAGTAGTGTTGGGTGTGTGCCCAACACGCATGCGTGGAGCAGGAATGAGGAAGTCAGGCACTTGGTGCCAGTGGAGAGTTTACAGAGAAGTTTGAGAGAGCAAACAGGAAGGGAAAAAAAACCCTGAGTCTATCGGATATACTCTTCTGGGCTTATGGTATGTGTTGTTCATGGAGCTTCCTAGGCAGAGCTAAGAAGCTTTTTTATTCTGCCTACTCTTCTTGCCTCTGATCAGGTATGGGCTTTGCCACTCTCTTTTTTTCAGAGGTTTTTCTGTGAAACTGGATATGGAAAACACAGCTAGCATGACTTACCCTTTTCTGTGAACTGTGAAGTTGGCAGTACAGGGTGCTTGTACACATTACTTTTAGCTGGTCAGGGCTTCCCGTGGGTTGTCAGGTCAGTTTTTTCCTAAAATGAAATTCAGGGCTTTTTAAAGTATTTGCTCAAGGAAAAGAAGAAAGTTACTTAAGTGTCCTCAGAAATACTGTTCATTACAACGAGCACACTGGAGTAGAAAACAAAAAGGTTCTGTGAAGTACCAGTAAAAATTTGCCTGTTTGGCACTAGACAGGAATGGAGGAGGTTCAGCTGCTGGCTGGAATTGTACTATGGGTATCTGGTAATCCTTATGAGTGAGGAATTGCTTTACTGTTGTCTGTTATTTTAATTTAGGTTGTTGATTTCTTTTTAATCTCAAAGTGTCAGAGAGGTTTTGAAGTAGTTAATGTACCACAGAACCAGTCTCACAGAAGCGAGAACTGTGCCTGGTTACTTTTCCTCAGAAAAGTGTAAGTTATTATCGAGGAGTAAGAGTCTTTAAAAGAATTAATGAAATGGTGTTTTCTTTATTAGAATAAATAATAGATTACTCAAGGGTTGTATCTGCGTGAGTGGTTTGGTTGGCAAGCCTGAGTTTGTTTTGGCTCTGAGGAGCTGCTGTAATGCTAAGCTTAGCACTAAATAGGCTTTACTTGTGTTCACTGGTAACTGCGACAGGAAGCTCCGCTTGGTTTAGCTAGTAGTGAGATTCAGTGAAAATGAAACAGCTTCAGCTTAACCGAATTTTGGTTAAGAAGGTGATGATGCTGTTTGGGTAATGAAATGCTATGAAAATACATAAAACTCAGGAGGGAGCAGTGCTCTTAAGAGCATTACTGTATCTACTGAATTGGCAGGAGCTGAGCCAAGGGTGCCTCTTAAGTGTGCTGAGTCATCTGCTTAAACTGTGACATGACTTACTATGGGCTGCTGCTGGGAGAGAGCAGTGTGAACTTGGTAGTGACGAAACAGCATGTGATATGTCCATGCTAGAGCATGCTGGGTCCAAATAACATGTTTGTGAGAGAATTTGGAGTGTGCTTGGTACCTGCACCAAAGGACTCCCTTGGAGAGTGCACTTAATTCAAACTGAAAGCAGAGGAGTTATCCTGTGTGTCATCGTGTGTGAAACTTGATGCCAGTGGATGTTGGTACAGACTGTTCAACATTTTACAAACCTCTTTTTGTGAAGAGTTGAATTTGCAAAGGACATGTGGAAGACACTGGTTGCCACAGACATAACACAACTTGGACAGGAGGCTACGTCAGCCCTCTGCATTGTAGTCCAGCAGACTAAGGACTGAGTGGTTGTTCCAGTGGTTTATGGAATGATCATGTCTTTCTCTGAAGCACTGGCAGGGTCCCAGAGGAGATAGGTCACTGATCTGATTACAGCGTGACATTTCCAGTCTGGGTTGAAGGATGGAATTTCAAGGATTTTTTGGGGGCTGGGAGGCCCAGAAGAGAGGAGAAATGTTCCCAGGTGGTTCTAGATGTGGATAAAACAGCTTATGCAGGGCTAAACAAGAGGACGAGACTTGCATACAGGTATTTTGTATTTTCAAACTCAGAAATAGCAAAATCAGTCTGTCTCTGGTTTCAGTGTAGTATTCAAGGTCTGTATCTTGGCGCATCTTCATTCTTAATTACACCTTTTTGTCTTCCAGTTCATGTACTATGGATGTGTCTTTGATTTTTTGCTTTCTTGGGTTTTGACATAACTGTTTTCTTCAGTCGTGCACAAAGAAGTGTTACGGATGTACATTTTACAGTGTTAGAAGCCATTGAGTGTGAAATAGTGAATTGAGAGTGGGTTAAAAATGTCAACATTATCGGGAGGCAGGTTATTTAAATAGTTATATCTTTTATAAATTTTTGCGTTCTTCGTGTTTTGCTCACCTCTGGTATAATACTGAAGAGAAACATTTTTTTAAAAAGCATTGTACTGTGAAAGTGAATATACTTTTCCTGCTGTTGTATGTTCAAGGAAGTGTTCTCTTTCTGTAGTGGTGATGGTTCCAATCGCAGACAGTGATAATGAAACTGTTTTATTTCCATTGTTTTATTGCTGTTTGTAATGTCTCCTGTTTAAAGTGGCTCTTTGAAGTTAGAGACTGGTTTTTTTCCAGTTATTTCCAAGGTCATAGTGAGTCACAAACCTTGATATAAGGCATAGGTATCTTTCGCAGGTTCGCTTCTCTACATCTGTAAGCTTTGTGCCTGGAAGAGATTTATGATGTATCTCAGTGCTTGGCTCTGCTCCCTTGTCTGAAGGTTGAAGATCTGGCAGGAAAACAGGACCATATATGTGGAAAGCTATGGTACCAGCCGCAGTACTTGGTTTGGTGCCAGCCTGTGTGCATGTGGCTTGTGAATCCTCAGTCCCTGTGATGCCATTCCTGTCTCGTGTGAGACCAGAGGAATTCCACAGTTTTGTGCTGATCTGCTTTGGAGATTCATTAGCAGCACAGGGTTTGTTGTTCCAACAGATATTCTTTTCTTCTGTGGGGAAAAGGTTGACTGCATCACACCATTTGGCCATCTGTTCCAGCAGCTAGACTGTGCTGAAATAGATGACTTTCTGAGGTTTCTCACAGCTGTATGTTCTATTGTCAGTGCTGTCTGTGGCCTTCCTTTGGCATTTAGGCACCAGAACGCAACTGCAGACACTGCGGAGTCTCTGAGAGCTTTGCTTATGTATAAGGTTTGCTTCCCTTGTTCCCCAGCCTTTTGAGACCTGCCTGGATATGGGATCATGGATGCCACAAATTAGTCCCTCCATCTCTAGACTCCCCAAACTTCTCTTTCAACTGTTGAGTTTGTAAATAAATATGACCTATTTCATTTTGCCAGAGGTACAGGTAGCAACAACGTGGCTCTGTTCACTGGGGTTTTTTTAATTAGCTAACTAATGTTAAAGTTGCATTCAACTCCTTTCTTCCAGTTCACAGCTTGGGATAGTGGAGTCTCCGTGTTCACATCTGCTTTCTAGACTTGATGGTACAGCTTCATGTTAGCTTCTGGTTTTAGATCTCTTGAGTTAGTAAAAAACTTATTTTCCTGAATGCTTGGCTAATAATTTGTTTTAAATAGACTGTTCAGTTTGTTTCTGGATTGCAGAGGAGTCTGGAAAATTGTTGCTAGGTATTCTAATAGCAGTGTGGTCAAAAGGAAGAACTATGATTCAGCTCTTAAATTTTGAACCTCAAATGATATTTCATAGCACAGCCATACATACAGTAGATTTATCAAGCTGTGTACTGCTCTTTGCAGAAGGATTTTTGTGGAGTTTTCCGGAGTTTTCTGCAGCAGATTTGGTTTACAAAGAATAATTCTAGCTTGAATGCTTGTTACCAAAGTCTACTTAGTATATAAGAGGGCAGGTAGCCGGGGAAGGCTTGGAAGTAAATTTGCTGAGTGGTTTAGGTCATCATCTCTCAGTGAAGTAACCTAAAAGCATAGAAGATTTCATTTGGGTTATGGTGATACAGTAGTAATGGGAATGATTTGACTGTATGCTGACAAGATGGAAAAAAAAGAGACTGATTTACCATTAAAGAGGTATTTTGGAAGGGGGAACACTTGATTTTTTTACCTTGGCAAAGTGATGTTAACTGTGAGCAACATTGCAGTAAATTCTGAAAAAAAGAAGCCTTTTTTCCAGAAAAAAGTGGCAGAGGCTTTTCAGAGTCTCTACTTCAACATTACATTTTTTTTTCTGTTTTAAAATGCCTTGACTCTGAATTGCACAGGTTCTGATATAAAGTTCTCTCTTTGCCTTTAGAATGTAGATTTTAATTGTAAACATGTTTTTTAAGCTTAAGATTTGATAAAAAGTTGTTATTTTGCTCATGGAAGAACTTTGTCAGAACAGATACTAGCAAGCAGGTGTGCACTCCTTGGTTTGAAACTGAAGTCAGTGTTGTGAGGGAAAGAGAAACTAATACATATGGGTGGTTGGGGTGGGGTTTTTATTGTTTTGCTGCTTGATTTCAAAAAATTGGTTGTGAATCAGTGATTTGCACCTTTTTTTTCCCCCAAACTCCACTGGTGAAAGTAAGCCAGACATCAGAAATTATTTTATTACCAATTTTCTTTTTGGTAATGATTTTTTCATATCACTTGATCCAGTCACTCTTCTCATATTTCTCCTCATACGAGTTCTGCTTTTTTCCTGTCCCAAAGGAGTATCTTATCTTCCATTCCCTTATAATGAGTAACATTTGATCTTCTTAGTATTTGATTTGAATGTGCCAAGTATTAAAGACCTCCCAGCTTTTTTTCTATTTTAGTTTGTGTGGTTTCTCAACAGACTAAAGTTGTTGCTTTCTCTGTCAATACAATCTCTAGGCAGGCAGTGAATGATATAAATTGGGGTTACAAAAGGAACGGTTAAGGAACAATTGTCAGTCATCTAGTCATAACTGAATTCTAGAAGTGGTTGTCCAGCTTTTGAAGGATGGGGGTGCTTGGATGGCAAGTTAACAATGCTGAATTCCACACAGGAGTGCATACAGATTTCCAGGGTAACTGAGATGTGTCTGGATGCGTCCATATGGTACCATGCAGCTCAGTAGAGATCGGGTTGTGTGAAGGTGCTAGTAGGTTAGTAGCAGCACATAGTGTCACCAAGTGATGTGTGAGACCTGTGTCTCACACCAGGTCTCAGTCAGACCAGTGTCTGACTGACCCTGAGCCATTTATCCTATCCCCCTCGAGGCTTGGGCAGCTCACACATTTCCAGAGTCATTGCATGCCAATCCAGGGCTCACTGGACTCTGAAGAAAGGTTGATTGTGATAGAGGCTTTGGATGAAGCCTTGTCTAACCAAAATTATTTAAATAATTAATGAATTATTTTGTACAATAAATATTGTACAAAAGTGGATTAGTGGAATTGTCTTTTTTACCCACATTTTGTTGATGTCAGTTGGGTCATTTATAAAGAGAGAACATAAAACCTAAAAGCTAATTAATCTTAAAACTTCGATGTGATAGTTATCTGTCTTGATTTATTTTAAGCTGTATAACAGCAGAAATGGTTTACACTGGCTTTTCCAGTGCCAGAGACTAGCTGGAATTAAAGCAAGTTGTGACTCAGTCCTGTATTTAATGTCAGAACTGCACTTCTAGTTCAGCTACACCTCGATGAGTGATTATTTCCCTAGCACAAAGGAGGTCACGTGCCTGTTCCAGTACAGAATACTAACTTTGTGTTTCTGTTTTCTTCTAGGTTATGTTTCACACTATGTGCTGACTGTCTGTACTTACAGAAGATATTTAAAACCGAACAGACTTTCTTGCAAAATTTTGATTCCAGTGGAATCTGTGCTTTAGATTTTTGTCTTGTCAATTAACTTCAGAAGCAATGCCTGTACAAGCTCCACAATGGACGGATTTTCTCTCCTGCCCAATTTGCACACAGACTTTTGATGAAACAATCCGGAAGCCCATCAGCTTGGGTTGTGGCCACACTGTCTGCAAGATGTGCCTCAACAAGCTCCACCGTAAGGCATGTCCCTTTGACCAGACCACTATCAACACGGACATTGAACTCCTTCCTGTGAACTCAGCCTTGCTGCAACTCGTGGGTGCTCAGGTATCCGTGGTTTTTTTTGTTTTTCTTTTTAATCTGTTTCAGTATTTTCCTTCTTTTAGGAGGACAAGTCAGGAATAATAAAGTATATGATATTGTGTTAATGATGTGAAGAGAAGGCATCTACCTTTTTGTAGTTATCTACAAGAAGTAGTAAAGGTGCCTGGAACAATAGTTTAAATCTTGAATCTGCTGGTCGCTTGCTGGTGACTTGTGATTTTCATTACATCTAATTCCGTGGGCTGTCACCAAAATGGGTTTGTTGGGTTTCCTTCCTTCTTCCTCGATTCTTACCTAGCCACACTCTGCCAAAAGGATGAGCTAGATCAGTGAGCTTATTTTGTGGGAAGACATTTTTCTGTGGTAGGTTCTGTGCTTTACTATATTCACCCTGTGAGACCTGTGGTCGGTTGTCCCAAAAACAGGAGGGGAGTGTAAAGGATGTGGGACAGATCTCTCTGGTAGCAGCCTTTATACAGCCTTATTTGAAACTATGCAATGGAAATACAACTTCCTGAGCTGACATGTTACTCTAAATCCATTTTGGTGAGGGAAGGAAGCCTGCTTGAGATTCCCCTTTTTTCTGGAATAGGTACTGGTGAGGTCAGTTGAAGTGGCGATATGATAGGAATGAGTGGTGCTGGTACTGACAACAGCCCCAAGAAAGGGCAGAGATGTGTGGAGAGCAGGATCACCCTGTTCAGTTGCAGCACCGACTTAGGCTGGCAAAAGCTTATCGATGTTAGGTATCAGCTCCCTGTGACCCACACCTTCCAAGGCTTGCGGGCAGAATTGTGGTCTTGGGAGAGGAGGGACGATCGATGGGTGAGGAATGAAAATGTAGATGGGATGCAGTTACCATGAAGGGGCTACTGTTTTGTTTTGTACTGCTTCAGTGTCTGGGCTGAGTGAAATTAAAGGCAGCAGAAAATTCAATGAGATCCATAGTTTGAGGAAAAGGAAAGAATTGTGGAAGAGCTGTAAAAGTTGTGGAGGAAAGAGATGCTGGGACTTACAGCTCCAGATGTGCTTTTGCTACTTCTTAGTTTATCAAGTAATATGGCTAATTTGTTGGTTTTCTTTCATGGTGTATGGCATAGAGGTTATTTCAGAAGCTCAAAATCAAATGGTGTTTCTTACTGTGCTAAGTGACTCATCCTGCTGTGCAGGAGGAGGCAGTCAGATTGTGCACTCCCATTTCTGTGATATGCTGCCATCTCTGAAGAGCTTCCAAGCAGTATGAAATCTATGAGCGATGTCATTAAAAAAGTTGTAATTCTCTTTCTCTCTTATATGTTCTTCCTTCCTTTCTGCAGTTTCTTGAATAGTTCCAGTTGCATGTGAATGTCCACATTTGTGACAAATGTCTTTTTTTCCCCTTACATTTTTTGGTTGTTTTGTGTGCATTTGTTAAGCTTTATGAGAAGCTGTGCGATAACTTCAACTTGACCTCTGCCGAATTTAAATTTTTATAAAAACAAGATTCTCTGGAATGAGATGGAAACCCACCCTGCCTCTGTATAGGTAACTTGAGAATTTTTTTCTGGTTTTGCTAGTTAGCCAGCCAGAGTTTTCTCATCCATATGTGTGAAGTATGAAGAAAGATTTTATAGTATCGTGTCTGTCTTGAGAGCACTCTGAACTTTAGTTTCTGACTTTGCACTAATAACATTATTTTGTACTCCCTTTTCATCTGAAAATTGTGTGTCATTAAGATTCACAGGACCTTGTTTCATCATGACCTTAAAGCTGCAAATGCCACCAAAAGATACATTATTCCCACCCTCGTTCTTTGCCACTCATTTCTGATTCTTTGCTACTCCCAGCATTCTATTACCTGTAACAATAACCGTGGATCCTAGCTGGGTATTTATTACTGCCAAACTTTCCCCTTAAGAGAAGTTTGAACCACCTTCCCTGCCAGCTCCTAATTTCAATGAGTATGTGAATGAAATCAGTGTTCAGTATAACTTGCACTCCTTTCTATTCCCTTTCTTGTCCTGGCAGCTGTTGTAGTGTTTACCAGACGCTGGACTACTAGATAATAAATACACTACTTTGCTGTGAAGGACAGGGAAACAATTGCTATTATCTAATAGACTGTGTAAGGCCATTTTAAAAAAAATCTTTTTACAGAAAAAGGCTTGCTAAGGACAAATTAAAAAAAAGAAGGTACTTTGGAGAAACTAGTGATTTTGAACTGTCCCACTAAGAGAGTGCACTCTTCTGCTATTTCAGCAAAAATGGTCTGTAAGCAGCAATCCAGCTTTCAAAGCATGAGTAGGTGTCAACTTCAGTTGAAACCAATTCAGTTTTGTTTTTTCCACTTCCGGGTTTAGTTTCAGGAGCATGTATGTGTCATTAGTGTCCCTTTATCTCCAACAAACCTCTCTACACCTTAACCTGAGTCCACAGAGACCTATAATACTTTATTCGTAAATGCTAAATTAAAAACAGGTTTCATTTTAGAAGGAAATACAGTAAAGCACAACTAAAGCTTTTACCTGTGAAGGGGAAGAACAGTTCGTTCTTTTTCCCTTTGGAGTGACTTCTGAGGAATTCACATATTTATACCTGTTAAGTGCTTTTTTGCTGGAGGTGGAGGAGGAGACCAGGCAGTTTAAAGAAACAAATCTACTCTGCTGTGACTGGCAGCAATGACAGGATTCCAGGGCCAGTAGCTTTGGCTTTTGCACAAGCACAGCAGGTGAAATAAGCAGGACTGTACTTCTGGGGAAAACATACTGAATTTGTCACACAGTCACCCAGGAAAGCAGTAACATATTTCTCTGACAGTAGCATTCTCTCTGTGGATAGATTTTGTCACTCTAACAGTGAAAAGAGTTGGTTTCTTACTTGAATTAGACTCTTTCTCAGTTTTCCCTCTCCCCACCCCTTTCTGAAAATGAAACCCATTGCCCAGGTTATAGCCACCCTTGGTGTGAAAATTGACTGTTGCAGACTCAGATTTCTGCCTTCTCCCCTGTAGCATGGTACACATCAACACTGGTTACAAGGGCTGTTCTGGAAAGCAGTGGTCATAGAATCACAGAATGGCTTGGGTTGGGAGGGACCTTAAAAGGCATCTCATTCCAGCCCTGTGCCGTGGGCAGGGACACCTTCCACTAGACCAGGTTGCTCCAAGCCCTATCCAGCCTGGCCTTAGACACGTGCAGGGATGGGGTATCCACAGCTTCTCTGGTTAGGTAGTTCAGACCATGTCTAGATAAGTTTGGCTGCATGAGGGGAAAATAGGGATCATAAAGGGAAGATGAGAATTATTATTCCTGGGAAAGCTGGACATAGCTGAGTGCATAAGCAGGAGTTGTGAGGGAAGGGAGACACAATGGCCTTGGACACAAATCAGCAAGGCATTCATAGGATACCTTGCTTCTTAGACTTCCTGGGGAAAGGAATCCCTTAAGTTTGTTTCTGTAAGAATAAGGTTTTGAATTTTAGCTAATCAAGCATCCACATATTACTCACTATATGTAACTATTTTAAGTGTTCACCTGGCCAGTGTTTTGAAGGTACCTAATCATGGATCTGTCGTCTAAGCTCTTCCCTCATGTTTTTTTAACTCATGAAACAGCAGTGTGCTCATTCCAGACAGGTGATGTAGAATGGCAGAAAAGCCTGTGGTGCTTTAATTTTGGTATAGTCTCCTGCTGGACATGATAAATATGTTTCTAGATATTAGACATTGGAATTGTGCATGATGAGAGACTGAGTGGAGTGATCTTAACTCACAGCCCTTTCAAAAGAAGATTGCAAGTGCAGAACTATTAGAGGCATGTTGATAATTTTTTATTGTAACTTTTGGTGAAATGAAGTGCCACAAAAGAGGAATTATCTATGAAAAAGTTGTCTTTAATGTAAACTTTTGAGGAACTGAAGATGGTAGGCTTTGGGTTTAGTTTGGTTTCTTTTGGCAGGAGGCAAATAATTCATTTGCAGAGAGGGGGAGGGAAATATTGCTAGAAACAGTTTTCAAACCATACAAAAAGGGTTTGTTCTGTTTAGCATGTTCTCATTCTGTGCAATTAGATGTCTAATGGTAATTACTGACAACTCAAGCTGACTTCCTTCATCAAATTACACTTAAATCACCACTTCAAAATCTCTGCCTGGTATGAGATGATGCTTTAGCATTCTTTTCCAGTCCCCTTCCTTATGCTGTCATAACCTGTCTCTTCCCACAGCCACAAGCCATGCTGATGGGTAACATTCCACTGCCAGGATACTTGCAGTCATTGCCAAAGCAGATACATGCAAAACCATCACAGATTTAAAGCAGTTAAACATCTGAGATAATTTTTCTGTCTTGCTCTCATCCCCTTTGGGAGGTGTTGATTACATGATGTGAATATATTTGCAGTGGAAACTGTCATAAGGGTGTGATGTCTGAGAGAACGGAATATGGAATGAGGGTGAAAATAATGAGCTCACTCTGTGGGGCATCTATTCTGAGGCTCCTGAGAGGCATGTAAACAGCAGTGACCATAGGGTCATGTGTGCTATTAAAAGGACATTTTGGGAAGGGGAAGTGAAAATGCTTTGGAGATCAGTTATTTCTCAGTTGTCCCCCAGCAATTCCATGATGGAGCCAAAGTCAAAGTGCACATTTCCTGTCACTTTTATGAATTATGGCTTTATGATTTTCTCTTGGTAGATGCTGTTCTTATAATCATGCTAGCCCTAAAATATTAAAATAAGTCTTGGAAGTGCGTATAATAGAACCAGCAAAAGGAAAATTACTTGTAAATTTTATTGTGAGATGCACTGCATGAGTGAAGTGTGTGTGCTTGAGAAATAACTTCTCTTCTCCTGAACACTCCAGAAACCACGGAAAAAACATGTTTTACTCTTCAGTACTACACTTACTCCCACTTAAGATGAAAGTTTAATCTCTTTTGGGCTCATTTTGCAAACAGTACTATTGTACAAAGCATTTAGATTTTTACATTGAAGCTTCCCTTGAAAAGAGAAGGAATGAGAACGACATGCAGATAGTGTTTGAACAGCTTGATTAGCTCTTTGAAGTTTTTCTCTGCTAGCTTTTCCCTGGGGGAAGGGGAAGCTTTTTTTTAGTTACCTGACAGTCCTTGTGTCTCACTGGTGGAGTTGTGCTGTGTCTGGCATTCCAAACCACTGCTCTGAATGTGTGCTAAACCCACTTCAATTCAGGGTTGAAATCCAGGGCTGAACATGGCTTCCTGTCCCACATCTGTTCTGAGCCCCCGTTGCTGGGGGATGTGACACTGTTGTATTTTGGGTTGTCACCAGTGCCAAATGGAATGCTTGCAGGAGCAAGTAGGAATTTGCACAAAATATATGACAGCAGTAAACAGGGCAGAGACAGTGCAGTGTCTGGGCACATACGCTTGAGATGTGTCATTTTCTCAATTAGCCATTTCTGCTGTGTAACTTCCCTGGCAAGAGCAGACTGCTAAAATGGCAGTGCCTTTGAAAAAGAGGTGTGGAATATTCTGTTAAGGTGCAGGCAAATATTGCAGGAGTTAATAAGTGTTTCCCAAATCCCAAGAAACCACTTGAGATAAGGCTGTTGTGACAGTTTACAGCTGATCACTCTAACATACAGAGTTGCAAAATCTCCTTTTGCTGAAAGCGTTCTTACTTACAGACACAAAAACCCCTCAAACCCAAACCGCGACATACCCTGAACAAATGCTGGCCCAAAATTAAAACCAAAACCATATGGAACATCACAAGTTAACTTCTGTCAGTGAAAAGTTTTGAGGCTAACCTTGTTGTCTCAGTGTGATTGAACTTGGGTTTGTTTTTCTCTTTACTAGATGAAAGCCTAGATCAGACACAGCCTCTATCTTGTTTGTGTTAGTTTTGGGATGATACTATGTTAATTGCAGGTGATATGTTGCACTCTGAGACTTTTCTTTGTTGCCTGCTGGAAAGGCAAGATAGTAACTTTCTATTTTGCTCTGTGTGTCAAATGAGAAACTTAGCATGGTGAGACTCTTGTCTAAGGAGAAGTGTGATCATATGGCTGACGCATTACTTTCTATTAAAATTGTTAGGAAAGCTGGTCACATTGGTGATGGCAGCTATATACATGTGTGTATATATTTTTTTAATATATATATATATATATTCTGCTTTTATTTGGTGCTGCCATCATAATGCTGCTCTTGCCATGACTGGGTTACACATGAAGGTGAGCAGGTTTGTAGCTGTATTTAACTGAAGCATTAAAGGCTTTTGCTTTTAGATTGAAGGCCTGGGTTGGTCTCGGTAAGCAGCTATGTGGGATTAGTGTGCTGTTATTGCCACTGGGATGGGGATTGACTTGGAAATAGAAGTCTGAGATCTATGTGCACTTTGACAGCATATGCAAAAAGGGCTTGTGTTTAGTCTTCTAAGGAATTCCAGTTCTCTGTACTGTCATCTTGGGTCGAATGCTGAACAGTGATGTCGAGAAGTGTTAGTACAGTGCTGTACCGCACCCCCAAATTTGATGAAAGCTTTAAGAATCTACGAAGAGGAAAATAGAAACAAAATTATAACTTGGGGGAGGGGTCGTCCAAATTCCTTGGAAAAATCCTGATTTCTGGTGAATGTCTGGAAGAAGAAACAAACGTCATCTGACAAAAAACCAACACAAAACAGAAAAACCCCAAGAATGTAATTGGCCTCTATCATCAGATACTCACAGGGTGTGTTCATATGCACTACATAGGATAACTTGGTTGTGCTGCTTTGTAACTGGGTCTAGTCAGAATATGTTCCAAGGGTGTCTTAGTGTATTTGCTGCTAAGTCTTTCTTCTAGTAATCTTAAGTAGCTGCAGTCACTTATCCCTGGATGATTGTAGAGCTGTGAGGCCCTAGATACAAATTTGTACTTACCAGCAGACCAGGGTTCTCCTCATTTTTTTTTTTGACCCTGAGTTTTTTGGCCAGTTAGCTTTGGAGATGTTTCAATGTGTTCTATTTTAGCCAAAGTTTTATAGTTATAGAAAATGCCATGTTAAGCCTTCTGCTTCTAGTTCCTTTCAGCCACTAAATAAAAGAAGTCTACTAAACATAAATTCTTTCTTTTGGTTTTCATTTTCACTGAGGTTTTTTATGCTATTTGTTCAGTAAATAAGCTAAAAAATGCTTACTAATATAGAAAAATCACAGAAGGGGAGAAAACTAGGAAATGCATTATAGTAATAAGTGTTTATAAGCATGGTTGCCACTTATTTATGCATATTTATAGTAGATATACATGTAATCTCTCTTCAGGTTCCTGAGCAGCAGCCAATTACTTTATGCAGTGGAGCTGAAGATACCAAGCATTATGAGGAGGGCAAGAAATGTGTGGAAGAATTGGCATTGTATCTCAAACCACTCAGCAGCGCAAGAGGTAGTTCCTGCATTGCTTCCTTGGAAAATGAAAGCAAAAAACCAAATAAGATGCAAAACGAACTATCCAAATTCTTAGTTAGTATGTTTGAAAAATGGATATAAACCTAGTTTAGAAACAAATTGAAACAGATTTGTTAAACATTAAGGTTATGTTTTCATGGAGGGGAGGGGATTGTAGAATTGGAAGGTGTCAAAAATAATTCAGAGGAAAAGCTGAGGTGTTTGGCCATGGTGTAATGAGTTGAGACAAACTTTGGTTTGATCTTTGCAGAGTAAGGAAAAATAGATAATTTTGCCCTTTTTTTTTTTCAGTTCTGCTTTGTGATAACTGTGGTAATGCAGCTGTTCTGTGGAAGATGAATAAACTGATATGAGAAAGTTACTGCGTGTAAGATAGATAAGGAGAATTATAAGTAATACTTTTTTTATACAAGGTCATATACAAGAGCTGGGTCAATCTGGGTAATTCTAAGTTAGCAAACCTACACTGTGTTGAAGAGTATGGATTTTATATATATTGCATGTGCTGGATTTGGACAGGCTGTCAGTCCAGGTAGTGGAGTTGAGCATCATGGGCATCAGGTTTTCAAAAATAAACTTTTTTTAAGAAGCTGTCTGAGTCTTTTGCGACCAGTGCAGTGTGACAGCAGTATCAGTCTGGGAAGTGGTGGCCCAGTGAACAAGCTCTGGCTGTAGAGCAGACTCAGCATGGCAGCTGTATGTCTAGTGAGTCACTCGTTCTTTTAACCTGAATTAAGTGGCTCTCAGCATGTTTGTGATTCAGAGGTTTGGCACATAATTAAACATCGCCCAAGCAGTTCAGGACTCATGTTAGCTCTAGACCAAAACAGTGAAGGTACAGCATGTAGGCAGGAAACTAAATGTGTTGTGGAAACAAACAAATATCCAAGTGATCTCTATCCCCAAGTCCATGAATAAGGGATGAACTGGGAATCTGTACCAAGAGGGTGTGGGACAAACTATCAACATGGAGAAAGGATTCATTAAAAGTTCCATTTTCTTAAAAAGCCAGATCAGTCAATCACAAGATTTAAGCCTGTGGGGAAGCTGACTCCCAGAAAACTGTTTTTATTGCCAAGTGAAACAAACCGGCAGAAATGAATTTCTGATATGCCTTGACTAGTATTCCCTTTGGCAAAATGGACAACAGGAGAGCTAGGTTTGCACTTGTCCAGTACAGTCACTGAAGGCTGGCACAAGAAGAGGAATATAAGGTAGCTTATTATTCTGTTTCATTTTGTTTTGAAGGTGTGGGTCTTAACAGTACGACTCAGAGTGTGCTGAGTCGTCCCATGCAGAGGAAACTTGTGACATTAGTCCATTGCCAGCTGGTGGAAGAGGAAGGGCGGATCAGAGCCATGCGGGCAGCACGGTCACTGGGTGAAAGAACAGTCACAGAGCTCATTCTCCAGCATCAAAACCCTCAGCAGCTCTCCTCCAACCTCTGGGCTGCAGTGAGAGCCAGAGGGTGCCAGTTCCTTGGGCCAGGTAGGTGACATCGCAGTATCACAGCTGTACTAGAAGCAATTTAGAATGGAGCCATTGATAAATGGCTGTCCAATTGCCTAAGTGATTCTATTAAGCAACAGCTTAATTTATTAATAGTAGTCTTCAGAATTAATTATGTATCTGTTTGGCTGATGCTGTTGGGTTTTCTCATATTTTTAATGCTTTTTCAAGCCTTCTGTAAAATTCAGAATAGGTGTCCTTCTGTTCTTGTCATAAGCTAAGTGACACGTTGCTTCTCACTTGCTATTCCTTGTAGACCTTTCTAGAAAAAATAAGGTTACTGGAAGTGACTGGCATGGCTTCTTTTCTTTCTCTAGGGAAATAAACATACAAAGCAGTTGTGGGGATAGATTCGTTACAGTTACATGTACACATTTTTAAGAAGTTGTGTATTTATAAATTAAATGCCTTTGCTTAAAATACTAGAAAAGAAATCAATGTTGCTTAAAAAAAAGTCTCATTATTGAAAATACAGACTTCACTTGTTGAGTCTTGAAATATGAAGCCAATTTCTTAAAGAAAAAATAGTGAAGCTTTTCCCAACTGAAACAGATGAAGACTAACTTTGAGATACTAACTTTCATACCACTTCAGGGAAGAGAGAGATTGGTTACATAGCAAAATAGTGGTGCTGCAGCCTGGTTGATGGATGTGGGCCCCCAGTGTTTTTTTTTTTTTTTTTTACTTGCATGGGAATGAACCTTGCTCTTCCTTAGCCTGTCAGCTTTTTCTTCTGGGGTAAGTGTGGGATGTATGCAATACACTTTGAAAACTCATTAATGATCAAGAGATGAGCAGACAGGAACAAAGGAATCTTATTATCAGATGATACCCAAAATAGATTATGTAGTAGTAGTAGTAGTAATAATAATGATAATAATATAATAAAAATCATAATAATGATAATAATATAATAAAAATCATAATAATGATAATAATATTAAAGGTAAAAAGTCATGTTTTCCCGAGTCACAGTCTTGGAATCTGGAAGAGTTCCTTCTCTCTTTGACCTCCCTTTTTGCTCAGCTCCCTCTTTTCTCTGTGGGTTTGTGTGTCTGTTGGTGAGAGTTTTTAGCTGTTATCCCAATTGTAGGTGAACAAGAAACTGCAAAAGTTTTGCTTGGGCTTCTGTCATCCTTTGTCTCTTTTTGCATTTCCCCTGACTCAGCGATGCAAGAGGAGGCTTTAAAGCTGGTTCTGCTGGCTTTGGAAGATGGATCTGCTCTGTCACGAAAGGTCTTGGTTCTCTTTGTGGTGCAGAGACTGGAGCCGCGATTCCCTCAGGCTTCCAAAACTAGCATTGGGCATGTTGTCCAGCTCCTTTACAGAGCCTCGTGCTTCAAGGTACGAAGACGATTCTGCCTGGAGGTTTCATAATGCTATGAAAACCATTGGTTTTCACTTTCAGTTTTCATTGTCCTGTAACATCAAATGTGCCTAAAAATATGCGTAGTTAGAGAAAGAATTGCTCATTAAGTTCCACATGAATTTAGAGAGTTCTTTGTTGTTCAGCTGTGATGGCAGTGTAGGCTGAAACAGCAACCTGAAGCTGTAAAGTTAGGTTTTGCCTCTGTCCGGTTTCATAGACACACAGTTACAAAACCTGTATGTAAGGCAGCATACTTACCTTCTTAGAAGTGGCTTAAAGCTGAAAAATCCATAGTTCTGTTAATTCAGTTGTAGTGTTGTTAGAATCAAAGAAATGGGAGACTTTTGGGTGTCAGCTGTTTGAAAACTTAAACTGCTTAATGTACTTTGCAGTATTTAGTATCTGTTACTGGATGCTCAACTCATGTGTCTTTCACTTTTGCTAAATGAGTGGAAAAATGCTTTGTTTTTGCTAATTGTACCCTCAAGCAAAATTCTGCAATGCAAACAAAATATCTTGATTGAAGGTGTGGATGCTGTAAAGTCATTTAGGAAGTGTGACACTTCAACCAATATGTGAGTCAGAGTCCAAGTAAATAATGTTTTGTATCCATTTTATAGTGATTTCACTCTACGAAGTGTGTGTTACTTTAGTAGGAACTGGTGTTCACTGGGTAGTGTCATAGTTGATTTTAGTTTGGGAGAAAGACTTAGTTGCTGACTGAAGATGTCACTTGCCTCGGACTTCACATAATCTTGGGCTTATCCTGCTTAGTTGTATTTGGCTCATTTCTCCTTACTAGGTGACCAAGCGAGATGAAGATTCCTCCCTGATGCAACTGAAGGAGGAATTTCGGACTTATGAAGCTCTGAGAAGGGAACACGATTCTCAGATAGTTCAAATAGCTATGGAAGCAGGTTTGCGCATTGCACCAGACCAGTGGTCCTCGCTGTTATATGGAGACCAGTCTCACAAATCCCACATGCAGAGTATCATCGACAAGGTAAAGCCACCTAAAATCAGCCCAGTCCATCTTGTTTGCAACTGTAGTAGATTTAAATGTTTGTAACATTGAACTTAGAAACTGTGCCCATATGGACTTGCCCATTAATCGTTTGTCCTGTTATTTCAAAACCCGTTATGCCCTAAATAATTAGAATATATATTTGTAACCTAATGAATCTTGCTCCCTCTACCATCCTGACATTTCTTGCTACTTTACTTCTTTCTGCAGATGGAAACCACAAAGTTTAGCTAAACTGTTGGATGTGACCTTTATGAACAGCTGATAAGTGCCAATGTAGTGACAGAGGCTAACGGTCCGTGTTTCTGGGCAGGAAGTTAGTGCATAAGTTGGAAAAAAAATGAGTCCCTTAGTCTATATCTGAAGTAAAACAGAGAGGTGAAAGCACATTTCCTAAATAAAACACTTAAACTCTGGAAATGCCCAGATCTCTCTGCGTTCAGAAGCAACATAGGATAAATGGGCTTTTAGGTTAGGGGACTCATATGTAAGTGCCTAAATTAGGTGGGAAGATGTGAACCTTGCTGAATGGTTACGAAAGCTATGAAACACCTCCTTTGTCTGCTGTGCAAGAGGATTAGCTTCAAGATGGGTCTGCTGTGTATTTATGTCTTTGCCCACCTTTTCAAGTGTCCTGCCAAACATCTGAAGGACCTAGGTAGAATTAAGGGTTTTAAATACTGGAATTGTGTGATGTTAGGAAATAGAACATTGCTAGGTATCTTTTCCTTCAACCGTCTTTATTTTCTGCTTGCTGTACTCAGTTTAAAGCAGGGTGCAAACCTGTTGTTTTGGGAATTGGAGATAATAGACTCTGCAGAAATCTAAATTATATGGTTTCTGATGTGGCCCATTTTTTTCCTGGGTGGCAGCCCAACACAAAAGAAATGGGTTTTATTGTCTATTTAGAGGTGTAATTTAATGCAATGTCAAAGAACTGTGCATTCTTAATAGAAAGGGTTCACTGGAATGGGCTTCTGTGAAAGATGTTTATCTCCAGTTTTGGGAGACAGTTCTTGTGAGCTTGTGGAGCAGCCTTCAGAAACCGTGGGGCTTTGTTATGCCTATAGAAAGTTAATTATGATAATTTTTTTAAGTTGCAGACCCCAGCCTCGTTTGCACAGAGTGTTCAGGAATTAACTATTGCTCTTCAGAGGACTGGAGATCCAGCTAACCTGAATCGTCTTAGACCTCACCTAGAACTCCTGGCAAATATTGATCCCAGTCCAGGTAAATCTGAATGTTTTTATGAAAACCTTTAAGTTTAGTGAGACGAGCTTAACACTGTTCAAGGGTTGAAAGCTGATCATCAAGTGTAAGGAAAGGTCCTACTGACTCATCGGCTTAAGAGTTTTGGATTCCAAAGTAGAATTTTGATAGACTGAATAGAGAGAAACTGGGCAAAAGTCAATCTAGACAAGAGTGGTTTGTTACCCTATGGAATTTAGTATTTTTCTTGTTCATATGTAATTCTGGAAAGGTAGGGAAGAGTCTGGGAAGTGGAAGATAATTGGAAAGAATTTAACTGGGAAATAAAACCTAAGCTGTTGACAGAGGAGAGAAAGATAGATATTGTTGAAAAAGTCAGCAGTGCTGTGAGGATGGATCACCTGAGGGGGAAGGAAAGGGACAGAACAAAGTCCTATGGCTGAAGTTTTATTTTATACCTGCTAAAATTTGTAAAATCAATATTGTATATCAAAATAGTGAAAAGATAGAAACTACAACTTCAGGAGATGCAAAGTTGTACTTTGTATTTGTTTAAACAAACAGAAGTTAAACTTCCTTTCCAATGAGGACCAGCTGCACCTCACAGCTGAAGGAAATGCAGTGCTTTCTTCCCAAATCTTTCATATTGGAACAAGCTGGGGACAAACCCGTGTACTGCAAATTTGTTAGCAAAAAGCTGATATGGAAAGTGGCATCACTAATAGCCTCCCTTGGTTTCACTAGCCAAGTCTAGTCTTCGTGGTTTTTTCTGTACTGTTGAGTTCCCTAAAGAACAGGAGGGAAGCATGTTGAAGTACTTCTGGAAGAATTTAGTCCCTGTGAGTGGAATATAATGTAATTAATTCTGCTAAAGATTTTGAAAGGCACTTTGAGGTACTGTACTTAGTAGCAGAATGTGCAGGCACATAGTGGGAGTCAGCCTCTGGAACAGATTCAAAAACTTAGAAAAGTAAATTGAGTAAAAAGAAAAGGTGCTCCTATAGAATTGAAACTGTACAATTTATTCGCAGTGTTTTAGATGGTGGTCTGATTCATAGATTTGCCTTGTGAGGTTTTTTCCATGAGAACCATTAATTTCTGTTGCTGTTCCATGTCTATGCCTCTGTAATCAGGCCAGCAATGACCGTATTCATACAGAATGATTTTATCTCCAAGAGTCTGAACGCAAAGAGAGATTTTGAACCTGATGTTTTTCATTGAGAAGAGTTTGTACAGTGCCTTTGCCCTGGAGTTCTGAGATGTGAAAGTTCTTGTAAAAGGAAATAATTTGACATGCTAGTAATAGTCTTACTGGCTCATTTGTTGTTTTGTGCAGTTCAGTCTTAAGTTTGTAGATACCTCTATTCTGTAAGAGCTAAATGTCCCAGAATTAAGGTGCTGAATGCTTTTTATCTACTGATAAAACATTTTTTATAAAATTGCCAATCATATTTTGTGATACTGATGGGCGGTTTTGTACCTGGTTTTGGAAATTCCTTCTGATTTTTCTTTTTATATTCTGTGTTTGCTGTCCATGCAACAGATGCTCCACCTCCAACATGGGAACAACTGGAAAATGGACTAGTTGCTGTGAGGACTGTGGTTCACGGCTTAGTTGATTATATCCAGAATCACAGCAAAAAAGGAACAGATCAACAACAGGTAAAAGCTAAATAATTTGGGAAATATGTACCCCTAAGTTTTATTGGCTGTATCCTTTAGCAGAAGTTTACTAATGTCATCTGGAAAGATTTGGTTTGACAAGGAGCTGATAGAAAATATCACTGCTGGGTCATATTTGTCAAAAAAGAAACAAGAAAGGAAAAAACCTGAAACAATACATATTTACCCACAAAACCTGTTGAATTAATTTCCGCAGCTCACTAGGATGGAAGGAGAACAGTCTGATCCAGCTGCAGGCTTAGGGAAATGAATAACAACCCTCCTGAGTAGAGGGTGGGGAAGGGATGCTGGGGTGCTGCTGTGATTTGTGGGAATTCTCTTGGTTTTATTTTAATATAATGTATTTCAGTCAACTGGCTCTCTGTTAATGAAATTATCCTTATACCTGTGCTTAACGATCTGTCAAACTTGAAGATTTAAGAATATACTTCATATGAAGGTGCAATCCAAGTTCCTGAAACAAATTTTTTGGTTTCAGCAATGAAATTGTTGCCAAATATTATATATTATCTTATCTCATAGTTACCTTATTACACATTCCTTTGATCTCATTTAGTTGTGTAGTTCAGTTGATGTAAATGCTGCTGGAATACGGAGCTGCCCGTCCCAGTCCTACTCCTCCCTTGCTTTGGCATTCATCCTCTTGGAGAGCTGGTTTGGGGAGCTCAACTAGTTAAAAGAACTCTGCCAAAAAAAAGGGGAAAATTAAAGTGAATTATTTCTGCTGTTGCACCTTTTTGCATTACTTGGGATGGGTAATGAGCACTGTTACCAGCACAGGGAAAAGCAGTAGAAATATACAAGTGGGAGTCTGGGAGGGAAAAACAGCGAGAGTTTTTATTGTGGAGAACCTGTGGTACATGCTAGGCTGCTTGAAAGGGAACCCAGAGCCTCCTGAGTGGGAAAGGGATGTCTGCTGAGCACTGGGTAAAGTTGCGCTACCTGGCAACAGTGGCCAGTAAAAGGCTATGCAGCTTATATTCACCCTGCCTGGATCTTCTCACTACAGAAGATGGCCAAAAAAAAAAAAAATATCAGTTTGTAGGTGACTTCTTACAGATACACACCTTTTGGCTGAACTTCTCAGAAAATGAGTTGACTTTTACAGACCTTTCCCTTGCTGGGAACTGTTGATAGGGTATATCTGATTATTTGTGATTTTTTTCATCCTGTATCAGTTTTGTCCACTTAACTGTGTCCTAAAATGTACAGCTGTGTTCCAGTCAAGCTCTCCAGTAAGGAGTTTGAATAAAAATGTTTTAGAAACTGGAGAGTGACTTAGTTGTCAAAATACATACTCTTGAATCTCTTGGTTCTGTTGAAGAACCAAAGACAAGTACTTCAGTCATTTATTTCATATTAGGTATTCCAGAAACACTTAAATTTGAAGAATTACCAACAGTCAAATATCAGGCCTTTGGTAAGATGATACGTTCAGCTTGGTTAAGTGAACTTTCACGTTCAGGTATCTCACCTGGTTTCTTTAACCTTGTCAGCCCCCTCAGCACAGCAAGTACAAGACATACATGTGCCGAGACATGAAGCAGAGAGGAGGATGTCCCCGAGGGGCCAGCTGCACCTTCGCACACTCACAGGAGGAGCTGGAAAAGTAAGTGTACCTCTGCTAGTAGAAAGCAGTCCAGTCTTTGTTTCCATCTTGTCTGTAAGAGTTATTTCTCATGTCTAGGAATGAGGGGGAAAGGAGTTACAACCTGGCTGTTAAACCAGCAAGAAATAATGTGATAAACTTGTAACAGTCATCTCCTAGGTTATGGAGCTACTTGTTCTTCTATTTGGATATTTACTTTGTTCAGCACTAATGCAGCTCTGAAAGTTTGATGTTACACAAGTGTTATCCAAGGTTTTTGGAGGTGGGTTATTTTTCTTACTTCTTAAGTATGACTAAACATGCTGTGTGACAGCATTCACAGTGACTGTTAATTGGGGGTACTTCGCATCTTCCCTTTTTATTCAGGTAGGTTGCTGGCAGTTTTCCACATGTAAGGAATGTGTTGCTAGCTCTCCAAAGAGCTAAAAATGAACTTTCCAAGATTTTTTCCTGCAACAATTCTTTTTGCAATCCATCAGAAAGTTTCATGCAGGAACTTTTAATTGGTTACATCTATTGTAGAGTTAAAAAATGATGGTCATATCAAGTCTACAGTAAATAATCTAGATCCATTGCAGATTTAGGAGGGCTACCAGTTATGCAAGAGCAAGATGCGTTGTTCTGCAGGTTGTTTTAATTTTTTTTTTAAGTAAAATGGATTATTTAAGAGCTAAAAGAAATAAATACACAGTGTATTTTATGTAGTGTATTAGCTTGTTACTTGCTTTTTGGGCTAAAATAATTCAAAGAGAAGGTGCTTTTTAATAAGAAGAACACTGCAAAGTTTGGAATTGGCATGCAGTGTTTCTTTTTCCTTTCTTAATCTGAAACTTGAAGCATTAATGTCAGTTCATGGGCTGTATAGCCAGCATGCAGTGCATAGACAAAACACGAAGAAAGAAGAGCAGAGCGCATGCTGTCAGAATGACAAAGACAGTTATTCACATGAACAAAGAATAGGACTTCAATACTTGTGTGCTGCAAAAACAGTTGGAGGGCTTTTTACCTTCTGTCATCATGCTAATGAATTGGAGATTGGTAGTGCTGTTTGGGATGGTTTTGTTAACCTGTGTTGGATGGTGGGTCAGCGTTACACCTCTGAGCCAGTTGTGCGTATCAAGGACTGCTTGTCAGCTTTGCAGGTGAGAGAGGTCTGTTGTAGCCAGACTGACTTGCGTGCCTTGGTATTAATGTTGTCCTGGGCTGAAGAGAATATTTGTTCACTTTCAGATTCCAGCAGTTCCTGTGGGTGGTTGGGGAACTTGGGAGTTCTGACTGTTCCTTGTACGTTTTATCATTGCTTAATTCCTTTAAGTAGCTATTGTGTTAGTGCTCTTCCTTTTAAAAATGCTTAGTGTGAATAATATGCATTGCTGTTGCTGTGTGACTCCTGTATCTCTCTCTATAGCTTTAAGTTTCAAGAAAGGTTATGGGGAAATGTGTGGTAATGCTTTAGATAGCAAATTATAATCTAAACTTGCTTAAACAGCAGCTCATCCCCCTCTTGGCAAGGGACAAAGACCCTGTGTGCATAGGCAAGTACTGAACTTTTTTAAATTAGTGTATGTCCTGCACACGTGGAGACTGCAACAACATCTAAAAAACAAAACAACCCCAACAGTAAAACCCCTTTTTGCCCTGTTGTGTTGCTGTTAATGCATGTAGGCAACTACAAAGATGATCTAAAGTTTGAGTAATAACTGCTACCTTTTTCTACAGTAATGTGTGTACCTTCCTAGTCTGGGTTCCCATCTCACTCTAACTGTTATTTATGAGATGAAAGTGTTGGCTTCAACCCTGCTGAAGAAATAGTCTCTTGTTCAGCAAGAACACTCAAGTCTGCAAATATACCCTCACACTTTGTCTTGGTTTGAAAGACAGGTGTCTGTTAAGGAAGGCAGGAGCCTCCCTTGGAATGGAAAATGCAACCCCCTTCCCTCCAAATGATTATAATTTTTGAAATTAAGGGGCTCTCAGGCACAGATACAGGGGATAGGAATAACAGTTCTTTACTAATATATATAGAGAGAGAGAGAGAGAGAGAGAGAGGCAAACAAACAACACTAACTATGGCAGCAATAACAAACAGAACCAGGAACTCAGTGCCCGCCTTCCCTCGGCTGTTTGGGGAGGGTGCGATGGTTCCCTCGCGGCTGCAGGGGGCGCTCCGGAGCGAGCTCGGGGAGCACGCGGCAATGGCGGACGAGAAGCTCGCCTCACAAACCCCAGGGGCAGCCGATCCCGGAACAGCAGGGACGAACACACAGAATCTCGGGTGGTAGGCGAGATATATCAAACTCCGGAGCTGCAGCGGGAGCCCCGGGAGGTCTCGGCAGGCGGGGGGTGCGGGGCTACAGTGCAGCGAAGGCTCGGAGCAGCGGCAAAGGAACGGCAGTCGTGGCCCGGCTCCCAGCAGGGCAGGGAAAGGCGGGCTTGGGATCCCGGTCCCCCCTGAAGCACTCGAGCAGATGGGTAGAAGGAAAGCAGCAGAAGGCAGAAGTCTGTAGTAGTGGCAAACTCTCTCCACAACGACAGCAGCTCCTCTCCCCCTCTAATACCGGCAGGACAAGAGAGCGAGGGACCCCACCCAAACCCTTTTCTCCAGTTCAAATCTCGCGACCTCTCTGCCCCACACGAGAAAACCTCAGGTGAAAGAGGCTGGCCAGCTAGACCCCTCCCCCTGTGGCCAGGTCTTTTGTCTCTTTGGCAGCTTGTATGGGGAAAAATTCTTTGAGAGAAAAAGAAAACAAAAAGAAACCTCCTAAAACCCCAACACACTTGCATTCTGGGATCTGAACTAATGGCAGGGTATTTAGTGGCGGACCTTTAACTCTGGAATTTGGTCTCCAGTACCACTGGCCTACTCGTTTGTGTGGCATGTTGGTTAAAATGCCTATATTTGTTCAGGCTTTAGTCAGAAGCAGTTAACTTTTTGGAATTGCTGCATTTTCATAGAGTTTTTCTCTCTGCAATCACTTTATCAAACAACAGAAATGGTGTAAGCTGTGTATTGATATAGTAACATAAATCTTAAACTGTGCTTCAAAATATATCACATGGTAGTAAACACTTGGCTAATTATTGGACAAATGGAACGAAGAGGTATAACTTCACATTTTTTCACTTACATTTTCGGCTATTAGTTTCTTCTCTGAATAAAACAGGCTTGAACAGTCTGTGGTTCTTACTCTGAAACTTGTGAAGTTTACCTGTGAATTCTTGATGTACTTGTCATGAAAAGTCCATCCTTGTTCCGATTGAAACTGCTACTGATAGATCAGCTATCAGGGAAGTTGTATTCTAAGAGGTATTCTCACAAGCCCCTCGGGAAACTTGAATAAAAGGACGCTTTCAGTAGAATCCATGTTTGAAAAATCTTGAAAGTACAGCTCCTTTTACTTTTTTTTTTTTGTTTCAATTTTTGATATGTGGTTTCTCTTTCTGAAGATTCCGTAAAATGAACAAGCGTCTCATTCCCAGAAGACCCCTTAGTGCCTCCCTGGGCCAGCTGAATGAGGTGGGCCTACCTTCAGGAGCTCTCCTCTCAGAGGAAGGGGGAGTGGACTTGCCCAGTAGGAAAACTTCTGCTCTGCCAAATGGAATTGTGTCAACAGGCAGCACAGTGACGCAACTAATTTCTCGAGGGACTGACTCCGGTTATGAAACTGCCCTGAAGCCAGGGAAGATGGACCATCTGAGTAGCAGTGCCCCTGGATCCCCTCCTGACTTGTACGAGTCTTTTTACCTGTTGTTCAGATTGTTGTGTGTGTAAATGTGGAGTAGAAACAAAGTAAACCAGTTTTTTAAAAAAGAAACAGATTGGGAGTTGTGGTTGTTCTTGTGTTTGGTTGGGGTGTTTTTTAAGTGATTATACAGTAGAGTAGAAAGGTAAAGCTTAAACTCTAAACTGCGTTAATTCCCTGTTTGCTTATATTTTAATTGGAGTAGGTGATAGAAACCTTCAGAAGGTGGAGTGTAGACAAAGAACAGTGTATTAGAGTACAGTGTGCTATACCAGGCCTTAATGAGCAGTGCCATCCTTCCTCTTTTTAGGCTGGAATCTGTCCCCAAGAGCTCTATTTCTGCCTTACCAGTGAACCCTCATCCTGTGCCTGCTCGGGCGCCAGCAGATCTGCCCTCAGCGTCTGTCACCAAGCAGTTGCAGATGGTACCACGAGGGTCTCAGTTGTACAATGCACAACAAGCAGATATGTTTTATCAAGACCCCAGAGGAGCTGCCCCATCATTTGAGCCAGCGCCCTACCAACAAGGTAAGATTGACATGAAACTCTTTCATCCTCAGGCTGATTTTAGTCTTTCTTCCCACTTTGGTTCTTAAGCCCTTAAGTTGAAGTTTTCTTGCAAATGACATGGACTAAAGACACTAATGTGGTGATGTCATAATAAAATGGAAATTGGCAGGATTTTATGCCTTGCCCTGAAGACTTCAGTGCAAGTGAAAACAATACTTGTATCTGTCCAAGTGTTTCAAGTCCTCCTGTCTTCCTAACTGGGCTGGATCAGGGATCCAGTATGGTAAACCTTAATTCATTTTGACTCAGGGAGAATGGAAATAAAGTGTGTGTGATGATAGACATAACTGAAATTAGAGAAGAGTGTTCACAAAAAAAGAAAACATCATAAAAAGGGAACTAAGAGGAAAAACTCTAAAGAGAGCAGGAGGAGAAAGATAGATAATATTGAAGGGAATTAAAAAGAGAAGATATGGCTATGTATATGAAAACAGGGAATGATTCTTCGGCAATGTAAGGTTGCAGAGAGAAATGAGATAAAGTGAAGTTAATATGAAAGAAAAATAAGCAACGGAAGACCAAAGGAAGTTGAAAGCAGAAAAAGCCCTAGAAAGGAAAGACAAAATGGGGGAAGCCATTTCTGAGAAAGTTGCAGAGCATTTTGAAGGAAAACAAACTACTTACATTTGTTCATTATGTGCCAGTGAACATCTGAGTTGTCTACAAAATTTGGTGTCATGCACATATTCATGCTTATTTTAAAATTATCCAGAGATCCCGGATAGAATAATAACATCTTCAGGTTACCAGGCAATGTGATCTTAGAAGTCTTTGGTGATTTACAGTTCTGAAATGTCTTTCTCCTGTTCAAGACATGGAACAAATCTCTAGATAACTTTATATCCTAATAATCCAAGTTCCTTTACCCAGCCAGTGGCTCTGATATGATGGGACAAATTGAATTTTAGTTGTATGGATGAGGATGTACAGGCCAATCTTCAGTTTTCTTTTAAGGTCTTACCTAGCTGAAAGCATTTGTAGCAATCTGCAGAGACATTCTGGTGATATATTTCTATTCAGTGTGCTGGCAGGAGTGTGGGGCACCTGTGGTGGGCTCAGTCTCACTAGCTCATCATCAGCTACTGTAACTGTGCTGGTATCTTAGATAGTTATACTATGTCACTTGCGCTTTGGATCAACTTTTGCTTCTTCAGGATTTTCTGCAGTCAATTTTTGTGGACAGTTGTGGTAATCACTTTCTATATCTTGTGGTTTTTTCCCCCCTTGCCTTGCTTCAGGAGTGTACTATCCCACTCAGTCTATGTCTCGCTTTGTCCGACCTCCTCCATCAGTGCCGGAGCCGGGCACGCCATACCTGGAGCACTATGGGCCGTACCTGCCAGAGCGTGTGGTGAGCCCACAGTACCCACAGCCACAGGGGTACCCAACCCTGGCGCAGCCCATGTACCCGCCACACTACGACGGCCGCCGCATGTACCCCCCCGTGCAACCCTACCAGCGGGAGGATGTGGTGCGGGGCAGCCCAGTGCCCATCGACATCCCACAAGCGGCTGTGCCCCTCTACGTACCTGAGTCCAGAGACAGATACCAGCAAACAGAGGCTTATTGCCCAGTGGGTCCACATCTTGGTCAGCTCAGACCTTCGTGCCACAGGGTATGGGTTCTACACTGTGTTTTTGTAGTTGTTTTGAGAGAGAAACTATAACTTGCTTGAGGAATTTAATGTTTTTGTACCAAGGGGGTGACCTTTGTGAAAGTCTGAACTTTGGGAAGAAGATCAAAAACTGGAAGGTAATTTAGTTACTGGTCCACTCTGCAGTTGTAATGATGTTAATATGTGAAAGTAGGCTGCTTTAGTGCTCAAAGTAGAAAAGCATTGTAATTCACTTTGGAAGTCTCTTAAGTGTCTGACTTCTACAGCAAAGATTGGGCTGGAGAGGGCTACTCAAGTGCAGAATAAATACAGTGTGTGGAAGTGGTCATGTGTGCATTCTTGTACTGCCCATCTGTGACTGACCAACTCTGTACCTAAATAATAAACATTAAACGTACCTGCCTTGATAAAAGAATTAAAAATTCCGCTCTTCTGAATTTTTTCGAGTTAGATATCTAACTGGAGGGTCTTCCTAGTATAAGTTCACAAACTTGTTTTGGTAAATTACCAGCTGGAGTTGAGTTGTGTCGAACAGTTAGACTTATACATTCAGATTAAAGGCTCTAAATCCTATTGCTGAGTACAGGAAGTGTTTTTAATGTAACTTACAGATTTATCAGTTTGGGTATGCTGTGTTTAATTCTATTGCAAAGTGAGTAATAAATGTGACTAGGTTTTGATCTGTAGAGTTCTACCAATTTACCCTATATGACTGTGATGGGGACTTGCCATGCTGAACATGTTCCAGTGGGAACTTTGCCAAGTTGGAACACATTCCCTGTTTGTGGGATGTCTTGAACTAACACTGGCCAGTGTAGGAACATGTATGTCCTATATGAAAGTTAACAGGTAGACTTTAACAAAGTGATCATTACTTGTACTTTAATGATTCTTTCTATCCTCTGTATTTCCCTCTCCTTGCAGTATATAGCTGCCTTATTTTGTTCAGGTAAACAACACTTAGAAAATTCTTCCCTTTGTGCATTAATGCTTCAGGAACTCTGAAACGTTTTCCTGTCTTCATTTCAGCCTCATCCCAGCCTGGATGAACTTCACCGACGAAGGAAAGAGATCATGGCCCAGCTAGAAGAGAGGAAGGTGATTTCTCCACCTCCTTTTGCACCATCACCAACGTTGCCTCATCCTTTTCACTCAGAGGAGGTAAGCATATTTTGACAAAAACATGAGATACTGGCATGTTTAGAAAATACTTTGGAGTGTACAAGAAAATCAGAACAGTACAGCATTGGCGGGTGCTGGGGCAAGTAGATTTTGTGCCTAGATGGGAAGCCCTTGTAGTACAGTCTCCAGTGTTTCAACTGGCTGTTGATCTACTGTCGCCCTGGTTTTTCTGCTGTTCTCTGTTTTTGCTTTTGTGGTGGAGGTTCTCACGCACTTTCTGTAAACATGGTCATGTTTTGTTAACTGTTCTTTATTGTTTTCATTCCATTCTCCTAGGCGGAGACAATTGATGGATTTTTCCTTTGACCAGTGTGATTGAGGGGTGGTAATTTCTCCCTCCAATCCACAGTGGTTCTTAAGAAGATATAAAATAAAGTTCGGGGTTTTGCCCCGCGCTCTCTTTTTCTTGCTTCCCACCTGGTGAGGTCTGCGTGGTTTTTTCGTGTCGGTGTGCGACAATCTACCACTGGTCCTAAGCTCTCTGCTTTCAGTGCAATGAAGAAACTGAGTTTTGAGCCATTACTAATTGAAGTAATTGCTCTTCACAGTTACTAGACTTTGCTCCTGACATATTTAGAATGAAGTAACAGCTTGATAGAGATTTATTTTTTTAACCAGTGTCAAAATATCACCTTCAAACCAGCCAAGTGAACAGTCAGCACTGAGAGCATAGCCACTTTTCATGCACTTCATGCGTTCTCTGGCCCAATTCCAGAGGATGATGTATCTGATTAAAACTAATCCTGGTGGTGTTTCTCAAGTTCACTGCTGTTGAGGTGATGAACAGGGATGGCTGTGAAACTGCTTCTTCTCCTCACTTACAGAACCAGGTTTTTGTTTTTGTACAGTACTTGGATGAAGACCTGAAGGTAGCTGGGAAATACAAAGGAAATGACTACAGCCAGTACTCTCCCTGGTCCTGTGACACCATCGGCTCCTACATTGGAACCAAAGATGCAAAACCCAAAGATGTTGTGGCAGCAAGGAGTGTGGAGATGGCGGTATGCAGGGATAAGGGGAAAACAGAAGAAGAGTGGATATTTCTGTGGGTTGGGAAGGACTTACGTTTGCTTTCCACGATGATGGCAGTGCTTTTACTTAATCTCAAAAGTGCATTGCAGTCACAGAAAGCATTTGCAGGTGTGTGAAGCACTTTGTTTTCGAAGTTACAAACAGTCCTACCCTTGTGTAGCTTGTACAAAATTCTGCTTATAGATGCAGGATAACCACTCTGCTCTGAAGCCATGAATAGCAAGAATATTTTGTAAGGATTATTCTTTGCACTTACTTGAAATGCAAAAATTATTCTGTCCTGGCAGCTTGTCAATAAAGCATGTCCATCTGTGGCTGCCTGTACTTCTTTCTGTCAGAGGAAGATGCTGTAACTTAACTTTAGGCAATTAATTCCTGTTAAGGTGGCTGTTACTGCTGTTAAGTGTGTTACTGTTTTTTTCTTGAAGGACTGTGATTTGTGGCCAGAAGAATACCCAAAACTTGCATGAAGTTTTTGAGAAAAGAACAGTCAAAACATTGTACTAGGCTGTGTCTTCTTGAAGGCAGTTTCTAGCTCTATGCTGTACTCATTCAGCCCTTCGCTGAGCTTTGGGAGGTGGGCTGTGATCTTTTATGCTGCTCCATTTTTGCTATGTCAGTGTTGCAAAATGAAGGGGCTGCTTGGATGTTACTATTGGAAGTCATGAATGGAGAAGAAAATAGAGGAGTCTGAAATACCACCACTATTCAGTTTCTTCCTAGCATTCAAGCATCACTCAACACGAGAAGTAGGCTGGTAGCCCATGCACATAGGAAGTCATTCAAGTTCTTCAAAAGAAAAGACTGTTTAGCCTGAGGAACTATTTTACAGAGATTCATCTATTCTCCTTCATCTCTCATCTGCAAAAGTGATCTATTGACTTTTATTTTTGTATTGTCAGAGTCACGGTGACCTTTCTTTGGCCAATAAGAGGTGGGGGGGAACATTTCTAATCAGAATTCATTCTTCTGTGGACAGGTGCTCACCTGTTGCAACCACTTAACTAAATCAGGATTTTTTTTGGTTCAGCTTCTCCTCAAACAGGCTCCCCTTTTTCCATCTGCCCCATTGGAATTAAATTTGTCTTTCTTCTGTCTGCTGAATTGCTTTTCTCTTAAAACCTTGAAGGCACTGTTGGAAATGGACACAGAAAGGAGGCTTTCTCCTGAGAAAAGCAGAACAAAAAACTGCATTTCATCTGCAGCTTTGGCCTTTTTTACCTGTCCTCTTGCTCTCAGTCCTACACAGTGTAGTTGCCTGGAGTTATCACACTGTCACGTTTGACCTGGGGGAGTACTGTGATTACTTGGAATCAGCTTATTGCTGTCAAAGTGGCAGCATCCAGGAATTGATAAACAGCTCTTGGCTTTCATCCCTGCTGCTAGAAAACTGTGCAAAAAACCTGCAGCTCAATTAAGAGAAGTAATAAGGTTCTGGAGAAGCAGTCTCCTTTTTCAAGGCTAAACAAAGTATTCTTCTGCCCCAGAGCTAATTTTCAGATAAGCAAAATGGGATCTCTGCTGCTTTCAGTTTTTGTCTCCTCACAGGAAAAAATTATCAGGAGACCTTTACTGAATTAATTCTTCAGTAATTTTTTTTTTAATCTTTCATAAGAGATTCCTTTTTTCAAGGATAGGAATAGCATTATGCACTCTCAGATGATACTGAATATTCTGCAGATCACATGCAGCTTTACTGAGTAAACAGAAATACATTAAAATTGATACTAGCATCCAATGGCCCCAAGATTAAAATGTAATTTTTTTCCAGAAATCCAAAGTAGATTTTCCTTAAGGTTTCAGTTTCCAAGTATTATATTTCTTGAATTTAGCTTCCGACTTGGTTGTTACTGCCATTTTCACCCCTTTATTCCTGCCTCAGATGTGTTATCTTAACTGTTTCTAGCAATCCTTATCCCCACTGAAAGCTTGCAGAGTTTTGTTTTAGTATTGGACCATACCAGTTTGTAGCCTTTAGACAATTTTCTTAGTGTGTGGTAAGTGGCCCCACTTACCTTGCTCTTTTTGTTTTACTGTGTACAGTTCTACTTCTTTAGCAAAGTCTTTACTTGATTTTGGCAATTCTTACCATGTTACATTTTCTGGTAGCCAACAGATAGCTTTCCGATTTAACTCAGCTCTTTGAGGAAAGAGTGAACACTTTATCTCTTCATGTGCTGACCCATTAAGGTGCTTGAGTCTGAAACTTGTTTAGAAACCAGGATGTTCCAAACAGTACTGCTGCTTAATGAAAATGCCTGAAAAGAGATACTAGACATGTCCAAATAAGTGCTGTACTGAAAAATTCCCGTTTGCAGGCTGTTAGGTGATACAATTCTTAACACTGGGCTTCGAAGCAATTTCTTTTGTATTCTAGAAGGAATACGTATTCCTCAGAGATGCCCACTGATCTCTTCTTTGAGTTTATATAAGGGAGAGGTTTTTTCCCTCCTTCTCTTCCAATTAGACTTTATCTATCTCAGTTTCCATTTGCTGCTGCTCTCTCTTCTTCTGGATTTGATCACAATTAATTTAGCAGCTTTTTCACTATGGTGTAGTAGTGGTCATCTTGTTAGACCATTAAGGAGAGGTCCCCTCTGACAGTGGAGTTAGAAACTGAAGAATAGGGAAACTAGTTGGAAAGGGAAGGGGATAGAGAATATGAGAGAAATTTACTGTACTTTACCAAATTGTTGTGAAAGGAATGTGAACCTGTTAGTTTCTGAATGAGTTTTTGAGTGCCTTTTCCATATCTTGTCCAGAATGTGGATAGTAAAGCCATGCGTGAGCAGCGATTGGACATGCAGCGACGAGCAGCCGAGACAGGGGACGATGACCTCATTCCATTTGGAGACCGACCAACTGTGTCAAGATTTGGGGCCATCTCTCGTACTTCCAAAGCCATGTACCAGAACTCTGGGCCCATGCAGGCCATGGCAGTTCAGGGAGCTGCCACTAAATCCATCATTTCAGGTATGATCTGTGCTCTTGGATTTTGCTGGCTGTTGCTATTTTCTTTACTGCTACAGTGTTGTACAGGTTGAAGACAAGCCCTGTAAACTTGTGTCTTGTCTTAGAAATACAGCTGTAGTGTGTATTAATGCCACTTAAAATAACTTCAGGTAGGGTTATACCGAGAAGTCTGAATTCAGAACAAGGTTGCCACGGCTTTCTGAGATCATTTGGTCTGTTCAACCTGCAGAAGAGGAGACTGAGGGGAGACCCCATAGCAGTCTACAGCTTCTTCCCGAGGGGAAGCGGAAGGGCAGGCCTTGATTTCTCTCTGGTCACCAGTGAGAGAGGACTGGAGCTGTGTCAGAGGAAGGTTAGGTTGGATATCAGGAAAAGGTTCTTCCCCCAGAGGGTGGTGGGGCGCTGAACAGGGAATGGTCACAGCCCCAAGGCTGCCAGAGCTCCAGAAGCATTTGGACAATGCTCTCAGGCTCAGAGTGGGATTGTTGCGGTGTCTGTGGAGGGCCAGGAGTTGGATTCTGTGGTCCTTATGGGTCCCTTCCAACTCAGGATATTCAATGATTCCATGATATGTTTGTGCATACATAGTGTATTTGTTAGTGCTATGTTGTTGCTGTTCGGAAGAAGTTACTTTGTTCTGCCAGTCCCTCTGATATGAAGCTTATTTTAAATCTGTAGTAGCAGAATCCAGAAGCTTAGCACTTTTCCAGATACATAATGCAAAACCATCTTGATGAAGTGCTGTACTGCTGCTCTCCTGCTTTATGGGTAGCTGCTCCTGCAAGCTTAATGCAGCCATTGTCTTGCGTACTCTTAGGCAAAGCAAAAAAGTAGGAGTAGTTAATTTCCAACATGTCTGTTTTCTAATCACATGTACAATATGGCTGTCTGTCTTAGTTCAAAAGATAGTCTCTTTCTTGAGGTGCCCTTAATAACCTTAGGAAAATATTTAATTATTATATTCCCCCAAACTTGCTTCTAGATTTTTCAGGCAGTAATCTTTTAGACTTTATTACAGGTGGAACTCTGACTTCCCTGAAAACTTAATCTTTAAACTGTAGTTACCTAGGTATGTCAGAATTGTCAATGAATTCCTGAGTCTTTTAGGAACTTCAGTAGTAAAAACAACTGCAGTCATCATGTTTGTAAGTTTTATTGTGTTTGTTCATCTGCCTGAGTATCTGAAGTCCTTCACGATCTCACACTCTGGAAGGCTCTCACAGACTGTAAGACGTACAGGAAGTCATGTATTAGGCATGTGAGACCAGTCATACAGAGTATTTCTGTGTTCATTTAATCACAAGAAATGTTAAACTTCTCATAGTTAGAGGGCTGGCCTTTCTTCTTCTTCTCTATTTCTGTGTTGGCTGAACCACTGACAGGGTGATTTTGTAGTGATGCAGTGTGGTTTTCTTTCTGTTCCCTGGTAGACTACAGTCCTTACGGAACCCATAGTGGCTGGGGAGGCTCTCCATATTCCCCTCATCAAAATATACCTTCTCAGGGACGTTTCAATGACAGGTAGGATTGCTTTATTTTTTCTTTGCCTTTTTCTAAATTTTCTTTTATCTATTTTTTTCTATGCCAACTGAGTAAAGATTTTTCTTGAAATCTCCTTATTTTTGCTTTTCCAATCCCAAAGGGAAAGACTGTCCATGTCGGATGTGGCTGGTCATGGGAAGCAGTTGCCCTCAGCTGAACGAGAGCAGCAGCTGCGCATGGAACTGCAGCAAGTTGACCATCAGATCAGCCAGCAGACACAAATGCGAGGACTGGAGGTTGGTACCAGCATTTGGAGCAGCACTGAGGGGTGGTATGGAGAGAGATGAAGCTGGTAAAGCTTTTCATGGGCTGACCTTTGTCGTAGTATTGAGTAACAATACTTAATCCTGTGATGCCAGGCATCAGGGCTGTGGTGCAAGTGTCAGCCTTTCTGCTTAGCAGCAGAAACTTCCCCACACTTAATGTGCAAATCAACACCATACTTGAATTTGCAGTCTGTGCTCAGTCTTGTTTGCTGTCATTCTCACTCCCCCTCTGTTCAGCTCTACTCAGAGACAAACTTGTGGTGTAGGTGCCTGTTCTTGACTTTACTGCTGTTGGAAATGTCTGATATTATGTACAGAAAGCCATGAGCTTCATCTGTTTCATGTTTGGCTTTGTGTTTGTACCTGTTTCTTCCTAAATAGCAGAAAGCCACAAGAGTCAAGAAAGTAAATATGTAATACATTTAGCTTGAAAAATAAGGCTTAATATTTAATGTCTCCTTGCTTAGAAGAAACGTAGTTGTAGCATAAGGAAAGATGAGTGTGTGTTTGTAAAAGAATTAATGAGCTAAAATCTTTTGATTTTGTGAGGCACAGAAGGAGAAATGTCAAGCTATAAGGAATGAATAGTTTTAGAAAGCTTTAGTTACTTTTTTCCTCTTAGGAAAAATCAGTACATATTTACCAGAAAACTGTTCTAGGTACCTCAGCGACTATTCGTGTTAATATTTTCCCAGAAGAAATTGCTGTAAGTAGTGGATAGCAGCTTCTGCTGAAACTGTGGTTACCTAAGAACATGTGTTACAGAGGAGGGTTATTGCAGATTAGTTTAAGAGCTCACAATTAAGTCACAGCCGTAGTTGCAGTAATATGCATTTCTTAGTTACTTGAAGCATAGCTTGTGTTCTTGTGCTCTTGTTTGGGAATGAGAGGAGAATGTTTTCAATCTTGCGTGTCTGCCTTTGCCATAATACAAGAGTATTGGAAAGTTGCAAAACCTGTAAGTGGCCTTCCTCTCCTGCTCATTGTTTGATTGTGTCAGTGTTAAATCCTACAGAGTTGAATGTTGAGCCTTGATTTTGCCATAATATGAATTTTGCAGAACTAGTCAGTTATTTGAGTAACAACAGCTATCAGTTTATATCTTGTGTTCAAAGCTGCAAGTAGATATTGGAAATCGAGGAGTCTTCACAAGTTTGCCTACTACAAGGTTGCAGCAATCAATTCAGCCAGAGCATGAAGAAATAGATAATTTTGCTTTTGCATTGCATGAGCATTTCTACTTAAAGACCAGCCAGATGTTGGGTTGTGTGGAGTACAAGATGGTGTATTTAAATGCAGAGCACATACTTGCAGAACTGATTCGCAAGTATTAGCAGATTTTTAGAATGGCTGACATGGCTACTTTTAGTAATTTGCAACTTGTGAATGACCATAGTCACTTACCCCTCTCTGTTCCTCTGCTTCCTAATGTGGGTCAGTAGAGACCTACAATATTGACAACTACATCTCTCAAGATGTTTTATATGATGTAATAATAATTCTGGCTCTGCTGTAGAATTAGATAAATTCTACTGCCGTAAAATAAAGCAGCAGACTTGCTTATCTGCAGTTTGCTTTTGTTGAACATAGAGCTCAGGAGAGAGTAGTGTTTTTATTCATGGGCTTAGTCTTAGTTTTGAGAAGGGAGTGGTATATGAAGAAAACACATGCAAATTTATGGCAGCAAGAGGTATTTAAGACTGCTTGCTTAAAAATGAAAAGACTTGTTCGTGTGTAAAGAAACATGTTGAAACTTGCATGGAAGTGATTTCAGTTGGGACATTGTGAAGTGTGGTAAGAGGCAGCCTTGGTTTTGCAAATGAGCAATACTCTGGAATTATGGCCTTAGAGCTCTCTGTGCGTGGTGCGTCATGTGCTCAGTTGTGTATGTGCTTGGCTTTATGCATTTAGGCTGTTAGTAACAGGCTGCTGTTGCAGAGAGAGGCGACTACCCTGGCAGGCCAACCACAGCCCCCACCCCCACCTCCCAAGTGGCCTGGGATGATCTCAAGTGAACAGCTGAGCTTGGAGCTACACCAGGTGGAAAGGGAAATTGGGAAGAGAACCCGTGAGCTGAGCATGGTGAGTGCTGGGGGGGGTGGGAGGCAGAGAGATGCAGTGGAGAGCCATGTACCTGGCTGCAGCCTGTTCACCCTGGCAGAGAGGCTCCCTGCTGGATGCCCACAGCTGTGGAGTCATCCATCTTCCTCTTCACCTCTACTCTTCAAAACCTCCTGAGGAGTTTCTTGAGTCTTCTTCATGAAGAAGTTTAATGTAGCACTTAAAAATTCTGTTATTTTGTCACCATTTGAAATAAGTGTGGTGTTGAATTTGATGGAAACCAGATTGTCTCAAGGTCATTGTACCACGAGTTCTATAAACTGCTTTAACATAGGAAACATCTGCAGGTATAGGCTAGTGTTCAGAAGTCCGTATGCTGTTACAGTCTGTGGCCTTTGCTTGTTGTTACAAGGATCATCCCTTCCTTTTGGGAAATACTGTGTCCTGAGAGGATGAGCATATCTAAAAGTGTTTTTGTCTCATGGCTTTTGTGGGTTAAAGTGACTGCAATTTACAGGCCGCCTTCATCATCCCTAAGGGATGAAGTCTCCAATTCTTTCAACACACTCTTAAAGAATTTTTCATCTGTCCTTTCTTTAAAGGAGAGCCAGTCTTCACTGGATGTGAAAAACAAGCTGGGCACCACTAAACAGACAGAAAATGGACAGTTAGAACCACAAAACAAGGTTCCAGCTGAGGACCTTGCACTGACATTCAGGTAACATGGGCCTTCAACCTGTCTTTGTGTAGCAGGAGACTGACTTCTTCAGGGTCACTCTCCTAGTGAGTAATTCCCCTTGCCTCACATCAGCTATGATGGGGAAGCACCTACTAGGAAAAGAGGATACAAATCAAGTTTTTTACAGTGCAGGCATGAATTAAGGACCTTTCTAGCTTAGTGGAGCAGGTGAGTGGAATAAGACTCTATATAAATTAATGCAACAGAAGACTTGCAGTGTCTGTCAGAGAGGAATCCATCTAGTCAGTATTGGATGATTAGTAGGGAGAAGCAGGAGTTACGCAGCCACCACAAAAGAAATCCTTATCTGCTGTTTTAGTTTCAAAGAAAAATCTCCCAAATGTGAGAGGAAAGTTATTCCATCCTGCTAACATTTGTGATGTGGATGTTGTCTAGGATGGCATGCACTTTGAAACTAAGTTCACTTTTAGTTGTTGGTAGTGGACTTTTATCTGTGTAGATGCTGGGATTGATTTCAGTTCACATTTAATAGACAGTTGGAATAAGATGTTGGCTGGGAATGCTGGAAGTCTCCACAGCAAGTATTTTCAAACAGCCACAAGCATCTACATGTATTCAGGCTAGCACTGAACAGAAGAAACTCAGATATTTACATAACATCATGTGAGCAGTTTGGAATCTTGGTATTTATTCAGAGTGAGCATTTTCTGAATACACTATTGCTGATGAAGTCTGCACCTTCTTTTTATAACCAGTTCTGGAGTTCTGTGCTGCACCATCAGATTGACACCTCCAGAGCAGGAACTAATTTTTCCATATGGTGCTGTGAAAGTAATGAAATCAAAACAACTGTTTACATTTTTTAAATTAAGAAAAAAAAAAAAAAAAAGATAAATTATCTAGGTAAGTTAAATATCCTGGAATGTGTGCACTGAAGTCTTCTTACTTAAAAATAAAGGAAAAATCTAGGTAATTGCTTCTTTTCACCCACTTCCCCTTTCTCCTCAACTTCCCTTCATCAGTGATGTTCCGAATGGATCAGCTTTGACCCAAGAGAACATTGGCCTCCTGTCGAACAATATGGCATCTCTCAGCCTGTCAGAGGACCCCGAAGGAGGAGGAGATAGCCATGACTCCCAGCGAGTGGGATTAACACCCACATCTGCTCCATGAAGTGAGGCCAGCACACCATGGAATTCCTTCTGCTGGGGTGTTGGCAGCTTCCATCACGTGTTTTTTTCCAGGGGTGATTGGAGAAACGCAGGAGCAGCAGCAGTAGCAGAGCAGCAGGTCCAGAGGCAATGTGCACAAACACAACTACTAGAAACAAATCCTGCACATAGTTCACATTAACGCATTTTTTAATTAAAAAAATGAAAATTAGCAGTATCTGCAAGCAATTCAAATTAAATTTGTTTTTGTTCTGTGAATGAACTTTATTTTAATAACTTTGGACGCCTTGAATCCCAGGGCTTAAAAAAAAGATATTATATATATACACTCTGTTTGATTAATTGTATGATCTTAATGAAGTAGGTTTTTTCTTTTATTTTGGTATTATTACGTACCCAGTGCATAATTCCTTATCACCTTACTAAAACAATCTGGCCGCTTCCTTGTATGGTTTAAGGGTAAACAAGGAATGAGGGTTGGAGAGTAGCTGTGAATTGCAGTGTCAAAAGATGTGCAGCAAACTTCATGCTTAACTTAATTCCTCCCATTGTGGCCGTTAACCTGAGCTTCTTGCTTAAATTGCTGAATTTGAACTGCAAAGGCAGAGTTTTTGCGAAGAGCTTGGCATTGTTTAAGATCCGTGTATGTTAGAATTTGACACCTGAGTATCAACCTGCAATTTGTCAGGGCTGCAGTGAATCCACCCTGGATTCCTATTTCATGGGGGGAAGAATTGCACCAAAATGACCACTGAAGGTGCACCACAGATCCTGCCAGAAGTACTGAGAAGCAAGTTCTGCCTAATACTTGTCTAAGTAGATGCTTTGTAGGCATAAGTCAGAGAAGCCATAAGTCTCTTTTGATTATTTTTTTTAAATTAAAGATTTTGTTCTTGCTGCACATTTTTTGACTTTTTTGGCATATGCTAAGGTAATATCCTGAATATGAAGACCTGTTGAGAATGATTTTTCAAGTGCTGCTCCCTCTCTACCTTCTTGGCCTGTTCTTATTTTTTCTTTCTGGGTTAGACTACTAGGTGGGAAAGCACTGGTTATGTAATAAATTACTGCATTGCTTTGGTTGGGTAAAGCAAGAGTTAATAAATTTTCTTGTTTTAGTTTTTTTTCCTTAACCTTAACTCCTGCTGAGGTCATAGCAACCTTGGGCTAAGCTTTGCATTCATCATACTGTTAAATAAAACAAAAGGGGGGGTGGGAGGGGATACAGTCCCACTATTGCCTACCAGTAGGAGAGTCCAAACAGAAGACTCTTTTGAGTAGCAATTATTTAATTTGCCCAGTCAAGGCACCGCGTTTGTATACTATTTCACATTGAATTTGATTATGCCCTACAGACCTGGCTGGTCAAGGATTTGATATACATATTGGCTTGGGATTCGAGCTTTCTTTTTTATTTAAATAAAAATTTATATATAAATATATATATATACATATATACATAGTTATATCTGTATATATATTGGGTATGTTTTAAGAATTTTTTCGCATGAGCGCAGCTGTTGTGATAAATATCTGGGAGGTAGAAGCACTGAATGAAAATAAAAGCATTTTTCAGCACACCCCCTTGCACTTTCCATGTCTTAACACGGGTTTATTTCGCTCTTAGTTGAACTTTGGCCTCTTAATTGCCAAGAGTAGTTTGAAGCTTGCTTTTTTCTAACCCCTCTTTTAACTTTTGGCAAAGAATCAACTTTGCACTGAAACAGCTTCATCTCCCCTTGCCCCCATCCATCTGTATCTCCTACTTGAGGCCAAGCATTCCAGCCACTCTGCTTGGAGCTGAGCAGAACTGGGGTGATGCAGTTGGGAGCCCATCAGGTCTGTTCCTCCCTTCTCAGCTCTGGGCATGAGGAGGATGAAGGTCTTTTCCTGGCTGCCTGCTCCCAAGTCACCTGACACAGGCCCTGGGCTCTTTCATCCTTCAGTGCGGAGCACCACCCTCAGGTCAGCTTTTTCCTTGATTTTAATTAGTTTGCTCCTTCCTGCTGTCTTTATTAACACAAGGAGCTTATCTTAGTCAAGATTATTAGTGCAATATTCTAATCTAGGAGGACAAGCCCAGAATGTGCCTTTTTTTGACAGATTCATTTGTAATACTAGGAAGAAAATCTGGAGGGCCAAATCCTCTTTACCTTTTATTTCCTAGTTCCTTTGCCAGGTTAGGGATTATTCTTTTCTCCACATTTTCTCCTGTAATTCTTCAGTAAGCACTATTCAGATTGCTGGCCTACATATGATGAATGCTTCCAAAATCTGTGGATTAGAAGGGAGACCTTACTGGTTGTTTTTTTTTCTCCTTCATCCAGCTCTTCTTGTTGTCCTTTGTGCATAATGTCCTTATTGTGATCAATGTGTCCAGGTGAATGCCCTGTTTGCCCAGAATTACAGTTTGGCTTGTTAAATAGTTTGTTTAATATCTGCAAACAGTATTGATTTTTGACTTTGTTTCATCCCCTCCTCCTCTTACCCTTTTTCTGCTTTTTTTTCCAGAAGTTTAGTTGATTAAACAAATCAAACAGCAAAATGCAGTGCATGCTTTTAAGTTTTTTTTCTGGAAACTGCACCTAAAATGTTACAGTTTTGTGGAAAAACTGGGAGACCTTGGAGGACAGATAGCTCTACATGTAGTGGCAGCAATTGATGTTTACAGCTAACAAGCGTGAAAATGTCTGGAGTGACTCTGTATCTTGCTACACTCATTCCTGTAGCCCATCATTGTCCCAGTTGTACAGGAATTCTAGCCACCTCAGTGAAATTGGTCTCGGCTACCAAGTGGTTTGGTCCCTTCTGTTGGGCAAGAAGAAGCAGTATTACCATGGTGTCAGGGTACTGCTGCATTCTTTGGTAGGTAGGTTAAATTTTCTGCTGTGCCAGACAACTCTGAACCCTCACTGATATCTGGGTTTCAGCCAGATGGACAGCATGGACAAACCTTCAGAACAGGAAGCTTCAAGTGGTACGTTAAGCTTCAGTGTGTCAGTGATTCAGTCAGTATATAGATGATGTCTGTTTATTCTGTGATGTTGTTTCCCTCCTTCTGTTAACATCTCATCTGTCTGTCCTGTGACCTAGTTCTTTTTTCATAATAGGAGAAGTTTAAACTTTTTCTCCTGCCCTTCTTGCATGCTGTCCCATTTCAGAGTAGGACTTTTTTCTATAGATCAGAGCACCTTTCAAGCTAGCAGTATTTTTATCCCTGTTTTCTCAAGTTCTTGTCTGTAGTTTTTTCTGAGCTGTCTCCCCTTTTTTTCCTGTGGCTTGCCCATCCACCCTCCCTGATTGTGTAATGGTGACAGCTTGCTGCCTCAAAACAGAGCATTCAAATGAATTCGCTTAGCCAATAACTTCTGTGAAGTTGCCTTTTCTAATGGTGTTATTACTCAGTGATGCACAAATGTGATATTGCCCCTACTGGTAGGCAAACGGGGGATCTGTATAAACATGGTAAACTGCTGTTTTTCTTTAAAGGAGAGCCAAAGACTTGTGCTTTACACTTTTTTTTCCCCTGGTTGTAGCCATTTTGATTGTCAGACATTTGTGTAGGGTATTGTGAGTTGACTGTATTATCCTAATAGCAATTTCCAGAAGTTAATGATTGTCAAGCCTTGTCCATGCATCGAATTGTGGAAAATCATTCCATTTAGTCATACAATTTTTAATGTACTGAGATGTATCTAAGGTGTTGTGATGTGTTTTCAGTCTCTCATGCACTCTCTCAGCTGGTTGAATGGCTCATTTAGAGAGGGAGAAGGAACATAGAAATGTTATAATCCAAGAAGCCTTGTCTTTAAGTGTTTCTAAATTAAATACTGATTGAAAATTTCTTCAGTTATAGTAAAAGATAAATCTGTGTTACAAATATGACTGACTTTTAGGTCCACTGGGACCGAAAAGATTTGTGAAATGCTAGCATTGCATTAAATTAGATGTGGAAGAACCAAACTTGTCATGATGATATTGTCTCTTGACAGCACAGACTGAGTAAGGTGGGGCAAATTTTCTATTAGAAAGGGCCAGGAGTGAGGCTTTTATTGATAATACAAGAAAGCTGTTTGCATTTCCCTTCCTTGAGCTACTCAAACTCTCTCAGACTTGTTACTAAAGTTTTTAGGTTCAAAGAGAAATCTCTTAAAGTCCAAGTAGCATAAACCCTCATTTCCATTGCCATTTATAATTTTGGACTACAACAAAGCAGACTTACAGGACAGTCATGTGAAAGGCCCCCAGTATAAAGTATCTTTCCTGGACTGGCTCTTTCAGACCTGCTTTTATGGTCCAAGAAATGCCATGCCAGTGTTCAAGAGGCTGAACAGTGGGAGTGCCAGCCACTTTCTCTGCTCTAAAATGGGGGAAAAGACCCAAATATATGCAGTGTGCAAGTTTTTGTGCTTGTCTGTGTGTGTATGGAGAAGTGTTTGTGGTCCTAGGATAGATAGAAGGAACACAGAGCAATGCTGCTGGGGCATGATGTTACCTTCATATTCAAATTTTGTTACTATTTGCTTTCCAAAACACAGCATTCCATTCCTGTCTCCTAACCTTGCTGATTTAAAAACAACCCCAAACAAGTTAGCGTGTTAGCAGCTTAATTTCTTGTATCACAATAAATCAATTCCCCTGGGGGAGAAAAAGGGAGCAAGAGTTATTGAGCTGTCTACATGGTAATGGAGTTATGAACGGGAAAAACATCCACCTTGCTTGAGTAAGTGTAAACTGAATTTCTGAGGAAAGTGAAGCAGCTCTGCTAATCCACCTTTTATGTACAGCTATGGTGCCAAGAGATTGGTGGTTGTTACTTGTGGTAAATCAACATACATATTATTATGTAGCACAAATTGATTTGCTCTCAATTCAAATAGACTCTTAAAATGTCAAAAACTTCATTGGGAATTTTTATTTCCAGAGTCAACTGTTACCAACTGCATTATTTTCTCTTGGAATGTCAGGGGATGACAGAGACTAGAGTAAGTTAATTCTAATTATACAACATAAGAAAGGGATTTGGGGAAATGTTATCCCAGCACAGTGTCCTTCTACAGTTAACATGTGGCCTTTATTCTTCTCTAGGAAGAAGAATGTAACTGCTTAGTGTTGTCACAGCCTTCGAGGCACTTCTTGTGATGCAGGTAGAGTCTTGGTTAGCAGAGAAAGGAGAACAAATTGAACGTTTATTTCCTTTGTAATTTTGTTTCCTAATGGCAAGTGTAATATCGTGCCGTGGGAAGTGTGGCAAGCAAAGAGGCTGCAGCTTTTTCTGAAATTTCCCAATAAAAAGAGTGCATGGCAATGTGGATGTCTGCATCAGGAACATCACAGTCATTTGACACTTAAAATATGTGGCCATAATAATCAAAATTGGATGCCTATAGCTTAGTAACATGAATTAACTGATCTTTCCCAGGCAATCTGTGCAATTCCAGTGAGTTTGTCTATGATTTTAGTGCAAATTGCCAGGTGTTCAGCAGTTGGGAAGGTTTAGGTGCCTGACTTCATCTAGCAAGGCAGCTTACTTGGATATACTGTTTGGAAACAACTGTTTTGAAGATCTGAAAGTTTTAGGAAAACACAATTTTCCACTTCAATTTGAAAAATACAGTATTGGGAGAGACGGAAGCAACAGGTGCAGTCTCTGGAAATAAAAAGCATTAGACATGATGGAATTACATGTGAAATGTATATGGGGTAAACATACCTGTAAGCAGAAAAAAACAAGAAAATATTGTGGAGTATTTGATGTTCAGGAAATTATTTGCTTCTTTGTAATGTTAAAAAGATTTAATTAATAGTTCTGTGGCAGACAGTACTCACAAGTCTTTGGCATCCAAACCAGATTGTATATCAGATGGATCCCATAACTGGATGTGTGGACTGACCTCTTTATTTGTAGCTTTTTAAAAAGAAATTTGGCAGCAGCCTCTAATAAATGCATGAAGCAACCTGAGGAAGAAATCCTGTTCACATCACAGCTGTTGCACAGCTCACAATTGGTACCATTCATCTGCAGCCTCTCGTAAGTGAAGCTGCTCAACATGGGCAAAACTAATGACTTTTAGAGTTTTTCCTAATTTTAAGGAGTTCCCATTCCCCCTTTAGCTTCTGCTTGCTGTGTAAGCAGCCTCCATGCTAAAAGGATCTTTCCTTGAAGTCAGCTTAGCAACTGTGCTGTAGCTTGGCTATTTTTCCTTATTTTCTCTAACTGGTAGTGTCATGTTAAGCTCTTCCCCCCCCTTGTATTTGTTGCTATAGGGAGGAAGAGGTGAAGCAAGACATGTGAGAGAGGAGGGAGGAAGAATTGTGGGATCTGTGTGACAGCTCCCACTACTTCTTTGAAATCATCTACTTCCAGCTGTGGGATTTCTCGATATATTATTTTTTTCCTGGTTTTTGTAAGCCTAATTTTCTTTTAATGTTGTTAGTTCTGTACTAGTCTCCCCGAGACATTCTACACTCATTATCACCTTTTTGGGTGGAGTTTATTTTATGTTTTTGGGTTGTTTGGTTTTTAAAATAACTTTTTAACATTGGTGCATATATGCTTGGGATAGAGCTCATGTAATGATCCAATCGTATTGATTGTATGTGATTGTGCCCTGCAGAGGTATATTTAACAAAAAATAAAATAAAGGTTAGTCTAGGTAATAAAGGAGACCATGAGGTTTGTTGAGTCAGGTTATGAACTATTTCTTAAATTTATTTAGGATCCTAGATAAATGAAATTCCATGTGCTGTTCTCATGAATCAGTGCTAAACAAAATGTCAATTCATTCTCTCCTTGTGTTTTTCCTTGCTTTTCTTCTCCTTCTGCTGTTTTCTTCCTTTCCTGTTTCTCTTTCCCATAAACAAAAATTCTCAATCCTTCATGGGGATGGCTGACTCTGGGTTGATATTGTGGATATTAATTGTTTGTAACTATCAAAACATTCACAATAGGAGTAGAGATGAAGTAGAATGTATGGAGAAGAATTCCATAAATTGAATTCTTTGCAAGTTCAGGGGAATTATGAAGTCTTATGCATACAGGCCTGGTCATGGAAGAGATGTTCAGAGCTACATGGGGAATTGCTGTTATCTTTTCCAGGAAAGGTTTGATGCTTTGCTACCTTTTGGGAAAACTGAGAGAAAAAAAGGAGTAGAAGAAAGTTCTCTGTATCCAACTCCTTGTTTCTTTACTCCTACAATATACTTTTTAGACTTGAAAGATAAACCTTCTGGATACTCTGCTGAAGTGAGACAGAGTGCATTGAAGGAGGCAAAAGGCAAGAGGATCCAGAGATTTGAAAATCAATATTGGTCTCCTTTATTTAATTCTCAGACCTATAGAACCAATGGTGTCACTTTTGTATGGAAGAACAAGGGAATGGAGACCTATTTTACATGCATGGCAGTTACATAGAAAAAGGCGTATGTTGAAATGCTCTGTCTTCTTCCCGTTTCACCTTGCTTTTCTCTCTCTTAAAGCTGACTCAGCCTCACCTTACTCTCACAGAATGTCTAAGGATCCTTTGAGTTGCAGATCAAACAAAAAAGAAGAGTGGAAAGGTGATTCACTCTTTGGTTTGTAAATAGATGGAAGTGTCTACAAGGTCTTACCTGCTTTTCTGTCAGCTTTTATATTAAATGATAAATTAATGAAGAACACTTTGAAATATCTCTCGTTTTCTGTCTGGGATGAATGGGCATTCTTCTAAATTTTGTGTGAGGTGTCAGACTTTTGGACCATCTACGTTAAAATTTTCACCAGCTCAAAGTGTGTGTGTTCTCTGCTAGGCTGGAGCATGAGATGCCAAATAGCAGAGAAGCCACATGTCTCCTGGGTTTGGTCTACTCTCTTCTGACTTCACCCATAAACAAACGGGTGCTCCTTCACTTGTTCACCAGAGATGAACAAGAAAAGATACTCAGAATAATCAGTTGTGTTAATTGCTCAAAGTCTACATATTTAAAAACCAAACCAGACCCTTCAGAGCAAGAAGTGGGCAGTACTTGTCTAATATTGAGCCTGGTTTGGAACTTGCCTTAAAGTGAGAATAAGTTTTGCTCCACAGTCTGCTTTGTGGTGTTAAGTCTTCTCCTTTCACACCGTTTTGTAGGCTTTAACAAGTCATTATCTGTAAATCTGAAACTGAATGTACTGAAGCTGCTACTTCACTGAAAAGCTGTTCCTTCTCCCACTCCAGGGCAAGCACAGCCTTCTGCCCTTGGAGTTTGTGCGTAATGTTCATTACTATTGTCTTCATTATTCTTGAGCCTGAGCACCATGGATCCAGATAAGGTGTGTGTTGCTGGGCTGAAGCCCATCACTGGTCATTATTAGGCCCGCTCACACTTCCACATTTAACTTGCTACACTACTTGAACCATTCAGTTCCTATAAAGGAATTGTATTTAGTGGGAAATCCAGCAGAAAACTGTAAGTTTCAGTTGGTGATGGTTTCCTTACCCTTTCTCCCACTAGTCTGAGGATTCAGGATCCTCATGTAGTGACTCACTTTAGAAGGAAAGAAAAGAGCTGAATTCCTACAGTGGGTGGCTTTTAAAAGGAAGATCGGAAGTGCTGTGGAGAGTCAGATCCCTCTGGAAGGAAGTGCTGGGTGGTCTGCATCAAGAGAGATTGGGGGAAACTGGCTGGGTTTCTTTATGTGGAAAAGAAAGGAGACCAGGTTCAAGTGGATGGTACCTGCTGGAATTTTTTCCCTTTGGATATGGATAGCACAATAGAAAGAATCTTGAAAAGGCTAGCTCATGAGATTCCTTGATCCCGTCTTGCTCTGTGAGTACAAGAGTTGGCTCTGCACAGGGAAGACATGAAACTCAACAGTGAACACCCAAAGCACAAAACAAAATTAAAGCAATTTATGTTCCTCCTCACCAATCAGGTATGTTTGAGAAGTGTTTTTTTCCATCTAGGATGTGTTCAGTTGTTTCTGTAATCTACTTCCTTCTAACTGTGAACTCCACCTCCCTCCCTCCAGGACTACAAGTGTGGGAGAGACTAAAACCAAAGCATGATGCTTTATCTGTCTTGCCACAGGCTGCCAGGCTTTGATGCTTGATGGTTTTGAGCCTCTGATCCTTGCTTTGGGTCTGGGAGCAGCATCTTTGGGAGAAAACCAGCCCCTGTATTAGAGCAAACAAGGCATCTAACAGTTTCTATTAAGACACAGGCCATCTTGGATGCTTCCTTAGGGATAGCTCTGCTCAGATGTGAGTGTTGAGTTGTTGCTTGGTGCTGAACCAGCAATAAATTACCATTTACTTGCTGCATTCAAAAGCTAGATTTACCCAGCTACCCTGGAAGAAATGCCTTGGGAGTTCTGTGGGATGTGCACAGTTGTTCGCTTTTGGTTTTACTGCTTTAAACTACCTCTGAGCACTGGGTAAATGGAAACTCATGCTTGGATGTCTGCCTGGATGTGGAGCATCCCTAATTCACTCTGAAAACCCTGGTATCTGTGAGCATGTGAGTTACCTCAAAAATTAAACCAGCAGCCACCTGAAGCCACCACAAGGTACAGTGTGTGTGTCCTTTCTCATGGAGGACGCTTTTTACATTACCCTTCAATTTATCTCCACAATCCCTGTCCCATTTAACTATATCCCATACTGATGGAGTAAGGTCTTTTACTTTACCCAAAGCAGTTTGCAACTGCATTTTCCATTAAGGGAAAATGTTCCTCTTACTGGAGGCCAGGAACAGGACAGCTCCAGCACCTGCTGAGCCAGCCTGCTCCTGGGATTTGAATTTCAGGGGGCAGTGCTGCTGAATTTGTAGAGCAGCTGCATCCTGGATCAGAAATCCTGTTCAGTCCTGCTCACTACACTGCCTTGTGAAGCTGGACAGGAGTTGGGGGAGCCACTGTTAATCCTCAGCTTTCCAGCAGTGCAAGTGAAAGGTCACAGAATCACAGAATATCCTGGGCTGGAAGGGACCCACCAGGATCACAGAGTCCAAATCCTGGCCTGGCACAGACACTTCAACAATCCCACCCTGTGCCTGAAAGCGTTGTCCAAACACTCCTGGAGCTCTGTCAGCCTTGGGGCTGTAACCATTCCCTGTGGAGCCTGTTCCAGGCAAGTGTGTTGAAGATGGGATGTATTTGAAACTGCAGAATGTGAAGTGGGGCAGCTTCTCCCAACTTGTGTCTGTTCAGGAAATGGGGAACAGGTGACAGGGTTTGGGACAGATGCAGGAAACATTTTGCTTAGCGACAAGATCCCAAAATTAGATCTACAAATACCTTATATAACTTTTATTCAAATTCTTGAAGGTTTTGAGGTTTTTCTTGTGGGATAAGCAGTTTATTTTCTGTTGGCAAAAAATGAGGGCATGTGGCACTCATGTGGAGTAGGTGGTCAAACTCTCCCTTGTCAGATTGAACTTTAAAACCTCTTTCAAACTAAACATTGCCTCTTTTTTTCCCTACTCTTTGCTTAACCTTCGGCAGCTGGTCATCAGCCTTTGGCCTTAGCATGCTACTGCCTTCCCACCATCCCCTGCTGCTGTGTCAGCTCTGCTTGAGCACAGAAATCCAGTGGAGAAACTGCTTTGGGCTCAAGCAAGACTGTCCTCTCAAAAATTTCCATTTATCTCCTGAAAGTAGAAGACTGGAGGTACAGGGGCAGGTAAGAGAAGCAGATTTCACTAATATTTCAGTGTTAATTAGTTCCTTGAAACAGCTTTTTTTCCCTTAGTAGGAGCCTATGAATTTTAGCTGCTGCCAGAGTGGCTTTTTGCTCTATTAGAGAGGGTCCTCCCACCCCAGCTGTTATGAAGGCTGGCTTTCTAAATTGTCAGGCTTGACTTTAATCCCCAGCCTGCAGCAATGCTTCGTGGCATGGAGGGCAGTTCATGAAGTCAGGATGTCCTGAGTAATTGCTGTCTGTGAAAGAGCACTGCTGGCTTGCTTTGGACTCTGGTTTTGGGGTGTGAGGCAGTGGGGAAGGTTTCTCAAGAGCCTAAATTAATCTCAAAATGGTTTAAGCTATTTTACATTAGCTGGGCTGTGTAGCACAGTGCATAGGTGCTGTGGAACATCCCACCACCACCAGTAGCCCCAGTAGTTTCAGTAGGGTGAATTCCAGGGCTTTTGGAAGCCCAGTTAATCATCCTGTCTTGCAGCCGTGGAACAGTGGGATGGAAAAGGTGTGTGCTGGTGAGAGCCTGGCTGTGTTGCACAGCAGCCGAGGGATGGGGGAGTTTCTCAATGCTTCCCCAGAACCTTCTGATTTTGAGCTGAATCAGCAACTTGTTTCTTGGCTTTCTGCACATTTTGTTGCTTCACCCTTGTAAGAGCCTTTTCTAATTTCTATGTTTCTCCTTGCCAGTAACCCCTTTCAGGCAGTGCTTTTGTGGGAATACTTTTGGACTCCTTCCAGGTTGACACATGGAGTGCATGTCAGTGCTGCAGAGGAAAAGGGAGTGTTGAAGAGCTGTGGGGGGAGGAGGAGTAGGTTTTGGCCAAATCCTACAACAAAGAGCTAGTCTAAGAAATAGCAGGGGCTCTTGCCTTTAAGAGACAAGATTGGATATGTCAGAGGCCGGGCCAACCTTAATGGATGGTAAAGTAGATTTAAGGCATTAGCATAAAGTCCTGTATCTGCCCTGAACTGATGGAGTCAGGACTTTACTGCAGAGTAAAAACAGGGAGTCTTTCTCATTTAATGAGGACAGGGTGAGCATGGAGTTGCCCTCCCCACTCTTGTGCTCTGGCCTTTAAATGTGAGATTAGATTAGATTAGATTAGCAGTACTTTGTGTGATGGCAGACACCACAAGTTGCTTCTGGCTTGACAGAAGCAGGTGTTTGTCCTTGTACAGGCAGCGTTAGGACATGCCTTTCCCTGGAGGTGAGTGGAGTGACAGGGCAGGGACCATGGTGAGGTTGTCCTTTCCCTGATGGGACTGGCCACAAGTGTGTCGGTACTGCTGGAGCTGCAGGACCAAGTGTGGGTGAGGGAGGGCTGCTGCAGGCAGTGAAAGGCTCTGCTCCTGGCCCCAGGGTTGTGGAACTCTGGAGTGTGCCTGGCTTGTTGCTGGCTGACTTTTCCTGTGGGAGTGAAAGGTTCAGAAGGACAGCACTTCCTGGAGTATTTTCAATTGTCTTAATAGTTTTTCCTTTCTCTTGCCCTTGGTGTTGTTTTTTGTTTCTGTTAACTTCTCTCCCTTTTTAGATTTTTTTTACCCTTCGTGGTGTTGCATCTGTCCTAAACCTTTTGCAAGATAATCTATGTGTCATTACCAGCAAGAACCGTGGCTGTGGCCTGAGTGAGTCCCTCGTGTTTTGCTGTGCTATCACACAGCCTTGGTGCTCCACACAGCCTTGGTGCCAGATGAGGTTGTTTCTGCTTTTGCAGAGGAACTGGAGCACAGATGACGTCATTGTCCAAGAGCTCAGGGAGGGGGTTGTGGAAGAACCCAGAGGTCTCCTTCATCCCAGATCAGCCTTTGAGCTGCTCCCATTTTCCTCCAGCAGGTGCTGGCCCACCAGCACTGGAAGATCACAGACATGGAGGTCACCAGTGCTAAATGCAGGTGACTTTTAATTCAGTTTCTCAGAAGGCAATGCTTGGTAGCCATGGCAGTGAGTATGTGGGGCAGGCAGAGACCTACCCGACTTAGACACATGTTTGAAAAAGTGTCTTGTGGTGGGCAAGACCTGGGCAGGCTGCCAGCCCCTGCCTGTAGTTGTTTCCCAAACTGTTGGGGCTGCAGGGCTCAAGCTTCCTCCCATGGGGTATGTGAACAAAGCAGTCATGCAACGGGCATCTTAGAACCACAACGTGCAGGACATGCTCTGTTGGCCCTGGGATGGCTCATGAGACCTTGCTGCCAGAGCTGGTGGGTGATGGGATTTAGAAGGAAATTCTTCCCTGTGAGGGTGCTGAGGCCCTGGCACAGGTTGCCCAGAGAAGCTGTGGCTGCCCCTGGATCCCTAGAAGTGTCCAAGGCCAGCTTGAATGGGGCTTGGAACAACCTGGAATAGTGGAAGGTGTCCCTGCCCACAGCAGGGGGTGCACCCAGGTGATATTTAAGGTTTCTTTAAACTGAAACCGTTCTGAGATTTGGTGTGCTTTAGCAAAGGGGAAAATATAAATTATCTCTCTCTTGCTGGGAGATTTTCAGAGACCTGCTTTTGCTGGAACACAGTAATTAAGATTAACTGCACTCTTTAGGTACCAAGGATGACCAGTTTGCATTAAGGTGGTATGAACTTCGGACAGGAATTGGTGTGATGCACCAGCTACACCATACATGCTTATAAAGTACATTTTTTTTTTTGGATTAAAGATGCTCAGTGCATGGAGGGACCAACTTCCCTGGGGACCTTTTCCTTATCACCTTTCTTCTCTGCCATAGCATCTCCTACATCAGTAACTGAAAAGTATTGTAAAGCTGAGGTGAGCCTGAGAGGGTCCTTACACTGTAGCCACCTGTCGAGGTTTGATGCTGGCTAAATGCCAGGCACCCACGAAAAACTATTGACTCATTTTCCTCTGCTATAGCTAAGCAGAGGATGGGACATTAAAATGAAAACTTCATGAGTTGAGATAAGAATTAGGGGGGAAAAAAAAACACTTTAAGGGCAAAACAGGCTCAAAATTTAAAAATAAATTTTCTTTATAGTGTTAAACAGAATTAAAAGTAAATAGGGTTATAAGAACTAAAATAAACCTTTAGAACACTTGTTTTCTTCCCAGCCCTCTCCCTCTTTCCCACCAACAACGCAAGGAGACAAAACCCGGGGTTTTGGTCAGTCTTTCACTTTCTAAGAATCTTTCTTCAGTTCATTCGGGGAAAGGAGTTCTTTTTCTATTGTGCTGTTGGGATCCTTCCCATGGGAGACAGATCTCTGTGAATTTCTCTAGCGTGGTTCTAATTTTCACGAAATAGCAGTCCCGCCCGACCTGCTGTAACATGAATCCCTCTACACGGGCCAAGCAGTCTTCCTGCCTAGCATGGGTCATTTTAATTCATGGGGTTTAGTCTTTTAAGGATAAGCTGTTCTAGTTTGGAAGCAAGGGTTCTCTTTCTCTATCTCTGGAAGAAAGGGTCTTCTCTGTTCGAGTTTTTCACTAGATTACAGCTTTTCAGCATCCACCTGCTCCAGCGTGGGCACTCTTTCTCATGGGCTACGAGTGGATCTCTGCATCCCCCCATGCACCTCATGAATTACAGGGAAATAGTTTGTTGTATTATAGTCCTCACCACGGCTTGTAGAAAAATCTCAGCTCCGACGTCTGGAGAACCTCCTCCCTGTCCTTCTTTTCACTGACCTCGGTGCCGCCATGTTGGTTCTCCTCATGTGTCCTCACTTCTTCCTTTTCTCTGACTCAGAAGAAAATTGTTGTCCGTAGGTATTATTGTTCTCAAGTTCTATTAATTGAAAAGTTCTTATAGAGCTTCGCTGCATTGAAAAGGTTGATCTCATCTGTATTCCGTGTCAGAGAATTGTTCAGCTTCTTTTCGTTGCTGGCCACGTGGTCCCTGCCGGCACCGCACAGGTGGCCCTGGCCTTGGGAGGGCCCTGACCAGGCGGCCCCCGCTGGGATAGGCCCCAGCAGCCGCCTCACCACCCCTCAGGAGAAGAAAAAAAGCTTCTCGCGGTTTTTCCTTTCTTAAACATCACAGGGGCATTACCAACTTCTCTAATTGGGCCAGCCAATATGTCCATCGTCGGAGCTTTCAGGGATTGGCCCTGCTAGACATAGTAGAAGTTTCAAGGAGCTTCTCTCTCAGAAGCAGCCTCCATGTCTTCCTCAGGCCCCCACTAAAAGTCCATTGTGTTAAACTAACACATCACCTCACTGGCCTCATGTGAGGGAGGGGGATTTGAACTTTTGAGTCCTCATGGGGAGGACTCAAAAGTTCAAATCATCCATTTTTGTATAAACTTGTCAGGGTTTAGCCTGCTGCTTAAAAAAGAGGGCCTCCAGGTGACTGGGAAAACATTGGTTTCAGCGTATTGCTTCTAAAAGCATTGTATGCTCACAGGTAGGCTTGTCCTCCTGCTGTCTGTGTGTCTTCATTTATGCTGCAGGTCCAGGGCAAAAGGATGATTGGAGAGGACTGTGGGGCTCCTGTCCCTGTTGGCTGGAACGGGCCTGTGGGCTGTGGCAGAAGCATGAGTTTCACGGACAGGCAGCATGTCTAAGCTCTCTCTGTCTGGTTCCAGGACAATGCGTCTCTTTGTGGTGTGTCTGCTCAGCGTCTGGGGGCTGGCTGCCCCTGAGCACTACACCGTGGAAGACATCTGCACGGCAAAGCCACGCGACATCCCAGTGAACCCCATCTGCATCTTTCGCAACCCCGAAAAGAAGCCCCAGGAGGGTGAGGGCCAAGAGCCAGCAAAGGACAGGCTCCCGGAGTCCACCAACCCCCGGGTCTGGGAGCTGTCAAAAGCCAACTCTCGGTTTGCTGTCATCTTCTACAAGTACCTGGCTGACTCCAAGGACAATGGGGAAAACATCTTCATGTCACCCCTCAGCATTTCCACAGCCTTTGCCATGACCAAACTCGGAGCCTGTGGCAGCACCCTGCAGCAGCTCATGGAGGTTGGTGGAGATTCCTCAGCCTTTTCCTGTAGCAGGTCTCAAAGACAGGAAAGGTGATCATGGCTGATGTCTGCTTTCAGGGTCAGGATAGCTCTTTGCCTTGGGAAGGAAATCCCAAGTTGGTAGGACCTTAAAACTCATCTTGTTCCACCCCCTGCCATGGGCAGGGACACTTTCCACTATCCTGGGTTGCTCCAAACCTCGTCTCTAGATTTATTTAGATCCCAGCTCTTTCCCCTTACTCCCTATTTGGATCCACCATTCCTTGGTTTGAGAGGTTAGTTTTCCTCTGAAGGAAAGGAAGCCCATTTGGAAGGTGAGGAAAGGGAATGGGAACAGTTTGCCTCTTGCAGATTGAGCTAAGCTTTTCCTTACATAAAAAGCAGGAAAATCCATGATATCAAGTCCTATTGGGAGACAGACTTTTTCATGTACCTTCTCTCTCTTCCTTGGGACAAAAATCAGACACACGGGAAACCCTGCAGTCCACCTGACTTCCAGGGCAGGGGAGCCTGTACACAGAGAACCTCCCCCTCCACCCGTGATCCCTGTACTCAGGGGATAGTTCTGATCCCAGACTAAGAGGTAATTCTGAGTTCTGGCTCTTCCATGGGACTGATTTAACTCCCTAGCTGTCCCAGCACCCTTCTCAATGTCAGACCCACTCACCTGACAACTCACCTGCGGTGTGGGGTTTGATGCTGCCCATACCTTTTTCTCCAGTGGGAGACCTCAGCCTAGAGGAGCCTTTCACCCTGCAATGAGGAGGTGTGAATCAAACTGCTCTGCTTGTCCCCTCTGTTGCTGTCCTTACAGATCCTACCTCTGGAATAAATAGTGTTGGGGGTCTCCTGCCATTATCCACACAGCCTGAGTGGAGCAGCTATAACCACATCTCCAAAATCTTCCCTTGTGTGTTCCCCTCTGAGCAGCCCTTCCCACTGGAAGGGAACCCTTCTCCCACTGAGCCACTCACACCTGCACTCCTAATCCCCCTTTTTCCTATGAAAGGGCTGCTAACACCACCTTTGCCTCACAGGAAACAGTACTGAAGATCTTGGAGGTTCATAAAGAGCAGTATGTTATGGTTTTCTGTGCCTTAAAGCTGTGAGGTTGGATAGCAGTAGACAAATCATAATTGTCCTTCCAGCTGACAGCTGGGAACAGATAAAAAATTCTGTGTGCTGCAAAAATCTACCCTCAAAATGATTGCTACATATTCCCATTCCCTGTAAAAATAGATAAGATGTACCAGAAGTACTCAACAGGCCATGAGAATTCCTTCTGGGAAGCAGCAGCCTTTAGCATTGTCACAGGAGGGTTCAGCACATATGAGTCCTCCCATGACCTGGTATGACCCAAGAGCTGCTTCTAGGGCCTGTTGGTGCAATGCTCATCTCTGGGATGTGGTAGGGGGTTATGAACACCGTGTTAATTTTAACAGCACTTAAAGGGGAAGCTGGGGCCAGTCAAAGGCAGGGCATAGAGAGCAAGAAAACTGGTGTTGGGAAGAGGAGCAGCACCTCCATGTCTGAGCAGAGTTTAATCCTCCATTTGAACTCTCCAAAGGAGGTCTTGGGCTGGACATGAGTTGATTTTCCATAGATTTGCGTTCCCAATTACACATGGAGGGTGAAGCTCTGAGGGCCTGCAGATTTCTTGCTGTTGAGGCAGAGGCTGCACCACCACTTGCTCTGGGGCCCAGGAACACAAGAGCCCTTCTCATGGATTCCTCGTTGCTGTTTGGCTTGTCCAGGTCTTTCGATTTGACACCATTTCAGAGAAGACGTCAGATCAGATCCACTTCTTCTTTGCCAAGCTGAACTGCCGCCTTTACAAGAAAGCCAACAAATCCTCAGAGCTGGTATCAGCCAACCGCCTCTTCGGGGAGAAATCTTTGGTCTTTAATGAGACTTACCAGAACATCAGTGAAATCGTTTATGGAGCAAAACTCTGGCCCTTGAACTTCAAAGTGAGTTTGAACTACTCAGATTTTGCTGTTTTGTTTGGTTCCACCCCCCACCCCCAGTCCTGCTTTAGCTGTATCCCTGTCTTTTGCCCAGAGGAAGTGCTCTGCTCTGGGTTGTGTGGGACGTGAGTGAAGGCAGTAGGGAATCTGGGATGCAGCTCCTCTCACTTCAGCTCACCTTAACAACAGCCACATCCCCACTCATCATACCTAAACTTCATTGTCCTCCTCCAGCACATACCCTGTGAACCTGTCTCCTGCAGGAGGGGTACAAAGAGGTGTTTAAAACCCTTGGCTTAACCTTTTTTTGGTCTCTTCTTTTAGGAGAAGCCAGAACTTTCCAGGCAGATCATTAATGAGTGGGTGGCTAATAAGACAGAGAAGCGCATTACAGAAGTGATCCCAGAAAGTGGTATTGATGATCTGACTGTCTTGGTCCTGGTCAACACCATTTATTTTAAGGTACAGCTAAAAAAACTGAGGGAACAGCACACTTCCCTGGAGGAGACACGGTACTCATGTTTGTTTTCCCCCCTCTCCTTTTTAGGGGCACTGGAAATTGCAGTTCCCAGCTCCAAACACAAAACTGGATATATTTCATAAAGCCAATGGTGAGACCTGTAAAGTCCCAACTATGTACCAGGAGTCCAAATTCCACTATACATTCATCCCCCAGGACAAAGTCCAGGTGCTGGAGCTGCCTTACAAAGGGGACGATATCACGATGGTGCTGGTCCTGCCCACTGCTGGGACACCATTGGAGGAGGTGGAGCGAGACCTGACATCAGAGAAGCTGCAGGACTGGATAGACTCTATGAAGGAGGTGTCTCTCTTCGTCTACCTCCCTCGTTTCCGCGTTGAGGACAGCTTCAGTGTCAAGGAAAAGCTAAGGAAAATGGGGCTGGAAGATCTCTTCAGTCCGGAAAATGCCAGACTCCCAGGTGAGATGTGGAGATAGGGCAGTGTAGGGTAGAGGTGAGGGGCAGCCATTCCTCCCTAGATAGCAAGGCAGTAGGTGCAGCAGCACGAGAGGAACGAGAACATGAAAGAATTTATATGTTGCTGCAGTCAATGATGGACTCTGGTAAAGTCCCACCATGGACACTCAGCCCTGCTCTGCACTGAGGATATGGCAGTTTAGCAGTCAGTTGCACACGGAGGTTTTTGTTTTAGGACAGTCATGCCTTCTGCCTGATCCCAGGCCGTGAAGAATGGGAATGTGTTCTTTCTTGAACTGTCTCTAAACTCACAGTTTTACCTTTGTATATTTTTGTATTTCAGGTATCATCGCAGAGGGCCGCACAGACCTGTATGTGTCGGAGGCTTTCCACAAAGCCTTCCTTGAGGTGAGCCTTGTTTTGTGCTGGCATGTCTTCCTCTTGCTTTTTAAAAACATGAAATATTAAAGGGAAAAAAATAGCTATGAACATACAGTGTTCACTTCCTCAGCAGTTTGGGGCTTTGGAAGGAGGTTGGCCCCTGCTTTCTGTGGAGGACGAGGGTGAGCCCTATCCATGCTGTATAATGCCTGTATTTTAATCCCATCTTCTCTCTTGATTGGCAGGTGAATGAAGAAGGCAGTGAGGCATCAGCTGCTACAGCTGTCACTATCTCTGGCCGTTCCTTCCCTATGAACAGAAAAATCTTCAATGCCAACAGGCCCTTCCTGCTTTTCATCCGGGAAGCTGCCCTCAACACCATCATCTTCATGGGCAGGATAGCTGATCCTTGCTCCTAAAGGGGCTGGTAGGGCCTCACTTCTCCCTCCTCTGCCTTGGGAAAATGGGAGGTGGGGTATTGCCACAAAGCATGGGCTGCTCCTGGGATGGTTGGTCTTGCTGTTTGGTGCCAGCTGCAAGGAGGGACTGTGTCCGCCTGGGCTGTCCCTGCTCCTCCCTGCCATGTTGGGTGAGGGCACTCATAGGTCACCTCACCTGTCCTGTCCTCCATGGCAAGGAAAGCTGAATTTCATCTGGCACCAGTATTTTTGTGGCACCCAAGTCCAGCGCTGTTGTCCTTCCTGTGCCCAGCCCTCTTCCCTTTCAGGCCTCAAGCTGTAACTCTGATCGCTTGGTTCATTAAAACCTATAGATCTGTATGTAACAGACTGCTCTCTGAATGCACAGTTTACACTAAGCCGCTTCCTAGACTTATTTAAATTCTTCTTTTCCAACAAAGGGGGCCCCACATCAGAGAGGTCAGTGGAACAGCAGCAGCCATAAGGCTTGTGCTGGCTGGGCCAGGAACACCCTTCTGCAGTTCCATGTGGGTGGAAGAGCTGCCAAACAGTTGTGCCCTGCTTGCCAGCAGCTCTGGTGTGTCCTGTGTGCCCAGGTGCTGAGAGTCACTAGTGACAGTCTTGCATAGCCAAGGCTTTTAAACTCTTAATACTAAGACTTACAACTAACATTTACTGTAGCTGTGGTGCCCGTGAACCATGACAGTGCCCAGGTAAGGTAACCAGTACCTGTAGCTTTGTTAAAAATACATTATTTCACCTGCAAGTTTACTCCTGGAGCTGAGGTGTCCTGCGGCCAGGCCACACGTGATCAGACCTCTAGTCTTCTCAGGGTGGCTGTACTGCTGTAGGACCTTTGGCAGGACTGTCCTGAAGATGCAGATTTCTCCATTTCAGGCAGTTGTTTCAAACCAAGCAGGCAGTGAAAGCACAGTTCCTGTCCTCAGTAGGTGATGGAAGTGGTGTGTGCAGACAGTGGGTTGCACTCCCCAGTGGGCCATTTACTCTGGATTTTGTAGGATCAGTGAAATATCCTTTGTAAAGGCTTCTCTCGACAGGAATTCCCAGAGCAGCCAAACAGTGAGGGAGTTAACTTGGATAAAGCTGGTAGGTCAGCTCTTAGGTCACTGGGTCTCTAGATTTGGAAGCTATAAGGGGTTTGACTCTCTCCTGTTCCTAGTAGAAAAGTCTGAGCATCTGTGGAAGTGGTGATTGGGACATGGAGAGCCACCTCCTCCGTTGTCCCATGGGCTATGGCAAACCCTACACAGTCCTTTAGGGGCTGATATGCTCCCCTGGAACACTACCTTGGAAAGAAGCTGTGAATGTAACACAGGGCTGGGACCCTGGGAGAAAAGGGGAAGCATTTTGAAAATAATGAAGAGCTCAGAAAGCAGCTCTTCCTCTCCCTGCCCTCCTCTGGAAGTTACCACTGTGGCTTTTCTTGCTGGATCCCATCTTCTGCCCGTGAACATCACTGAGAGACACACAACCTCCTGTAATATCTGCCTTTTTCAGTTGTGCTCCAGGCTGTGGAGGTGGACGCTGGTGAAAGACGAGGGTTGAGGCCTCGTCAGGGGTCTCCCTAGCATGGCACTAGCCATGGCACTAGCATCTTCCCCTGCCATAGGCAGCTGGGAAAACATCCAAAACTTGGCCTGCAGCAAGAGCACAGGGCTTGTTCCTCCTGGTGCGACTGAAAAGGACTGAGCCTGCTGAAGAGATGAGACAAAGCTCATACAAAAAGGACAGAAGCCATCTGAGTTGCCAGAAAAACAGCCTGGCACTGTGCAACCTCTCCCAAGCTGCTCAGCTTAGGACAGTGTGGAGCTGCCCACAGCCAGGACCAGGATCTCCCCCCTGGCACGGAAAATCCACGTTAGGTCAGGACCAGTCAGCTCTAAGACACAGACAAGGATCTGAGTATTAAACCATTTAATTCTCAAACCACTCACATGCATAATGTTCTTTTACACAGTGTTAAAAGAAAGAAGAAAATGCAATTTTTTTAAAAATACAAACAGAATTTCAAGTATACATTTATAGAATTTTCCAAGATTCCTACCCAAGTTGCTAAGTTTTCATTCACATTGTTTTTAAAGCTGTCCAATGAGCGTGCTTTTTGCTAAACTGCTTTCAATTCAATTGTACAGTCCCCTCTACCTTGGTTTTATTTTCCCTTTTCCCAACTCTGGTTCCCCTGCCACCCCTGCCACCTCCCTCCAGCAGCGCTGGCTGTCCCTGGACACAATGGCCATGGAGCTTCTGTCTGCCAGTGCCTGCGGGAAGAGGAAAAGGGAAGCAGTCATAGAGGACCAGTTTGGGAACAGCTTGGAAAATCACTGAAGAACAGTCTGATATCCACAAGTTACAGCAGGCTCTCTCTTCAGCCTACTCCAGACTAGTCTGAACACTGATTTTTTTTTCTTGAAATAAGGACTGCAACCAAAAATAAAATAAAATAATAAAAAAAGAATAATTAGTACAGCCGGAAATTTCTTAACTGTGGAAGTAAGTCTTGAATGTTAGGACATCTGTCCTAAAAAAGTTTGATTTACAGGTCACTAGTTGAAGGTGACAGCACAATTCCTGTTACAAATGGTTACTCTGCAAACCAGCTCAGAGCAGAATCAATGTGGGACACACAAACTTGGATTAAAAAAGAAAAAAAACCCACTGAACTGATGAGGGCTCCATATCCATGTTATGGAAAAACCGCACAACCCCAGTAACAGCTTTTTCCTGACTTTGCTGTTCAGCTTAGCTCAGCCCTGGGCTGCCACCTGGGTTGTAACTGGGTGCAACTTCTGACCTGTTACAAAACGGGAGTTTAAATCCTCTTGACAGGCAAGGTGGGTTTCTCTTGACAGATTAAAGTCCCCTAACAGCCACCAGCCCTGTCAGTGCTTGGGCACGGCAAAGCTGCTCTTGGCAGCATGGGGGCCATGCCAGCCCGGGGGGCTGCTGGAGGTAGAGCTGCCATGCCCAAGGGTCTGGCAATGTTGCTCCCCCGCGAGCTGTAGCTGCCCAGGAGCTGCCTGCCTGTACAGCTGTGTCCTAAGACAGCCACAGCTGTACTTGTCTGACCAGTTAAAGTGCATTGCTGCAGAAAAGGGTTTGCTTTTTTTTTTTTTTCTTTTTTATATAAGAGGAATCTATTTAAAGTGCTGTTCTAGTTTGGAAAGGGACTCTGTTTAGAAAAAAAATGGCACCTCTTCACATGAGAGATTTGCTCTGTGTGTGTGTGTGTATATATATATATAAAAATTTGCAGAGTCAGATCTGCTGACTAATGAACAACATATAAAAGTGTTTGTATTTTATCTTATTGCTTTTTTTTTATACTGCTGCCTGGGAGGCAGGAGGGAGATGGATTCTCCTTCATTTTCCCCACCATTAACTGATTTCCCAGTGCAGGAATGTGGTCTCACAGCTCTGGCTCAAGGGACAGTTCACTGTCATGCAGCACACGGGAGGTGACAAAGCTCCCCTGAACTGTCACAGCCCCATGGCCAACCTGCAAAGGGTTACAGTGAAGAACTGGAGGCCAAGAAAGACTCTGGACCCCGAGGGGCTCTTGTTGCTCCTGCCAGATGCCATTTCCATAGAGTCACTTTACAGAGCAGACCTGCATTTCTGAAACACAGAGGTAAGGAAAACAAATCTCTTTAAAGTGAAAGCTTTGCTGATAGAGTGTGTAGTGTGGTAACCTCAGCACTCCAAGAGAGAGAGGTAGTTACTGTCCTGTGATTATGCTGCTGCTTAATGCAACTCCATTTCTGGAGTGATTGCTCAAAAAAAAAAAAAAAAAAAAAAAAAAAAAAAAAAAAAAAAAAAAAAAAAAAAAAATCCTGTGCTCTTCATTAAGTTATCCCAGTTAAATCTTTCTGGTGAAGATATACTTGACTATTTCCTCTAAGAGGCTTTTATATTTTAGAAATTGATTGTCAGTTAAGTTTTTTACAAGATGAAATTTGATTAGCAAATTGCTATACAAAGCCACTTGCCTTGTTAACTCTTAAAATTCTCTCCCACTATGGAACTATCCGTGCCCTGTTTGGGGGTCACATCCCATCTGCTCCTGCAGTAGGACAGCATTTCCTGCTCTGAGCAGTTTTAATGGAGAAAAACAAAGTTTTAAAAAGAGCTACTGCTATCATATTCACAGTGTTGTGCAGGAAAGGTGGGGTGACACCAGGGAAACGAGGGGAGCTCTGGGGACAATGAGGTCACAGCTTGTGGGAGCTCCAGCTAGTGTTTAACACACTAGAGGCTTGGGAAAACTGCATTCATTCCCTTCCCAAGAAGTGCTTTGAATACCTTGCTTCCATTTCCATGAATTAACATCTGATCCAGTCTTCTCATCCTTTGCTAATTCTCCCTGCAAGTGTGGGGCACAAGGTGAGGAATATGTTACTGCAAGAACATACAGGCACATGTTATTCTCCTCCTAATTCAGCTTCTAAAAGACCTTATTCAGAAAAGTCTGTTTTGCCACCCAGGATTGCTCTTGCCTGTCCTAAATGTCAGCCATGTCACTCACCAACACAAAAGAACCACACCTTATTTGAACGACAACACTCCTCTCTCTCTTCCCAGTATTTCTCACCGGCACTTGCCCTGTGACAACACAGCCCTGGAAGCTGTCTCGTGTCAGCTTTCTGCCCAGGCCAGTGCCTTAGGGGAGCCCAAGGAATTAGTCTTAAGCAAAGGGTATTGACAAAATTCTACTTTCAATCCCACCTGGGGTGCTTCCCCCAACAGCACAACCCTGACTTAGGAAACCTTCTAACACATGAGAAAAGTGCCTGCATGCCACCTACACCCTCCTTCCCTGCATCTCCGGCGGAGATCCAGGCTGCCCTGTAAACAGCCTCTGCAAACAAACATCAACTGAAAGAATCCCCTGGGCTGAGGACAGCCACAGCGGGGCTGGGGCTTCATGCCGCTTCCCGAAATCCAATCTGTCAGCAGAAGTGCACTGTCCACTTCTTGTTAGTGTCACTCACAGCTGCCACCCTCCTCCCACCAGCCTCTTGCAGCCAAGAGTTGTGTTCAGTTACCAATGGGCAGGCAAGGAAGGATTCAAGAAAAGCTTCACAGTAATCCAGAGAGTTTCTTTAGACATGTAAACTCTCAGAAAATACTCTTGGAGGCACAAACCCCTGTATCAAACCAATGCCCAAGACATGTAGATGAATGAGCGGAGCCCAAGAAAACCTCAAGAAACAGCTTTTAAAACTTGACCAAATGGGGAAACAATTAATTGGCATCATCAAATTAAAATTTGTTTTTCTCAGACTAGTTTTATGACTCCTCACTCTGCCCCAGACTCAGTAATTTCTATTGGAATTCTAGTGGAAGGCATCCCTGCCCATGGCAGGGGAGTTGTAGTAAGATGAGCTTTAAGGTCCCTTTCAACCCAGCCCATTCTGTGATTCTGTGATTTGAGTACCTAATTTCAACTGTATTTTATCCTTTTATACTGCCACTTTCTGTATTTTATGACCAGCAGTAAAGTAATCAATCCAACTTCACTTTTCATTTCTCATTAGTTTCACAGTTTCATAGGCAATGGTATTGGGTCTGACTGCAAAGGTAATGGGAAGGTTTAAATAAATAAGCCTCATTGCAGTATAAAAATAATGAAGCCATTTCACCATAGATCTGAGGGGAAGGGTGTTAAGTACATTAACAAAAACTAAGCTGAAAGTCTGCAAAAAAATTAATGCACTGATTTTTTTTAAGTACTGCCTTAGGTAACTGCAGTAGAATAATAAATCAGAATTGTCAGATTCAACAAGGAACTTACACAGCAGTATTAAAAAATACCTGAACCTGTTTCAAAAGCTTAACTGATATGAACTAGGAAGCCCAGTAAAGCTGCCCATTTTACATGATAAAACTAAGAAAAAAAAGGTAACAAAAATACAGCTTGGCGCAGTCTAATGGAAACAGGAACTTGGAGGCTGCACTCTCCCAGGATGGAGATTTCCCAGCCTTTCTTGACAACCTGATCCAATGCCGTTTGATTGTAACTCATGGTGAGATAATGTCTTATGTCTTATCATACCTAACCTGATTTTCCCTTGTATAAGCTGCTGCCTACTGCCCTCCTTCCACTGTGTGCCTCCAGGAAGGGTCTGGCTCCATCTTCTCTGCACCCTCCCCTGAGCTGTTAAGTTTAAATAGGATAAATGATAGAAGTAAAGGAGAAGGCACTGAAACAAAAACAAACTTCAGTCTTCAACACTTGCTAGAAAACTCAGAAAATGGCACTTTGAAGTCCGGTACTGCCCTTTCCACCCCTCGCTTCCCACCCTTCAGTTCCTTCCAATGGAGTTTCTGAAATGCTCACAGCAAATCTGTCCCCACAGGGGACTGACCCCCTCTTCCTTCTTTACTATTCACAGCTCCAGCAGGGAAAACACTGGTGCTGCTCAGCTCTGTGCAAGGCAGCAGCATTTCCTGCATGCTCCTGCCCCCATGCAGGTTTCAAACCCAGCATTTCCCTGCCTACAGCATCCATGGCATGCCAGATACATGCACTTCCTCTTCCCAGTGATGCTTTGCTGCTGTTCCACCTTTCTACCCATCCCCCCTGTGCAGTTCCAGTGCCACCAGCCCCAGCCAGGGCTGAAAACAGATAAGCTCTCTTCTTATTTCAGCTGTCTTTCTCCACCCTAGAGGAAGCAGAGCTGCTGCCAAGCCTGCCGGGACATGTTAGATGTGACATGTTAGCACTTGCTAATTCCTTGGAAAAGTAATTACTCCCTGGCACAGAAAATGAGCAAGATCTTATCTTTGAACCCATTATGTCTTCCCATTGGTGACAGCAGAACATGCAGCCTCACAGAAATTATTAACAAACCCCCAACTACTTCTAGACATCAGTAAATAGCAACAGCTCATTTCCTAAAACTTTAAATTAGACACTAAATACATCAGTGGCTGGTTTTGTGGCTTTCTCCCCAGCTCCTAGCTGTGCCAGATCAATCTGATTTGCTGTCTTCTCCCTTTTTATTTCTAGCTTTGCCAGAATGTCCTTGTTTTACAACAAAACTATTAAGGACCATGAAGAACACCTTCAGAAGGCCCCACCATCCAACTTTACCCAGCAAGTTTCAAATCCTTTCAAGGCTGCAACTCCCCAGCAGCACAAGTTCTTAAGTCTTGCTCGTATCCATGTTTTTGTCACCAAAGACCTTTCAGAATTCCCACCTAAAAGAGGTTCCTCCTACTTCCGAGAGACATCATTTCACAAGCTGTAATACTTTGGTTTACAACTGGATTAAAATATAAATTAAATAAGAATAATGCTAAATGAGTTTATATTGAAACACTTTATATTTGTTTCTATATATGTATATACAGGTATGTGTGTGTGCATTCCTTAATGACAGCTAGAGGAAGCAAAAGTCATTCTCCAAAGGCTTCTACTCTTCCAACTAGCATGGTCAACTTACCCATTGCAACAATTCCCTGTACATAAAAGCTAATGAAGCACTGGAAGGTGGTGCTGGTGACCAGCTGGATCACACAGACGTTCAGGAACAAAAAGACAATAAATTATAAGAAGTAGTAGTAACTTGTTCACAGTTGGGATAAGGATAATGTTATGGGAAACCTGAATTGTCTACAGTTCCAGGAATAAAAAGCCAAAGGTCACTGAAAGTTACAGATATACTGCAGTTAATCCTAAAAGCAAAGATCGGATCTGACACAAAGAAATGGCAGAAACCACGTGGAATTTCTCCCAGCAGCCTAAACTCTGGTACCATCAGATTCAGCAGGAAGCTTTCCGATACCTCCATTAAAACCAGAATTCATCCCAGGGATGCTCTGATCACTGCCTCCATCTCAACAATGGACATTTTCCCAAGTAGGAAGATTCCTTGAAGCCAACTCAATCTTACATCCAAAAGAAAATGCTCCCAGACCAAACATCACATTCAATCTCTCCTAATTTCCAGCCTCTGTGTTTTCCTATGTTCGCCAAGCCAAAGCCTTTCAGCAGATATAAGTATTTTAGAGATGGTAGGACTCTTCAGGTAATTTTATAACCCACTTGAGTGGGTTCCAGGTTAGGAATAACCTAAATTTCTAGTAAGACTAACTGCAGCAAAACTTTGGTCTGCTGCATTTTACTGGTTATAAAACAAAACAAAAAAGCCCCACAGCAAGTCTACTCCAAATCTACTCTATTCCAAAATGTTCTGGTAGACTTTAGTTTCAAGAAGCAGCAGCCAGTACTGTTTGCATAGTTCTAACTTCTATTTGGTTACACACACACGCAGATATATATGTACATACACATGTACATATGTATTTTATATTAAAATATCCTTTGACAGTGATTAAAATAAGGATTCTGAGCTCCTCTTTTAGGCCCTTTAACTGCAGGTATCAAAACTCTGTGCATGGCTCTCACCTTGTGACAGGAGCGATGCTCACCACAATTATTTTGCTATGGCAGTGGATCCCAGAATTTCCAACTGCAGTCCTGGCCACAGGCTCAGCTCCCAGGGAAAACTCAGAGGCCAGACCGTGGCAAAAAGTCCCCTTGAATTACAGCTTCTTGACTTATAGAATAGTATGGGTTGGAAGAGACCTTTAGAGGTCATCTAGTCCAACCATCCTGCCACGAGCAGGCACTTTTCCCATCCCCAAAATATTTCCAGCAGAGCCAGAACAGCATTTGATGTCACTAATCTGCAGAAACATTGGGATGCTGGCACAGCTAAACTGGCAGGCATGTAATGGATCAAAGAGGAGAGTTTGGTAAAGTTTAAATAATTTTAAGTGCTATTTTTTGTTGGTTTTCAAGATGCATGATCCTATCTACCTCCCAAGGCACCTTCCACCCAAATCAATGGCACCTTTGCAGCTGTCTTCCTATTTATGCGTTGGATTCCACAGGAGAGATGAAGTCAGCAGCAAATAAAAACTACAATTCTGCTCTTGCGAAGGCCTTGTTAGGGCTGAATCACCCATAAGTGCCAAGGACTTTGCTCCAAAATCAGACTGCTTGGAATCACTTCCTGAAATGGGCATCTCATAGTTAAGTGACATTCCTACTGCAGAGGTGTGGGTTGGAAACACAGCCACGGAGCTATCACAAAATGAGAGCAGGACAAGCAGGGAGAGCTGTCCTGTCCATTTATTTCAACCTTGAGCTCACAGAGGGCTGAAATCCTGGCTACGTGCCCTCTGTGCTGAGCCAGCCCCACGATGCTTTTCAGCAGGGCTACAGCTTGTTCCCAATGCTATTCCAGCTCTGGATAGCCATCAGAAGGGAATGGGGTCAGTCGCTGCTGACCTCTCTGGGTTTAAAACAGAAGCAGAAACACAACAAGTTTTCTGTTTGTCCTGCCTTTCAGGCACCCAAGCTAAAGTTAAATTATACAGATCACAGCTTGAGAATATTGTAGAGAAGATGCAGGAAAGTCCAAGGACTGAACCTCATGGTGGACAATGCTGAGAGGACAAGGAGGGACTGCCCATCTGCACCACCTGCTCTGGCTCTCTCTTACTAAGTTAGCGCTAAGCATGTTCTCAGCCTCCTGTAACAAATTCACATTCCATAAAGCCTCTTATTTATCTCTCTCTAGCTGCTGGAAATAAAAAGCACAATTTGTTTTCACATCCTCCCATTGCATTTTGGCCTTCTCCTTTTCCCAGCTTCACATCGGTCATCCTCCTGAGATGAAGAGGTTTAGCTTTTCTCCAAAGCAGCAACACAGTATTAACACAATTCTTGTTATTTTCACAGCTATTGACAGGGAACCTGGCAGCAGCAGGGAACAACCGTGGCAACCGTCACGTCACTTGGCTGAGACTTGGCACCAGAGCTTGCTGCAGGCTGAAGGATAACCACAACTCTTCACATTTGGGAGGTAAGTTCTTTGACAGCAAAGAACTAAGAAATGTGTCCACCTCCAAGAAAGCAAACTGTAAAACCAGAGTGTGTTCTCCCTGTTGCCCGAGGCAAGAAAACAAATGGGTTAGTAAGCCCTAACTCTAAAGCAGACAGAAATGTTACGTACAGAGGTATTAAAACACAAGAGTTCTCTTCACATCCTCCTTAAATCACAGTTGAAATCACAGTTTTGAAAGAAAAAGATGCAGCTAGACGTGGGAATGCAAAGCTGTGCCTCAACCCATCACAGAAGCATTCGCACTTGGAAAGTTGGCATCTGATTCTCCACAGCTTTGGCGCAACCGTAAAGACCCACGCCAACACAGAGGCAACAGAACACAGTATCATTCTGTTAGGGAAAGCACCTCTAAGTAACTATACCACTGCTAGAAAATTCACATGAGGTTTCTCCATACCGTATATGACCTCCAACTCTTTTTTCTTGAACCTTGGTCTCATCTGCACTCAGGAAGTCAACCATTGAAAGAAATGTTTAATAACAATTCCTTCAGAACTGGTTCCACTGTCTAGTGCAGATGGGCCTGAACTGGTTTCAGCACTGTTCAAGAAATATTAGACATCATGATTCCCACACATACATACACATCCATTAAATGTACAGAAATAATATCAAAATGATTCCCACTACCATACCTTATACTGACTAGCTACAAGCTATAAACTTCACCTCAGCAAGGCCTGGGCAAGAATATTGGCTCTTCTGCATGCAAACGGAAATGATCATTTATACAGTGGCAACCTCTGCACAAAAAAACCCCTCAAAAACAAAAACAAAAGCAAACATAAAGGAGGAAAAAATAAAAACCTTTCACAAGCTTTGTTTTCAGCCTAGTAAGGTATGAAGGACCAATTTCACGGTTTTCACTAGGCCACTTGAAATAGTGAATCAGCAAACAGGATGCACTGCTGGCATCCTGTACTTTTTGGATGCTTCTTGGTTCACAGTATTGATACAGTAAAACAAAAACCTGCTCAAGAAACTCACAGCTACACCATGGGAACAAAGGCATTCACCATTTTATGTCAGCCCTTCTTCATTACGGTTGCCATCTGTCTCAGAAAAATGTTGCTTGTGTAGCAGTTACTGCACCTTCACCCTTCTCTTCACAGCAAGCTTAGCAGGGAAAGTTTCCCACTATATTTTTATATAATATATGTATATAAATAATTTTATGTTTTTATAGTTTGGTAGTATTCTTTTAAAATTTCTATTTTAAAACACTTAAAAATCTTTTAAGCAACTAAAAGTAACTTTTGATGCTCTCTAGTGTGAACAGGATAAGATTTCAAAGTTTTTAACTTTTTTTTTCATTTTTGGTAACTTCAAAAGCTATGACTAAAGCAGCACATCTCCACTCCTCCCTGCACCTTGATTGCAACAAAACCTACCTTGGCCACCCTCTCACCTCATCCTCTGCCACTGCTCTCTGGCAACCTCACTGTTTTGGTACCGTGCTGTTTAACCTTTGCCAGGAAACCTGATGGAGCTGGTTGTTTGGGTGGCCAAATCACTCCCTGTGTGATGGATGCCCTTGACAGGAGAGGAGGAAGAAGGGACAGAAGGAGAACGGAGGTGAAATATCAGTTTTCCTGTTTGAAATGGTCAATGAAATGGTACTTTGCAGGTGCCCAGCTCAGAACACCTGCAAAGGTTCCTCTTGTAGGAGCACATCCCTGGTACACGTGATACTGGCACCAAGCCCTTCCCCACACACAAAAACACATCAGAGCCACATCTCTTTTGAGAGAGAGATGGGAGGAACAGTGAGACCCCTCACACATAAAAAAAAATCTATAAAGCAAGGCAAGAATACATCACCCTTCTCCAAATTATTCCCTCCAAAGGGGCAGGAAAATGATCTTGAGAACCAACTGGCAGATGGGGAAAGCAAGGACTGGAGACGTTTCCGTGTGCCCAAAACTGCAGTCAGACTGCAGGTCAAGCTTTATTGTCACTTGGTCAGTCTCCTGCCTGCTAAGCCCCTGCTCTAACCACTCATCCAGCTTTCTTGCTGAAGCAAGATGAAGTGTATTTCTTTTCCACTGTCTCCTTGTTCCTCCCATCACCTTAAGGTTCAGAACTTCACCCTTCCTTATCATATACACATTATACATCCTCAAGAGAACTCCTTCACCAAACCTGATACACACAACCTGTCATTGCCCCCCCCAGTCATGAACAACTTGGCATCAGAACTAGAGAAAACTCTTAAAATATTGCTTATTTTTTAAAAAAAAGATGTCAGGATATTTGCACTTATCTACCTGTCCCATGCTTTTCTGGTTATGAACCACATAAGCCCGTGCAAACACCTACAATACACACGCAGGCATGTCTCTCCAGGTTTGCTAAACTTGCTCTAAACATCAGAGCTACTCAGAATACAAAAATGTTAAGTGCATGCAAGGGAACAGAGTTGTGACTGCTCTAGGAACCGTTCACTTTTAAGTCTCCTGAACTGTTATAAGGAAATAGAACAGGGTTCTCTTTTGTTTTTGCATTTCATTGATAAAAAAGTTATCAAATTGGTTTGTAGAAACAGGTTTAAAAGCAACCACCTGCGACTGCTCGGCTGTGACAACAGCATTGCAGTATTTCCATATCCTGTATTGCTGTTCTAAAAGATCAAGTGTGTGTCGAGGGGGGAGCAGGGGTGAAGGAGGACTTTGGTAGCCAGCCTCTAACTCCACAATTCAGCCACTCCAGAGAATCTCTTCCTAACCCTCGGCAACACCTGAAGCACAGCAGTGCTCCAGCCAGGACATCAGAGTGCTCTGAGCTCTCCAGATCAGCACCAGCAGAGGACAACCTCCTCTGGAAGACCCCTCCAGCCCTTCTCCCAGTGCATCAGAGTCTCAAGCAAACCTTACAGCTGCTAAATTCCACTCTCAGTAGCTGAAGTGCTTACTTCACATTTTGCTGACCTCTGGAATACCACTTTGTAGCTGTGCCCACTTTAACAAGGGGCACCAGGGCCACATGCCTGGAATGGGCAAGCCCAAAGCCCTAAAATAACAGTTTAAATAAAAATTTAAAGAGACACACCAAAAATAAGATGGATAAATACGCTTGGGCAAGGCAGGTTCCACCAGGACAGTCTTTTTGTTTTCTTTACTGTGGCAGCTACCTGGGGAAGGGAGAAAGGCAACGGCCCCTTGCCCCTGCTCTCCCCTTGAGCGGGAGCAGTAGATATGGCTCTGTGGCTGAACCTCGCACTGCCGGCGGGACACCCTGCTAGGCCACAGCGCTGTCCAGAAATACAAATGACTGCTTGTCCCAGATCACTACGGAACAGTAAAAAAATGTAAAATCCTGTCGATCCCTGAATAAGAAGTTGATTGACACAGTTGTTCTGTTTTTCTCCAAGAGGAGGAGGAATAAGCGAGAAAAACATTTAACACTCTATGGGTGTGTGTGTGGGTGTGTGAGAGGAAGAGAGAGAAAGAGAGAGAAAGATTTTTCTATTTTGGCAACATCTTGGGAGCTTCATTCTGTTCAGTGGTGGCATTGCACTAATTACAGTACCAGCCTGCCAGGTTGGTGCTGACTCTTTAGAGCCAAGAATGGGAAGACGGTCCTTTCTCCTGGGACTCCACAGCCACATTTCAATCCGGCCCAGTTGTGGATACAGACCCCTGTGCCGTCTCCCCCACTGCCACAGTCTCCTCCTGTGGAGGAGATTCCTCCTCCGCCTGCCCCCGGGATGTGACGGTGGTCTCAGGGGAGATGCTGTGGGGCCCCTCCAGAGGCAAACAGCCAGGGTGGTTCTTGCGAAAGTGCTGGTTGAGGATGGCCTGGAAAGGGAAGCTTTTTCCGCACACGTGGCAGTGGAAGGGCTTGTTGCCCGTGTGCTTGCGGATGTGATATTCCAGCTGATCCTTACGGGTATACTTCTTCCCACACATGCGGCAGACAAAAGGTGTGATGCCCATGTGGAGCCGCATGTGCCGGTCCAGGCTGCCCTTCTGGTTGAAGGATTTGGCGCAGTAAATACATGTGAGCCGTGGGTTGTAGCGGAACCAGCGCTCTGAAACCTCCTGCTCCCGCAGATATTCCACGTAACCACTCACTCCAAGCATGGCTGATTCCTCCCCCTGCCAAGGAAATAGCATAGATTTAAATAGCAAGCAGCCTGAAACAAGTTGCAGAGAAGATCAGGCCCAGGTTCAGCCAGTGAAGCATGTGCCAAACCTCAAAATCAGCAGCACTAATGTCTGCAGCCTCAAGCGCACATTTAAGTACTTAACTGGGGCCTTGGGGCTGAAGACAAACGAGCAATCAATTAGAAACCACTGCTGCAAGTGGTTCTTCTACCAAGAAGCCTTCTGCCAAGCCATTCCCTGGATCTGGTGAAGAAAAGACAGCCTTTGACACAAGGGTGCTTGGCCACTGTCTTAGGTTACAATGTAAGATGTAACCAAAAGTATGTATTCTAATCACCATCTTCATAAGCTGTTAAAAACAGGTGGGGCAATGTTCTTTTTCTCTTCCATGACACATCCTTGATAACTCGCTCTAGGGAGATATCTTCCGTTAATGGGCCATCAAGTCTCACTGCCTGATTTATAAAATTACATCATTCCATTGTGAGACGCTCTACCCAGGGGGAGGAACCAAGCATTCCTACCTGGATATAATCTGAGGTTTGGAACACCACAGGCAGCCTTGCCTACTGAATTCCCAGAGGACAAGAGCTAAATAACCACCACTGGACCTTCAGAGGAAGACCAGACCCTTCTACAGGAAGACTTCAACAGAACCATATCTACCACTTCAAGAGGACCGCAGCCACCATTTAATTGGACCACTACCACCACTCTCACCAACAGGGTGTCAGGTTGTATCCTGACTCTGTCAGTTTAAGCCAGTGTTTCTGTATTATTGCCTTTATCTTAGTTTTCCTATTAAACTGTAATTCTGACTTGGGATCTCCCACTGGTTTGCTTTCAAACTAATACAGCCACCAATTCAGGTGAGGACCACATGTCAACACTTGTTAACTTTTTTTAAAATTTATGCCAATTTTATTAAAACACTTTGAGTGTATCACCTTCTGTTTTCCTTACTAAAAGTCGAAAAAAAGAAGCCGATTGAGGACCTTGCAGTAAAACAAAGGAGGAGCAAACCACAAATTGTATCTGAAAGTTCAGGTGTCATTTTACACAGGTATTTATTCAGGTGTCACTTAGGGTTCGTTTTATAATGTGTCACGTTTTCCTGCCTGGCTGTGTAACCCATCCCAGCCTGGTGGCATTGTAGGCAAGGATGTGCCTGATGCAGCTCGCAAAGCGAGGACTCCTATGTATTTTCTGAAGCCACACAGACAAACAGCCAAGGGCAACCTGAACCACAAGCCTGGTCTCAGGACAGACACTTCTGGCCATCGTATTCAGACTGAGCAGAAATAGACCAACTCCAGAATGCTTCTGTGCTGGAAATGCATTGTTTGCTCTCCAAGTGCTGCTTCCCAATGGTGCCAGATGTGGAGAAGCAAACCAGTGTAACAGCAGGAGGGTATTTCCTCCACCAGCCAGGGCTCTGCAGGCATGAGCAGCAGTGTACCTGTGCCAGGTGCTGCTGAATCCAGCTGTACAGGCATAGGGAAGCTGCTCAGGACTAAAGGAAACACACAAAGCTCTGGTTCTTCCTTTCCCCTCTACCACTGCCATTGGGCAGGGATCACAGGCAGGCTATTTTAGTATGGATACGGCAATGCCAGGAGAGTTGAAGGTGATGATACTTCCCCATGGTGTGTAAAGCCTAAGGTTTCATGTTTGAGGCTGTCTCACAATGAAGAAATAAGAGCAGCTTTTCTGTAGGCAGAGCTAAAATTGCTTAATATGTCACATTTCCCCTAGAGGGTTGGTTTGACCTGAAATTTTCTCAATGTCTTCTGAGGACACAAAACAAAGCTTTGCAAAACAAGAACAAAAAGGTATCTGTTGTTTTATGGAAGTGTCTAACAAAGTCAGCAGACAGCAATCATAATTTTTTCCCCCTTGCTTCACTTGGTTCTTACTCGAGGGCAAAGCAGCCTAGTATCTCCTTACCTGCCAACAGCCAAGTCCTTTGCTTACACACTAACACATTCCCTACCTGTGAGGCTCACAAGAGTCCTTCTGCATTGTGTTGGCTGACACACTTGCACTACAGTGGCACTGTGACACTAACTGGATGCAACAAAATTAGACCAAAATGATAAGGCACAGGTATTACTGCCGTGTCGCATTTTGCTGCACTCTACAGCCCACTGCCCTCCCATTTCTGTGCATCTCTCCCTCCTAACCCCAAAACTGTGCCCAAGAAAGCAGAGAATTCAGAGCTCCTTTATGTTGCAAATTCTGCTGTGCAACACAGTTACTTGGAGAAGAGACAGAGTCCTCTGTAAAAATCCACAGCTCTTTGACACTCCACCCTGAAAGGTTTATTGGTGTAGTGCCTGGAGGGCTTTTGGGAATGGTTTTGGTACCGGCATAGAAAGGTTCAGCTGTTGTCACCTGTCTTCCACAGAAGCCAAGCCACACCTCCTCCCTCTGCTCAGGCATTTGCTGCCAGTGTTTGAGGGCAGACACAGCTCTGCAGGCAAACGGGGTTTCTCCGCAGGAGGTGGTGGCCTGCCCAGAATAAGGGTAGATATTTACACCCTCAAACAACAAGAGAAACTCCTTGTGTTTTCCAGGTACCCAGGCAAAATCCCAAACAACAGCCAGAATCAGTTTTAAATCATCCATGGCCAGCACATGTTCTCCTGTGAGCAAGTAAATCCTTTGCCAAAGTAAAAGGTCCTTGTATCACATACATTATTGCTTGCAAATATAAAATATGACACACTTCATCACAACACAGTCTCCTTCACCTTCAAGCCAACATTTACTCGCAAACTTCTTGATCTGCCTACCTGGGAACTGTGCTGCTTGGGCTCATCCATCCGCCCGGGAGACTCGCTTTTTGATCTGTACCGCTCAGTCACAGCAACCATGCTGCCAGAAGGACTAAATCTGTGGGGTGGGGGAAGAGTGTAAATGGAATTTTTAATGGGCATCAGGTCACTACACTGTTTAGAACAACGGGTGAGCAATAGAGGCACCCGTATAGCATCTCTTCATTCTCATCGGCTAACACACTGGAGGTGGAACACTGCAAGTATAAAGGGAAAACCAAATCATACCGGTATATGGTTTCAGTCTAAACATCTGAAAAATAAAACTGAGTCATTTGCCTTCCAGTTCAGCAACAGAGTGGGGTTGCTATCATGAATAAACCAATATGGGCCTGGTGACTCAGGAACTGTACAGTAGGACAGAAACCATTTCTCAGAGGACACCTCTCCTCCAGCACCCACACCCTCCTCCTCCATTCCCAGTGTGAAACATAAGGGATGTGATGGACTGCAGGTGGGAAACAGTGCATACAGACTGCAGTGCAAAAAGAGATGCTAGAGACTAGCTGATCTAAGGAAAAGAGCTAAGGAAGTAGGAAAGCATCGCTCTCCAAGGGCCAGCTCAAGATTTTTCCCACTGATTGATTTATTAAGCGACAAGTGACAGAATATCCACTGCTTCCACGTAGCTGTTTCCCCACGGGATTGAGCTAGAGAAGAGGCAAATGTGAAGGGAAACCCCAGAATTACAACCCCCCCAAATACAACAGATCTGTCCTTTACCAAATTCATTCTCTGCCCTGAGCCTAGGGCAAGAAAGCAAATGCTGGAGTGGAGGGGAAGCAGATGGATGGAGAATCCAAACACAGCAGATTTCACCACTCATTTTCAACAAAGGCTTTCTGCTCTCTCATATAAATCAAAACAACAGCGGAGGCCACTGGGTTCCCACTTCAACTGCCTCAGTAGATGTAAACCCAGGGCCCACAGCTGTTGTGGACCACTGGGAAGACCTTGACCTACAGCTGGTGTCTGGCTTGTTTCTGAGCCAGAACCATCCCCAGATTTTCAGGCCAGAAGGCACCAGTGCAATGGCACTTTGTGTAACACATATTGTATATGACCTAATTAATCTGAATGCTGAGTCTGGTATCTACTGAGGCTGAACTGAACATCTTCTTTAAACAAAAATCCCACCTCAGCTGAAACACTGAGAGGTAGAGATCCCAACCTCTAAGAGCTAATAAGTAATTTACCACTGGAGATCCTGGCCTGATCACTACCCAGCCAAAATACTATTACCCAAACTGGATACACTTCCTAACACCAGGTAAAAACCCTTGGCCTCTTATGCTTAAGATGGCCACAGGAAATAGAAAGAGGAAATGTTCCAAAGCGACTGACCGAACCAAGTCAGAATCTTGCATAACCTCCTCTTACAGCCAAGGTGCGTAATTAAGTTAAAGAAAACCCACCTGTCAATCTCACTGCTGGTCGGCCTGACTACTTTGGTTCCAGAGGAGCCTAAGGCAAAAGCCTCCTGGCCTAGTGATCCGCGGCCCGTGGTGTCGATCACCATGGCCGTGACCTCCTCAGCGCTGCTCCCATCTTCTCCTGAGGGCTGGTGCTCTGCCCCCAGCCACTCCTCCAGGTTTTCCGTCTTAATGCGCACTCCTCCCAGCACCCGCATGTCCTCGTCGTTCCGTGCCCCGCGCTCTCCCATTCCTGTCTCAACGTACCACTGTCCTGCTCTGTTAATCCGCAGGATGGGCTCCCTGCCTTCCACATCTGAACTCTGCTCGATTATCTGGGGGCTGGTGGACTCCTCGGGTGGGCTGAGCTCCTGAATGTCCAGCACTGTGCTAACCTGGCCCAGGCGACTCCCCTTGGGGGTGTTGTGACATGGGCTCAGGGGACGGTTTAGATTTGGCGTCACCCGGTGAGACTCGGGTGGTCTCTCCTGATGCTTTGTCCTGGTCTGGCTCAATTCCACTTCCACCTCTGCCACATTAATTTTGAAATGAATCCCTTCGAGGATCTGTGTGCATTTATCTATGATGTGCTGCATCTGCAAGAAACTGGCAGCTGTCAGGTAACTGATGATGTCAGCCAGCTGCAGACATATCCTGCCAGTGTAGCAGAAGGAGAGGAGCTGCTCAAAAACAGAAGGGTTCTTGATGACGGAGATGGACACGGTGCTCATCTCGTTCAGGGACATATGGTCACGGAAGTAGGGTGAGCTGGCAGCCAGCACCACCTTGTGCGCACGGAAAGCCTGGCCCTGCACGTTGACCACGATGTCACACAGCCGACCCTGCATGCGCAGCTGGTTCAGGTGGCTCAGGACAGAGTTACTGAAGTCAGGAATCTCCAGCTGAATGTTTCCACTCTTCTCCATGGCTGTCCCAACTGCAGGTTGCACGATTCTAGTGGAAAAGATCCCATCATTAGCAGAGCAAATCATTTGAATTTAGAACATTTTTTACCTGCTTCCACACAGTTTGAAACACTGGAGTTTTTAGAGACCTTCCTCACCCACTGAATTGCCACACACCTGGCAGCAGCTCTGTCACAAACAAGTGTGTTTGAGACCGCTTAAAAAAGCATCAAAAAAGCTCTCTGATCTCTCCACGCTATGCATCCCCCTGCACAACAGTTCTGCTAAACCAGTCCCTGAAAGATCCCCATTCCCTGTGACTTCAGTGTGCAAAACACTTTGTGCTGCCAGCCTCAATAAAAGCACATCTACATGTAAAAAGAACATTAAAAATGGCACAGGTACTAAAAATAGGCACATGATTGCATAATGGATTAAAATACTCACCACTTGTACCTTCTAAGCACTCTGAAAAGGGAAAGTAATAGGGAAAGCTCGTTTGTAAAACAGGAACCAAGAAGGAGACACCGGGACCTAAATCCTCCTGAGACTTTTCAAAAGTTGGCCAGCACACATCTGACCTCAAGGCATCATAAGTGCCTTGTTAACCTGAGATATCCATCATATGTGGCACTTCTGACATGTGCCAGAAAATATAAAACAGGAACATGAAAAAAAAAGCTGCAGCCCAGGAGACCTCAGCGGGCCTCAATCAGGATCACTTTTGTAGGATCCCAAGAGAATTCACTTCGACCATCACTAAGTTCCCATCCTGGCCATACCCAAAGTCAGTAACTCCTGGACCCTTTCCCAAGCAGAGTAATAATGGGACTGTTCCACTCAGGCTACAGTTCACAACAGTGCCGCTCTGCTCGGGCTGCAATCCAGGTAAATGGTTTACCCAGGCTATACATGGCTCATCCCTTGTTTCCCACCTTGGCTGGGATGTTCCTTGTTGTTCCCACCTCTACTACACAACAGCTCCTGGTAGGCTCAGGGAGCACCCCACAGCCCAGCTGGTGCAGTCAGGGGACCCTTCATCACTCAGCCGAGTCCACCAAGGCTTATCAGGAGACTCTGAGATCTCAGAGCAAGGCCAGGAAGGGGGGGTGGGGGACGCACCACCACATCATCACATTTCATTTTGGCAAAGTTTGAAAAGAAGCCCTGACCATATATGGTAAAAATTTGGAATGAACGAAAGTTAGATGTAAACTCATCCAAAAAGAAAAAAAAAAAAAAAGGAAAGTAAATAAGGCTGTTAAAGTCTACTCATGGCATGAGCAGCTTCCAAGCTGGACAGCATCTGAAGTGTGGATTAAGCACAGTCTTGCAAATGTCAAAACCATTTCAGGTAGGCTGGGAATACCAAGGCTCACAGTGCCCACTCTGAGGAACCTCTGAATCAAAGGGATTGGCACACAGTAGAGCATGTGTGCCTTTGGAGGACTTTTTATTTGGAATTTATGAACATTGCAGCATAGCACGTCCATATGCCCAAGCAGGCTTTGTGCAAGCTTGGCAAATCTAGTTACTAAACATAAAGCTGCAGGACAGCCTGTCAATCTTGTGGAGTAGTGCCAAGGGATTTCTAAGTGGCAAGATGGCTGTGTGTCCCTGGGGAAGTCAGATGGGAGTTCACAAAGCTTCACAAGGTGCAGCTGAACAGTGCCAGGTCTTAAGGCTTCTTCTCTCCTTCCCCTATTACAGAATCCCAGAATGGTTTGGGTTGGAAGGGGCCTTAAAGCTCAGCCAGTTCCACCCCCTGCCATGGGCAGGGACACCTTCCACTATCCCAGCTTGCTCCAAGCCCCATCCAATCTGGCCTTGGACACTTCCAGGGATCCAGGGGCAGCCACAGCTTCTCTGGGCAACCTGTGCCAGGACTTCACCACCCTCACAAGTAACAATTTCTTCCCAATATCCAATCTAAACATACTCTCTGTCAGTGGGAAGCCATCCCCTCTTGTCTTGTCCCTCCATCCCTCGTAAATAGTCTCTCTCCATCTTTCCTGTAGGCTCCCTTCAGGCACTGGAAGGCCACAATTAGGTCACCCTGAAGCTTCTCTTCTGCAGGCTGAACAACCCCAATTCTCTCAGCCTTTCCTCACAGCAGAGCTGCTCCATCTCTCTGATCATCGTGATGCCCTCTCTGGACTCGCTCCAACAGCTCCATGTCCTTCCCTATCTTTAGGAGAGAGCAACAAACCCCACAAAAATCAGGGAACCACAGTACACAGGTCTGTGTCAACATAGTGTTGGGAGCAGAACATCAACTGCACAGAACAAGAGGAAATAGAAAACCCAACATCTTACCTGAAGTGCTGTGAGTTACATGCAGTGGGAAGGAAATGGGGATGCTGCCTTCTTTTTTTTCTTCTGATACAGTAAGAAGGTCTGAAAACTTGTTGGCCCCTTCCCCTTCAGAAGGTAAAAAGAAAGAAAAAATGAAGTGCAGAGGAATTGGGTTCTCCCAAGCATGGTTGCGAACATCAAGCTTTGTCATTCTTGGTTTTGCTGGAGGATCTAGCAGCAGGATTAGCTCACCATCTTCCCAAAACACCTGTTCCTAAAGCAATAAGCCTCAGAGCACACACTCAAGGAAGGTAAGGGTGAAATACCCCTGCCAAGGCCATGAGCACCCAGGGAGGCAAGAGGGAGGCAGAGGCTGAGCTTGGGATACACAGGAAGAGAAGGAAAAAAAACAATCATCAGACCTTAACTGCTGAGCATGGCTGGGTATGGCTGTGGTCAGAAGGCAGCTGCTCTCCAGGGAGCCCAAAACTTATCTGTGAGCCCAAAACTTCCTGCTCCCAAGGAAGGGAAAATCCATCTACTTTTTATGACCCACAGAGCTCTGCTCACCTCAGTGTCAAGGAACCTGCGTGTTATGATCCACTCAGAGGCTGGTGAGAGGGAATCTGTCTTTTGGTTCAAACTACCCTGTCAGAGGCTGATTTCTGCCCCGACTAAGGGAACCTCTTGTCAGCTTCTGTACCTCAGCCACAGGGCAATGACATAATGATTTCTCTCTTCTCTGTGAAGTCTATCACCTTCACCCACCTTTACCTGCAGGCTGAGTCAGCACAGGGCATACACTGAGACACTGCCGTTTTTAATGCAATTTGAAGTGTCACCAGCTGAGACTCGGACTTTACTTATCTCAGCAAATGCCTTCCAACCTGTGAGGTAGCTACCGAGAGTGGGCGGCATTCTTGATCCATCAGGTAAGAAGCACAGACAGACCACCCAGCAGATGATGCCACCCTGGGAGCTGCACTGAAAACTCTAAGCTTTTGGGTTGAGATTTACCGTTGACTGGGCAACTTCACAGAATCACAGAATATCCTGAGCTGGAAGGGACCCACAAGGACCACTGAGTCCAACTCCTGGCCCTCCACAGACACCCCAGCAATCCCACCCTGGGCCTTGAGAGCATTGTTGAAACGCTCCTGGAGCTCTGGCAGCCTTGGGGTTGTGACCATGTGGCCAACCTCTACGGGAAGAACCTTTTCCTGATATCCAGAGTAAACCTTCTCTGACACAGCTCCAGCCGTTCCCTGGGTCCTGACCCTGGTCCCAGAGAGAGCTACTTAGATTCCCAGAATGGTTTAGGTTGGAAGGGACCTTAAAGCCCATCCAGTTCCACCCCCTGCCATGGGCAGAGATACCTTCCACTATCCCAGGGTGCTCCAAGCCCCGTCCAACCTGGCCTTGGACACTTCCAGGGATCCAGGGGCAGCCACAGCTTCTCTGGGCAACCTGTGCCAGGGCCTCCCCACCCTCACAGGTAACAATTTCTTCCCAATAAACCTACTTGGACACTTGCACATTCCAACGGGACTCTAACAACTATAAAACCAAATATAACTCTAAACTGAGACGAGCGGCGGTGGCTTCTCGCCCGTCCCCGCCCCGCCCGCAGGACCCGGTTCACAGAGACCGGTGTCTCCCCGCCCCATCGCTCCCGGACCCTCCTCCCGCGGGGCCCGCGGCTCGTTCTGACCCGTGACAGCCGCGTCGGGACCACGGACCGGGGGTGCGCGGGGCGGGCGGGGCCAACCTCCCCCAGCCCCCGCCCCTCCCACCCTTGGCCCAGCGAGGCGGCGGCCGTGCCCCCGCCCCTCCGCGCCTCCGGAGCCCCGGGCGGCCCCGCCTGCCCCTCCCGGCCCGGCCTCACCTGCCAGGGGTGGGAAGGGCCCGCAGCGCCGGCCCGGAACCGAAACGCGCCAGCGCGGGCCGCGCCCCGGAAGGAAACGCCGTGAGGCCCGTGCACTCCCGCCCCGCCCCTTCCCGTGGGACACACCCTGGTGGGTGTTGCCTCGCCCGCACCACGTGACCTGCACTATATAATGGACGGGGCAGGGGGTGTTCTTCCTTTTCCAGTCCCGAGGCGCTCGGGGATCTTTGTCTGCGCGGCCTCGCCGGTGAGTGGGAGGCGATTCCTCGCCCGGGGTGCGGTGGTACCGCTCCGGGGGATGGCCTAGGGGCCCCGCGGGTGTGGGTCGGTCGCCGATGGGAGGTGGCGAGGGAGGATTGAAGTGGATTGCGCGGCAGGGCCCCATCCGCGGCCTAGACCGCCGGGAGCTCCGCCTCATGGCGGCCCTGGGGATGTGTGAGGGGGGTTCCAGTAGAGCCCCACATAGGTTTGGGAGTGTAACGACTCAGGGTAATACCTCAGGCGTTGAATTACGGGGTCTTGCCTACTAGCGTGTCACGCGTAAAATGTAGTCGTGGAATATGGCGAGGACACGTGCCCGCGGTAGATACAACCGATAGGTCTCGGTTTTTGTGGGTTTAGATTTTTTTAACTGCACTGGGCTTTAAGGAGGTTATTTTTGCAGATAAATAGAAAACGTTGTGCAAAATGCAGTAGTAGCGTTATGGAAGGATTAAGGATCCCTGCACAGCTGGGATGTGCATACAGTGTAGAAGGGTTAAGGATTGTCTTCACGTTCCAAGGCTGCCAAGCTTTGAGAAGCATTTGGACAGTGCTCTCAGGCACGTGTGGTGACTCTTGGCAATAGTTCTGTACAAGTCTAAGAGTTGGACTCCGTGGTCCTTTTGGGTCTTAGCTCAGCACGTTTAAAGAGAAATGGCTCACTTCACTTCCGTATGCTCTGCACATGATGAAAACTGTGTTGGTAGGGACATCTGAGAGGATGATGAATGCCAACTTATCTGAGCTGGGCATGGAATGCTTATGGCCTATCCGGGATGGCTGAGACACCACGTGGGCCTTTCTAAGCAGCCAAAGTTCACACCTGCCAGGCTGACGCAGTAATTATACACCAGAATTGAAGTTGTAGAAAACGAAGTAGTTTAGTGATCATGTCCTGCTTAAAAATACGTAAGAGCAATTACTTTTTATGGCCTCATTTCTTCAAAGAGCCGAAATTTAGATTGCATTGGGGGGAGCTTAAAACTCAAAGTATTTTGGCCGTTGCTTGGCTTTTTCAAAGTAATACTTGTAAGAACAAAAACTTCTTGGAAGGAGAAAAACTAATATGCTTTCTTATTTTCAGTTCAACATGTATCAGCTACACCCTTCTTGTGGCTTCAATACAGGGAAATGTTGCTTCTGAAATACAGAGTTTAACAAATGTTGGATTTGTGTACACCGACTAGACCGCAGTACTGTTGTGTCAGGGAGTTACAGGATCAGCAGTTGTAATTCAGGCATTGCTTGTAGTGTCTCGGGCAGGCCTCACTTTTCTGCTGGGAAAAGTCACCTGTTTATTTGTCCTGGAGAGTGTTTATACGGTTCTTGTTGTTTATGAACCACTGCTCATCCTGTAACCAGACTGCAAGAGTACCCCTAAATTTCCTTTTTTCTTTTATTACTGCTGTTTCTTTGGTCACAGCAATAAATAGCGTTTTGGGAAAACTTCCTGGAGTATGTTGTAGAAAATGTGTAACTATGAGGATTGATATTAAGTAAATCCCAAAGCCTATGATGGTTTCGGTATAAGAGTAGTGGACAGAAGTGATTTCTGAAAGCTCCATGCTGAGGCTTTCTAATGTGCTTAGTGTGATTGCCAGAGAAGCTCCCTAGTTCTGCAAAAATCTCTAACTCTTATCTCTTCCAGATCTGCCCCCAAATGTGGAGACTTGATGTTACTTCTTCCCAAGGTAAAAAAAGTGATTCTTGAAAATGGAACATAAAATGGTGCTTACCATTTCTCTGGACAGCATCTTCTGCTCTGATAATATCAGAAAGCAGCTTAATTCCTTGAGGAAAGCTATCCCTCTGGTGCCACAGTGATGACACTTATTTGCTACTCTTGACCAAGGGAGTGATGAGCACTTGTACCACCATAACAGTTTTCTGAGGCACAACAACTTAGAATTCCCCTCTGTGCTTTGACTGCTGAATATACTGTTCACAAGTTTTTTTCCTTCTAGGATTTGAATCCTGCACTTGAAAGATATGCAGAAGGAACATCACCTGGTAAGAAACACGTACTTTATGTAGTGGTTTCTTCCACAGAGCTTTTTGAACACTGCAGTAAGAAGGATGGGATGTGTTTTATGATTAATTTCCACTACAACCAGAAACAATTTATACTTGCTAGTATTCGAACTTTTAGATATTTCTTTTATTGGGAAAATTTACTTGTCAAAGCAGTCACAAGAGGCGAGTGCTTGGTACTGTGATTCCAAAGCAGATACAGTGATGATGGCATAGTTCAGCAGAATATCCTGTGATGAACGCTTCTGTCCTTCGCCCCTATCTGATGTATCTCTTGTGGTCTCTCAGTAGGAACTGTGGGCTTGGCCACAAAGGCTGAAGGGATCTGATTCTGTTTTCTATTGTTGCAGGCACTGGGAGATTAAGCTGTAAGCTGTTTGAAGGTAAATACTGCATTGCCAGCATCTGTGAAAACTCATTTCATCCCTGCTGTCTGGAAAGGCTGCTGTGTGATGACTGCATAGTTCAGCAGATGACTCGTGGTGATCACAGTTACTGTCTTTCGCCTCCTGTCTGATGCAGCCTCCTGTAGCTTAGGGTATTTCAAACAAATCATGTGGGAAGCTGAAGGTGAAACATTTTGTTCTGCTCCATGAATGTGTTTTGAAAATTTATCTTGGTAGACCAGTAAGTGGGTTAAATATTAAAACATTTAGTAGGATGAATATAAAGAGAATGGGATGTGCTTGTGAAGTCAAGCACAAAATACTGCAGAATAAGGTTAATGGGGTGTTAGTGCTCCAGGTTCTGAAAGTGTTCTGTTGCTTTGCAGGCTGCCTTGGACAGAGGAGCCCTGTTCCTCTTGCATGAGAAACTGTTTCACCTGTTAGTGATGTTGGTGAAGACAAGGCCTTCCTAATTGAAGGTAACTATTAAACCTTTGGTTTTTAAATGGATGCTGCTTTTGTCTGTGATGCATTTGAGTTTGGGAGCTTGCTTTTGGAGATGTTTGCAAATTCATTTTGATCTTGGAAGGTGTGAGGCAAAGATAAGTACTGTAAGTGTGCCTTCAGCTTCCTGTGTTTCACAAAAAGAGCATGAAATAATTGTGGTGTTAAGGATCTCTAGAATTTTCGCGTTTAAACTAAGTGGTGAATGCCACAGTACTGTGAATTTAGTGTCCAAAATGGTTTTCCTGTATGCACACAACTTGCTTACACAAAGCTCACATTACTGAACTCTGCAATTGCAAGGCTTGCTCCTTCGTGCAATTTCGGCATGCATTGGAGTTGAAGAATGAACATCTCACAGGACTGAAGAGTGCTGGGAAATGGCTTTACACCTGCCTTCAGAAGGGGATGGGAGTGTTGCAGCCTGCTGTAAATGATGCTGAATCAGGTCTCTGATCCCCCCATGAGGATAAAACTTGACCAAACTCTGATACAGTATTTTACTGGAACTGTTCTTATGCTATAACTTCCTGCTGGACTATGCCTAATAGCAAATTTTTCTTTGCAGGCTTCTAAATATTTCTCATTGTGAGGTAAGTACTTGTTTTAGCTTCCCAAGTATTAGGGTTTCAACATATCCCTGTGAGTTAAGTATTTAACTGCTTGTCAGCTAGGGAAAAAGGGGCAAGGGGCCCATTGGCTGTGGCTTGCATCTCAGCCAAAACAAGAGAATGTTTTAAAGCGGAACTGCTGGCTGGAGCCCAGTCTTGACAGGCTGGTGTGTACTAAACTCTTCACTGTGGGCTCTTGAATTGGCTCTTGATGGCACTATTTGAGTTTTTGCCCTCTTGCCCATAGCAGCCTAGCCCTATAGCAGGGCTGTGTGGGGGCTGACAGTGTAAGCTGCCTGTGTGATGAGATGTGACTGCCTTGACTTCAATCATGGAGGTATGTAATTAGCTCTATCTGACTGCAGGCACCTGGCTTGGATTTCATCCTCCTGTGCTTGTTTATGTACTGTCCTGATGGTTTGCTTTGTTCCAGGTGTGATGGATCTGGGAAGTGATGCACCTGGTAGTCCTGCCAGCAAAAGTAAGTTGCTAACACGTGAGTGTGACTGGTCAGAACTGTGTGATACAGGGAATGAGGAAGTTACTGGATCCTGGCCTTTACCATGTAGCTGCAGCATTAAGCAGGGTTTTTGATGATTTTATTACCTTTACCAGGTAAAAACCCACAGATTTGCCAGTAGCCTGCAAGATTCACTCACCCAAGGTGCTGCATAGCTCATACTTTAAATTAACTGCTTTCTGTGACTAAAAAGAAATTATGGGGGACCATTTTAAATGTATAATTGCTATGGACTACTTGAATTCCTACTTGTTAAGAAAAGCTCTGTGCTACCAGGTTGCCACACATTCTGGGCTGAGCCAATGCAGTACAATTATTTGCTATTAAACTTTTTGCTGTTTTAAATGTAGTGGACTCTTTCAGGCAGTAGCACTGATCTTAAATGCTTACGTGGTAAAATGTTTATCTCAATGGCTAGATCAGAGCTCTTACAGTGATGTGAATAAAGATGTCGTTGGGAGTAAGGTCAAATTCTAAGGTCAGATCCCTCTTTAAGGAGAAACAAGTGATACAACATTAAGCTGCTCTAAGCATGTACTGTTTGTGATGAATTTTAAGCAATGGGAATCTCTCTGAAAGAGGCTGAGGAAAACTCTTGTGCTGAAACAGTACCCACATTCACACTCTAAAATCACTGCCCAAGAGTGTGTTAGTACAGTTTCACTTATTTACAGGGTGAAGCTTATGTGGAGTTTGTGTGAGGAACAAGATGGATGTGTCTGAGGTAAGTGTAGAGTACATGGGGTTTAATAACTTCTGGAATACTGTCTTTGTGCTGAATGCTTAGATAGCGGTATCTAAAATTAGTTCTGTAAGATACCTGATTTTTCTTCCCTTTATCATTTTTGGCTGTTCTGTGGGCACCACTCTAACACTGCATTCTGGAATTAAAATAAAAAACCCTGTGTGCTGTTGCTTCTCTGCAGTTTTTACTAATCTTTATATTGGCTCTACACAAATTTAACTCAAGTTCTAGATGATTGCTATACAAACTTGTTTCCAAACAAACTGGTTCTCGTTTTCAAATATTCAAGTCATCTTGAAAACCTATGGGACTTGTATTTCAGGTATTTAAAATCATGAAGTACGACATTGTTGGGAGAGACAGTATCACAAAGCAAAGTAGTAGCTTTTTACTTTCCCCTGATTCTTCCAGTGTTAGTAATTCTGTATTTCCAGTTCAGTTATAATTTGTAAGCTTTGTGTATCCTGTTTGGGTGTTGCAAGTTGAACTCATAAGATGCCAGCTGAAAGTTGGTTTCCTTCTAGGTAAAATAGTTTGATAAATAGAAATTCATAGATAAATAAACTTTGCATATAGTGCTGCTGTCTGTTATTCTGAAAGTACTTCTCTCTTCCTCAGGAAGGGACTGTGCTGTCTGCAGCCTCACTGGGTAAGTCCACACAACAGATCAGTTGTATTAAAAGCTTTTGGGAATATTCGTAGCCACTGATGAAATTGATTCTGCCAGATGAGTTACTGTGATATTACCCTATCCGTTCCTTTTCCATCTGAGGTTACAAAGCTGTTGTGGAGCTTTTAGCAGTTCTGCTGCTGCATATGCTAACTGTATTTTCTTGACTTAGGTGAAGAGGCAACTCTGAAACTAACGTATGAAGAATTGAGAAGGTGAGCGTAACTGCTGTAATAATGAAATGTATTTGTTGGAACAAGTGATGATAACCTTAGCTTGAACTCTCTCACTGAACAGAGATGAAATTCTAAGGTCTGAGATGTTCCCAGCGTGTTGTGCTGGTTTGGTACCTTCTAATGGTTCTTATGTCTGTCTTAATAGGTGGAAGACTGCTGATAAATGGGTTACACTTGCATTAACAGCATTAAAAAAGCTGATGTGTTTTTACCTCACTGGTAATGTTTGCCTGACAGTGATTGGAGCAAATAAAAATCTGCAAACTCTGCCTGGTGTTGTGACCTCCTTTCTGGCTGGAACAACTTGATGTAAAACAGCTCCAGGCTACTGTATTAAAATTTAAACTGCTTAATTTAGAGGAAGGACTAAACTAGGTTAAATGCTAGTCCTGCAAGTGTCTTAACTGAGGTGTCAAATACTGCATGTAGGTGTGCAGGCTGCAGGTGACCTGACCAACACCCATATTTGGACAAAGCTAAATAATTTAAGGAGTAGTTCAAGTGTTTCAGGTGAGAGCTAAACTTAGTACTTGTATATTTGCTACTAAAATAATAGGCCACCAGTAATCTTGGTATTATGTGTTCAGGTGCACATCTTCTCAGAACAAGTGTACAGCTTGGACTTGGCAACCCTTTTCCAAGGGTTCTGGATTTGAGCAACACATTTGGCTTTCATGAGGGAAAAAAGTTCAGTGGGGAGGTGGGAGATTTTGATAATGCTAATTAACAACAGTTACTTTGTATGAGTTACTAAGGCCTGCTAAGATGTTTCTGCTTCCTGACGCTTGTTAATCGAAGCTTTCTTCTCTAAAAGTTTTATTTAAATTCCTCCCTGCTCTCAAAGGTGATGTCATAATGAGGAAAGTCAGCTTATGAAAGTCAGTTATGAAGAACTCCATTTCCATAACACTTCAACTAGTGCTGTAGCACTTCTAATGAGAAGTAAAGCTAGATACCCAAACTTCAGCAGCATTGTTTTCAGATTATTAGTGTTGCCTAGAACCTTTCAATAAGAGGAATAAGTTTGTTATATCTCCTGCCCATTCCACCTGGTATGATCTTAAATTTTGAAATGTTTTTAGCCAGAGTAGTATTTCATCCTAGAGAAAATAAATTAGGCATTGTGTCCACATGCAAATTAAATCTCTTCTGCACTAAAGCAAAAGCCATTAATAAGGTCTGTTTTCATCCAGAGCTGATTAGTAGCCTCTTAATATTCCCCCATCATTTTACTTTTTAAAATACCACACTTCGTTGTGCCTGTTAAAGAGCTTGAAGGGACTGTCATAGCCTGCTGAATAGAAGAAGTCTTTGTGGAATGGTTGGCCTCTGTTTAAGGTTCTGGCCAAGGCATCAGCTTCCTCAGCATATTTCTCTGGGGAGGCGAATCCACCAAAGGACCTGGTAGAAGTGAAAAAGGCAGATTTTTTGGTTCAAGCCCCTGGCTTTGATTTTCACAGGTGGAAACCTCAGACTTGCAAAGCAAGTTTGAGCACTTGTGATGCAGTTTGTAGTTAGATTACCCATGCAGAGCTAGCAGTCAGGCAACATATGGGTATTTATGCTGTTTTCAAAGGTAAGATGTAAAACAACCCAACACCCAAGTTGACTTCAATTCTTAAATGTTAACACGGCCAAGCATTGCTTGGGGTGCTTTTCCTGTAACAACTGCCCCATATATGTGTTGTGGCAGTTCAGGTCTACAAATAAGGGGTGCTGGAAGAGTGGTTTAGATGTTTTGTAGGACAAACTGTCTTCAGAAGACTATTCTGGAGGCTGCATCTCTATGAAACTCAGTGCAATTTTCAAGTGGTTGCTAAAAAAAAAGTGGTTTACTACTTGGTCACTTCACTTTGTTCATAGTAAGACACCCAAGCATAAGATTTCCTAATGGTTGGATTTTAGCAATTAAGGCGCTGAAGAGCAGTGTCTATCCACACTTAATCATCTGTTAAGTGTAGCCCACACCTCAATGAGGGCAGCTACTGACCTGGATTCATCTGGTGTCAGCTGTGATGGTTTTGCTTACTGGACAAAGAGAGGTGCTGCCTTCTGTTCCTCAATGAACACATCGGAGTCAGTGGGCTGGGGGGGGGCAGTCCTGGTGTTCAAATGGCACAAAGAAAGAGATCTTGAAGTCTGCGCAGCCTGATTTTACCAGGCAGATCACTGGCACAGTCATATCAATCTTCATTCCTAGAGGAAAGGAAAACCAGTTGTCAAAGCTGCATCTCCCAGCTCCTTTACTGTTCATTAGCTACTTGTAATTCTTGCCATTCAAAGCCAGCATGTCCTACCTTTTTTGTTCTTTCCCTGGATATAGTGGAAGAGTTTCCAGAAGCCCTGGCTCATTGCTTCCTGCTGGGTTTCTCCCCTAATGACTGTGCTGACCCACTTTGCTGTCTCATACTGACGCAGTTCATAGTCCTTCGCCTGAAAGGTAGCAAAAGTCACAGTAACCATGAGATAGGTTTTGACTGAAATTAGTAGCTACTTTTTCCAAATCAGCATACAAGTATTGTTGCAGTTACCATCGTCTCTGCTGAGTTCCACCACGGAGACTGCAGGTCCAGGGACAGAAATGTTTGCTTGAAGGACTTCAATCATCTTGCCAGAGCTGGAAGGCAGACAGTTCATTGGCATCTCTTAAATTAATATGGTACTAGGGCTTTTCAGTTGTCACTGAACTGGTGGAAGGCCTGAAAAAAGGCTGAAATCCTTTTAGCCCTGCAGAAACAGAGCACCAGGACCAAGAAACTACTACTGGAGGAAGTGTTCTTTCAGAATACACTGCCCTTGCTTCTCCACGACGAAAAGGTATGTCCTGATAGCAAAGTGAGATTCTACAAGTGAACATTTTGTGGAATCTGTAAATCAAAAGGACTTCTGTCTATTTGCTCCTGGATGGAAAGGCAGTAGTGGTGAGGTGGGTGATCTGGTGTTGACTGTGCCCTTAACTTTATTTGGCCTCTCATGATAGCTGATGACTTAAAAGGCCTTTAGCCTCAGAATCCTGTGGATAAATGAGATTTCCTGCATTTATGAATGAATAACTGTTTTCCTCCATAGCCTTCACATGGGAGGAAAAAAGGTAAAAACTTAAAAACACTGTCCCAAACAAAGGAAGTGAAAATATTCAAAACCACTGTTCAAATAATCAGATCTGGTTAAATGCTGAGATTTTAGTGGCCTTCATCGATGACTTCTGTTGTTAACCAGGCAGACTGTAGTGTATGACCTGCATTCTGACAGTCTCGGCCTTCTGTTGCATTCCAATGTCCTTTGCCCTTCATGTTGCAAAGAGTACAGAGTTCAGTGATTGTCTGGATTCATGGTATTTACAAATAAAGCATAATAAAGCAAGAATGCATATAAATAGAAGCAAATACAAGCAATTACACCGAAACTTCCTACAACAATTTATTGCCATTTCAAAGACAAAGCTGCTGCTTAACACTTGTATTAGCTACTGAACAGGCTGGTTTCTCTTTACTGGCTAATTGCAACCCCTTCCCAACACACCTTTCCTGAACTACTGGATAGACCTCACAGCTCTGGATTTTATAGCTTTATGGCCAGTACTGTCAGTGACTGCATGTTAGAAATATTTTTTAATTACATAAAACAACGCCTTGACATGAGAGAGACAAATGGAAGAATCCTCCAGTTACAGTTGAATTCTTTTTAGATGTACAGGAAAGCTGAATTTTGAAATGTTCATCTATTCATATGAGTATGTCCATAGGGTATTTAGGTTTTTTCTGTGGCTGTTAACACATGGGCTAAAGGGACAGGCAGCAGGTTACATTGCTAGCACAAGTAAGTGCAGCCAGAACATGCCACTCCACAAACTACTAGAGCTAGTAAGGAAGTGGAGAAGGTAGACATACTTAGAATTTCAGCTGTCCTTGTCCTTCTAGCTGTTGCAGTGTGTCCTATGGAGGCTGCACATCCTCGTAAGATGCTGCATATCAGTGTTTATTTGAGTTTGGGCAAGCTCCTCCCATGCCTCAGCCCTACTGGAGGGGGCTAGTGTTAGGAAAACCGGAAGGCTGGAGCCTTGTCTTGCTCTGGGTCTCATTGGAGAGCCCCCATGCAAATGCCAAAAGCCCCACCTACTACCCACGAGGCAACAGTGGGACTAGTGTGTGATCTGACTCCATAAACAGTTTTGCACCCTTGTGTAACTTCCCCTGTCTGCCATGGCTGTGTGCCCAGTTATGTCAGGGTCAGTGGCAGGTTTTCTGCTTTGGGAGAAAGGATTTCATGTAAATAACGTGTCTCCCCCCTCCTTGACTTGGATTATGGGAGAATGGTGCTATACAGAATGCCAGCTTTTCCTTTTTACCCCAGGGGTAAAGGGTAGGTAGAAATCTGGCTGCACACTCTGCTGAGACCATCCTCACGAGATTTTTGCTGGCATGTTATGAAAGACAGGCAGTGTTCCCTGATGGCTGGCTGTTCTGAGCTGTATTTGAGGCTAATCAGCCCTCTTAGCCATTGGATATCTGCACAAAGGGGTTATACAAAGCTATTGTGAAATCCAGTCCTGCTTACAATACATACAGCAAAGCTGGGCTCTTCATTTAACTGGCTGCATCTCCAGACATAGTTCAGTACCAGCACAATAGGGCAGATTAAACTCTACAGTTTGTATTCTGAGAACACTTCCCAGTTTGTCACGGTTTGTGGAAATTCCTTGCAGCCAAATTCAGTTAAGCTCTCTGGGACATTTGGTATCAATAGCTGGGAATGACTTAACAAGAAACGCACTTTGCTTGCAGGGAACTTCATCAGGATGCTGTGTGATGTACTCCTGTTCTGAAAAGGGAAGTAAAACCATGCCAAATAGCAATTGTGAATTTATCTCTAAAGCCACAAATCTCTCCAGAGCCACAGAAGAGCGTGGTGTACAGAGTCATTTACTACTGGAGTTCATTAGAACAGGCTGAGGCCTGAAATGCGGAACCAGTTCTCTGCATGCTTTGTACTTTTTATTTTATGGAGTAAAATGTTTCGACATTTTACCTGTGCTCTGCTTGGGTTAAACAGGAACATCAGGAGGGTGTTAGGAGGAGCAGAAGGTGCTTGGTCTTTGCTCGGGAGTTATGGGCATGCAAAGGCGTGGGCTGGTGTAAGGTGAGCTGTCACCTTACTCTGTCACCCCAGGGATGGAAGTGTTTTTGAACACCTCCAGAGTAGAAAAGGCCATATGAAAAACAATACCCAGCAACAATAGTTTGGCAAATCTCCATAAATTTACCCCAATGGTGAGCACTGAGAAGTATTACCTTGGAAGGGAGGCAATAACTCTGTAGAAAAAGGCAAGCCCACAGTGGATTCTCATTTGGTTTCTGAAGCAGAGAGGCCCAGAATAAACCCCCAGTGAGTTTGTATGTGTCCAGCTGATGTCCCTGACAAAGAGTTGACTGTTCCTGGTAGAGCACCCTCAGGCTGGAGAAGAATCCTCAGTGTTTTCCTGAGAGGTTGTATTCCAGCACTTTTGTTTTTACGCATAAACATTGAGAGAACATGTCAACAGCTGTCAACAGGCATGGGGACGTGTTCTGTTTATATACATTCCAAAACTTAGAGACTGAGGATGGGATTATGGTGCAAACTGACACACAGTCTCACTAGTACCTCCAAATAGATGAAAATCCAACTATACAGCAGCCATTAAGTCTCAAAGGCTCTGTGACCTCTGACCTCGGTGTAATGTCATAAATATGTGTCTGGGACTTGGCTGGCATTTTCTAGAACGGCTAACAAAGCAGTATTTTTCTGTTCCCTTGCCTTAAGGAGCAGAGATGAGGGCACAAGCACATAAAAGCATGTGGTTTGTAGCCTAATTTTACTGTTTTCATCTGTACAGGAACACTGTAATGAACTGGTACTTAAATAGTAACTTTGATTGGATAAGGACAAGGACAAGCCTGTGATATGATCACTTGTGATTTCCATTTTTCCTCTCTGTAACAAGACCTTAAGCAACATTCTCCGCAGCAAAACTGCTTCCATCTGGTCTGTGGCAGCATTACAATTGCTGCTGTCACATCCATGCAGTTGTGTTGTAAGTTACCTTTATCCCTAGAGGCAACCACAGACTGTTTGCACAAAAACCAGGAATCTTTTCCACTGACCTAATTGTGTCAGGACTGGAGGAACCCAGGAAAAAAAAGTGTTTTTACAGTGTGGTTAATGATAACTTTGAGTCATGTTCTTGTAGCTGACAAGTCTGTAGTGTAATATGAAGAATGGGGGTGTGAGGGACAGACAGGCATGTGTGGCCACTCACATGTTTTATCAAGTAGTCTCAACCCAAAGCTCTGGGCAGTTTTGCATTGCTGCCTAAGCCTGTCAGAATCTTTGACAATGATTTTAATTTAAAAGAACTGAGTTTCTCCACATATAAATGGCCTTTACTTTTGTAAATATATGCTCATCTGATGGTGCAGAAACCTCACTTCACAACGAAGGAGTTGAGTATGTGATGTTACTGTAGTTACTGTCCAGGGCAGCAGAAGTGTCCTTATATGTTGTTAGATGAACTGTGGTTTACTGCAAATTCATCTTCCAAAAGAAGCTTCTTACCTCCTTGCTCTAAAAAAAGCCTCCATTGTGTCATATTCTCACTTCCAGCGTGGAAAACAAAGAAACAGAAGCATACTATCTTCTAAAGAAGCAGTTGAATGTGCTATAGTACTGTTCCAAGGTGGTTCCTTATTATCCTTAGAAATTGTGGAAAGGAAATCTGTGCCATAACTGCAGTGAAGTGTATTTAGGACCTTATGCTCTGACCTACACATTTTATATCAGTGGGGGATTTTGTCCATGTTTTTGCCTGATTCCAGCTAGTTTGTTACAAATGACAGGTGAAACTACTGCATCTCCCTGCTCACTCAGTGACAGTGTTACCTAAATCTTGCTGAATGAGTGATTCCGTGCTCACTTCATCAGAGAAGGCATGAAACTGGCTGCTCTTGACCCAATAAAAAGCTTCCTACACCCAACACCACTCCAGAGCACTCCTGACTTGGCATTTTTCAAGATTTCTCTGCTAAAGCTCACATTTTGAAACCGTTCCAGGTTTGGCGAACTAATCCTAAATAAATCCTTGCTTCCAGCTGCCATGAAAAACATTCCAAAACCTTCCCGTCTTCTGTGCACGGAGCCCAGAGAGAAGCTATCTCAGCTTTATATACTGCTTTATTCACTGGTTTATTTCCACAATAAGGCTTATTTTTAATATGGATCTGTTCTGGGATCTAGCTAGAAACTGACCTCCACAAGCAGTTGTCTCAGCAAACTTTAGCCAGTGAAAGAAGTGACCTAGATCCACGGAAACTTCCAGTCCTCTCTGAGTGCTGAGAGGAAATGAATTCATCTTCCCCTACAAATTCATGCACATTCTGCTATAGACAGATTCTTCTCAGAAACAAGAACATGAAACAAGATACATTTTTATCTTCAAGGTAGGAATGTCTCATTAACAGGAAGAGGTAACAGTGCTTGCTAGAAAAAAAGTCTTGACGCAAATTTATTGCATTGCTGGTTTTGCTTTTTTAAATGGTGTCTAGCAGAGACTTAAGCCTAAAGTGTGAGAGAATACACCTTATTTGCAAACATAACTCAGAAGAGGCAACAGCTTTCTGGGCAGAAACACAGAGGGCTCTGCATTTTCTTTCTTTGATCCCCCTTCCCAGATTTTTAAAGTGATATTTTCCTTCTCTTTTACTTCACCTGCTTTGGCCTCCTCCTTGCCTTCCTTCCTCCCTTCCTCTCATTCTCAGTCTACTCCAGTCTATGTGCTGCATGGAGAGAGACCACCTGGCAGCTCCTCTGTTCAGGTTAAGCTCTGGATTCTGCTGAAGGGTTGTTCTGAAATGGTGGGAACAGCCAGGTAGGTAGGTAGGTAGAGAGACAGATAAAGAGAGAGAGAGAGAGATAGATAGATAGATAATGACATCACATCAACTCCCCAGATGATGTACTTCTGAATACCAGCCGGCCATGATGCTATTTAACAGAATTTCATCACTTTCACAGGTACTGTCTTTCTGAATATTCATTTAGGCTTCAGCACTTAATATTTTTCTGAAAATAGACTTGGGTCTGTCTTTGAAAGAAAATTACGTCTGGATACATTTGTTTATTGCAGAGAAAAAGAGGCAAGACTATAGTGTAATTATGCCAAACCCAAAGTCCCCTTGAGAAATGTGAAAGCTCAGATGTCAAAACTGTATATATGTAGAGAGAACTGTGATTTGGGGAAAGTAGAAGTAAATGACAGGGGTGGTAAGTTGTAATAAGTGTATTGGAAAGTAATGGAAAAGTTAATACAGCAACAACAAAAAGTCTGAAGGAAATTTGCAGGGCCGTTGGCTTTAGTGATTAAGCTCCTTCAGTTACTTGAATAATGGCGTTCTTATTAAATATATAAATCCACCTTGTTGGCACATGGCAGCAAACGAAGTCTATAACTCCCCTATTTGAAATTACCTTGCAAAGTTATTTGGATAAGCTTTTGACATTCATGTGCTTTTCCGTATAGAAAAATTGCTTAAATCTATTAAAAACTGTGTTTTTATTGCTACATTTATTTTGGAAAAATAGCAACTGATTGTTGCTGCTTTCACTGGTGTCCTTATTATCCTCTGAGTCTTGGCACCACTGACACTGTACTGCTTATTTTGTGGCAAGTGGGAAGACACTTTTCCAGTCACTGCACAAGATGCTGCAGCTGCAGACAGCCTGAACTCCTCTTCTGCCTTGCTTAGAATTTACAGTGCAAATTTTGGAACCTGAGTGTCAGTTCATGTATTCAGGTTCTCCTGAATATAAATTCCCACAGCCATTGAAGCATTCCTTTTGCCTAAAGCACAGTTCTTTTTTCTTCTGGTAATTCAGAGAGTCTTAGAATTTTTACCGTCATTTTCTTAATTGCATTCCTTCCACAGGTTAGCAACAACTGCCCTGAAACAGGAAACTCTTAGTGTGTGATAGTGGGGGAGAGGGACAGGGGCAGTGAGGGGAGTCAGAAACAGTGACCAGATGTGGGAAGACAGTCCCAACCCTGAACTGAGGAGGTGATTGGCTGGACCAACTGTAAAATTTCTCAAAACGTCTCTGAACTACTGTAAGATATTAAACACCTCTAGGCATCTCTAAACTACTGTGTACATCTTCTAAATTGCTCTAAAATCCTTTAATCAGCTCTATAGAGCTGTAGGGAATTCTGTATTTCTCAAATGAGGCAATTGCCTCAAACCAGGTGTAATTTACACAACTCTAAGCAGTCTCTGAAGCACTATAAAACTCTTCTAATCAGCTCTAGACTGCCACTAAATTGTGTTAAACATCTCTAACACTTCATTGCCACCTTTAAAATACCTTTACACTTCCTGAAACAGCTCTATCCTCAGAGGCACACTAAGTAGTTCTGAGGAGCTGTAATATCCCTTTGTAGAGTGCTTGAGTCCTCTAAACTTCACTAGCATCTTTCTAAACCTCCTCTAAGGAGCTTTTTTCTGATCATATCTAGGACTCCTCTACATTGATTTGAAGATCTATGAATTTTCTCTGGGGCTCTTAAACTCCTCTAAGGACCTCTAAACCTCCTTGAATATGCTGTGAGGTGCTCTAAACCCCTCTAAAATACCACTACACAGCTACAAAACACCTCTGATGAGCTCTGAGCGAGCTATTATTACACCCCGTAAGTTTAAAATCTGATTCTACAACACTCCAGAGTGCTAAATCAGTGTGGATTTCTTTAAAGAGCTCCACAACACTCTAGAAAGCTTAAAGAGCTCTAAAATGCTCTACAATCCATCTCAACAGCTCTAAAACTATTCTAATTGGCTACAAACAACAGTGTGAAGTTATAAATTCCTCTAAAATTTCCACCCTGAAAATCCTCTAAATAACTCTACTACCACTATGCTTAAAGTAGCAATAAAATGCTTCAAAATAGATCTCAAGCCCTTCTCGGTTTCCTTGCAACTGCTCTAGAACTCTTTCCTGCAGTTTTGGAATTCCTGCTTAGAGACAGTGCTAGAACTCATCTGAACCCTTTAAAACCACTCTGAACTGCTCTAAGTTGATCTAAATGTCCTATAAACTGTTCTAACCAGACCTAAAGTCATTTGAAGTGTGCCAGAACTCTGTAAAGTACTCTACTCCTTTAGCTCTTCTAAACCTCTTCTCAACACCTCAGAGCTCCCTAAACTAATCTAAAGCTGCTCTATGTTGCTGTAAGCAGAACTAATATGTCTCTAAATGCATCTAAAATGCCCCTAAATCTCTACAATACAGCTCTCAACTCCTTCAGGCAGCTTTAAAATTCCTCTGAAGAGCTCAAAGCAGCTCTAAAACCCTTTTATGCCAATCTATGACTCCTTCAGAGTTCTAAGTAGCTCTAAACCTCTCCAGGCTACTGTAAAGCTTCTCTCCTGTGCTGTCAACACCATGAAGTAGTGCTAAAACAGCCTTAAAATACTCAGAAAATCTTGTGGACTTCCTCTAAATGGCTCTATAGAACACTGAATTGTCTGTGAACATCCAGAAATACACTGGTGCTTTGGGGAGTGGAAGAGGTTGCAAGAGCTGGAACTATTGAGTCTGAAGAAAGAGAAGTTACCCATGGGAATGGAAGAGTGTAGAGAAATGGGATTTCTGGAAGAACAAGATGACCCTCTAAGAAAAGGGAAATACACATGCTTTGTAAGGAGCTGCTAATAAGGCCAAACTCCAGAGAAAGTAGGGCATGCAAACAGCCCACAGTGAGCATATTTTGGAGTGGAGGAGGAATACCACAGCCCCGAACTCCCAAGGTTATTATGGGAATACATGAAAAATGTGCTCCTGGATCACACAACAGGGGGTTGCTCTCTCTGCAGGCACTGGGTGCTCTCAAAACACGCTCTAATGGAAGATCTGGAAGTGCACATTGAAGACAGGTTTTTTTTAATATTTTTTGAAAGTTTATCGCTATGAATCTGTTCAGGGCAGTACCTTGTCTTATGAGATGCTAGTAGTCCATTGGTCAGATCTACTGGGAGCAGATTTGAATCCTGGCCCAGCTGCAGTTCTGGTGGGATGGGGAGGATTATGCTGTGCATGACTGCCATGGAGCCCACTCTCCACACTGGACATGGTACACATCTGGTAAAACCACATGTTGGGCTACATGCGAGCAGTAGAAAGCCTGAGCTCCATTTGCCTTTCTCACACAGGGACATGGATCTATCCATGTGTCCCAGAGCAGGGACACTGCACTGTTATTGGGAGTGCTTCCAGCACCTCAGCAGGGCTGAGAGGACACCATTAGGTGAGATATTTGGAAGAGATTCCTTCCTGTGACAGTTGGCAGGCCCTGGTACAGGTTGCCCAGGGAAGCTGTGACTACCCCTGGATCCCTGGAAGTGTCCAAGGCCAGGTTGGATGGGGCTTGGAGCAAGCTGGGATAGTGGAAGGTGTCCCTGCCCATGGCAAGAGGTGGCACTCGGCGACCTTTTAAGGTCCTTTCCAACCCAAATCATTCCAAGATTTTATGTTTGTCTTTATCCTGTTATTTATTAATATTTAAGGGTTATTTATTTTTATCTTGAAGTTTGCAAATCATGATGAATAGCCCTAACCAGCCTTATCTCTTGCATAAAGCGTGGGCAGTAGGAGCCCGCAGGGGTCGCTGCTGTCCTGACGGCCCATGGGAGGCTGCGGGGCAGGCAGAGGATGGGCTGGGCAAGGGCAGGCTGGATAGGCTGGATGGAGATGGGCTGGACATGGGGAGGCTGATGAAGAGGGTGTGGCTGGGCTGGGCGAGGGAAGGCTGGGCTGATCAGGGCTGGCTGTGCAGAGTCGTCAGCTGCTACCGCGGCCCCCGCCCCTGTCCCCGCCTCCTGCCCGTCCGGCCATTCCCACACCGCCGCTGGAACGGCCCCGAGAGCCGCTGTCGCGGCTGATCGAGGTGAGGGGGGAGCCGGGGCGGACCTCCCGCTGCTATCCGTTCCCTACGGAATGGCTCGGAGCCCGCGTCTCTGCAGAACCGCCCTCCCTGCCCGGCGGGCTCGGATGCACAGCCGGCGGGATTTTTACCCTTTCACAGAAGCATTCAAACAGAGATGATAATCTCTTTTATGCCTTTTTTCCAAACAGCTCAATGACACCCCGAAAGAAGTTAGAGGGTCTTGTAGCTGCTACCATCACTCCAATGACTCCGGATGGGTGAGCTGTCAAAATTACACTGATTACTGTTTCCTTCCACCCCTATTTTCCTTCTTATTTGGAACTCATCTGCTTGCCTTTTTTTTTTT
>VZTE01005208.1:123977-155942 GCA_013397775.1 Eulacestoma nigropectus
TTTTTTTTTTTTTTTTTAAATCTTATCTCTGATAGGATTGGGGGAACTAGTAAATTGGTCCCACTAGGACTAGAGTGAGATTCCCTTGTCTCTGCTTCCTTCTGTTGCCAGAAAGTGCTGTAGGTCTGGGTTTGGAGAGTTTGGATCAGTCTCATATCTCCTTTTCTGTTGCTTTGTAGGTGCAAATTAAATCACAGTACAGTTACACATGTAAAGCATTGCAGCGTTTTCACGTTTGTTAAGGAAAATTGCAGTCCTAGTTAAAAAGAGCTCTTGAGAGCTAGAAAATAATTGTCAGAATCTGAAGGCCTTTTAGACTTCTCTCTACCTTAGCTAAGTCATGCATGCAGTCACATGTGTGTATGTGTGCATGGAATTAGTCTAAACTTGAAGAAAATACTGTGAGGACAGCACAGTTTTGAAAATAACATCAAATTGAAACTTGAAATTCAGCTTTCTTCAGAGCAGGAGTGGCAAACAGCAGCCTCCTCACTGCATTTTGATGTTGCAAGACCAAGTTGTTTGGAGTCAGCAGAGAACCCTGAGCTCTCGTGGGGGATGTGTCAGGATCTGTACACGCTTTTGAGAGAGACAGTGGAGATTTGCTAGTACAGATCTCCAAAAGTGAACTTTACTTTAAGTGCTGAAAAACATGGCTCCATCCTAGTCAGGGAACTCATTCCATTGCAGTCACTGCTTTGATTCTTGCTTTAAAGGAAACATATCTGATTTTATTTTTTATTACTACTCAGATTTATTGCAACATGGTATTAAGAGAGTGACCTGAGCCCTCTGCCTGGACTGCATGGTCCTTGTCAGATATGTTCTGGGATGGCATCTGTGGATTTTTGAGTGTTGTGTAAAACTAATCAAGGCATCAGAATTGACTTCCAGACCATAGGGTTGGTCTGTATTTTTGACAAATGAAAACAACAGCGAAATATTATACACTAGTAAACAAAGTAAGTTTGTCTTGCTGAGAAGATAACCCAAGAGTTCTATTTCCCCTGTTTGCCAGGGAATTCTGTTGCTCTCTGTCTTGGTTTGAAAGACAGGTATCTGCTAAGGAAGGCAGGAGCCTCCCTTGGAATGGAAAATATGACCCCCTTCCCTCCAAATTACTGTAATTTTGAAATTAAGGGGCTTTCAGGCAAATCTATGGGAAAAGGAATAACAGTTCTTTACTAGTATATATGTATAACAAAGCAACCAAACAACAATAGTAACAACAACAAACAAAGCAAACAAACAACAACAATAGCCGCAACAACAAGCAAAACCAGAAAACCCAATGAACAGTCTCTTCCTGCTCTTTAAGCACTTTCCCCTTTGGTGTAGTTACGGTCACAGCCGACAGGGGCGCTGCTGGCTCCCAGCCGGGCAGGGCAGCTACAATGACTCCCCATCGGCTGCAGGGGGCGCTCCGTCTCCCTCCACGCAGTCATGGCGGACACAGCCGGCAGAAAGGGATGGAAAAGGGGCTGTGCTTTGCAAACCCCCAGGGGCAGCCGATCCCGGTGCCCCAGCAGGACTCTCGCGGGCAGCAAGCTGGAACGGCAGGGCGAGCCCAACCCGGGCAGGAAGCACAAGGCAGCAGAAACTCGGCAGCTGTAGCTGGAACCGCGAGGTGTCCCGGCAGGCAGGGGGTGCAGACTACAGTGTAGCGAAAAACCCGGAACAGTGGCAGAGGAACCGCGGGCGGGGAGGGGGGGGCTGGGCAGCGGCAGCCCGGCTCCTGAACACGGCAGAGAGAGAGAGACTCCCTGGGAGGGGAAAGGGGCTTCCCCTGAGACACCCGAGCAGATGGTGACGGGTCCTTTGTTTGGTGCGTTAGGGTGTTAACAAGGTCCCAGTGCAACGGCGGCTCCCACGAGCAAGAGCTCCACTGATGGTAGAAGGCAGCAGAAGACAGAACCCCGCAGTGGTGGTGAATTCTCCCCACAGCGACCGTGGCCTCCTTGCCCTCCGAATGCTGAGAGAGGAAAGAGAGAGCTAGGAGCTGCACCCATCCCCTTTTCCCCAGCCCAATTCTTGCAGTTTCTGTGTCCCTCCACGAGAAACCCCCCAGCTAAAACGGCAGCCAGCCGCACCCTTCCCGGGGAAACTAATTTTGTCTCTCCTAAGTACCCGGTTGTTATTGTTTCTTAGCAACAAAAAAGTGGAGAAAATTCTTTAAGAGAAAGAAACAAAAGGAGAACTCCTAAACCCCAACACTTTCCTCATCCATTAATGAGAGAGAGACTTCAAAGTCAGATCCAGCGGATGCCGGATGCCGTTTCAACTCTCTGTATCCAGCAGTTAGAACTATCCATCAGTTTAACCATTTGCCAGCACTTGCACAAATAACTTCATGCTCTCAAGAGGACTCCTGTTTCCCTGGAAAGAGGAAAAGTTTTTAGTTCTTCCTGTTCTCTAATATCTCCCAAAAAAGTTCTTTGCTGCGACAAGCCTGCAGCAATTCCCAATAAAAGTTTGGAACAGCAAACTACTTGTTAGGAGGAAGAGAAACTGGAAGAGAGAATTCAAGGCTGAGCTGCTACCTCAGATGTTAAATAGATGTCAAAGGTTTCTTACCTCTGGGTAATCTGTGTGTGTACAAATGCAAAGCTTCAAAATACAAGGAAGTTTTTTTGGTTTCTTAATCACTAAGTTTAAAATAACTGTGGATGGGGACTTAATGGTTGCTGTGGTTCCTTTTATTGCAGACAAATTAACCTCCCAGTGATTCATCAGTATGTGGATTATCTGGTAAATGAGCAGAATGTGAAGAACGTTTTTGGTAAGTGTTTTTTGACAGAAACTTGTTACAGCCCTTTTGCCTGGATGGGAATCCTGTGATATTTTACCTGATAGGAGCTGTAGTGGGAGGGAATGTGGATGTGGGATCATCCTGGCCATTTCTATTCACTAGTGGAGACAGTGCAAGAGGTACTTAAGGCATCTGGTTTTGCCCACACCCCATTTCTGTGAGGAATAAAATAAGGTGCCTTCATAAGGTGACATTCCCAGAGATGAATGGATAATGTGTTGACAGAGAAGACTGATCTGAATTGTGAAAAACGAGGTTCACTCTCTTGTTAAAATTTAAAAGTTTAATAAAAGGACAATAGAGGACAAAGACAATAAAGCAAAAATACAGCGCCGGGTGCCCTTGGCTCTCAGCCAAGAGCACACCTGCTATTTCAGAAACACCCTTTACATACTTCTAGCCTAATGCATATTCATAAAAAATACATATTCACACTTTTCTCCAAACTAGTTTACATGTTCCAGGAACTGTTTTGCATGGCTCCTCCTTGGGTCTGCCTTTTTAGAGCACGCGCATTTCTTGGCTGTGGTTTTGGTCAGTTGTTATCACCTCCAGCTTGGGCTCTGATCTGTGGTTTCTGCAGATGGCGATTGCTGATCGCTGGCATGTCCGTAGCAGGGGTCCCCACCATACATTCATTGAACGTTATCCAACCGAGCAGGCAGTTCCATTACCACAAGCATAACTATATCAACTATTTTACTACTGTCTAAGTCTAGTTAACAGAAATAAAGGCATTAGTTATTGTTACAAAAAACCTACATCTTTTTAGCAAAGCTACTTTAACACTATACACATATAGCATCCATTTTAATATTTGCGAAAAGCCAATATCATAATATGTATTTCTCACAAAATGATTCTTCCCAACTCAAAAATATTACTTCTTGTCTTCAGTGAAACTAATGTGTGTAGGTGAGGCCTCAGCCAGTGTGTTGTGTTTTGTTGTGTTGAAACAGTGAATGGCACAACAGGAGAAGGCCTGTCCCTTAGCATCCAGGAGAGGAAGCAGTTGGCAGAAGAATGGATGTGCCAGGGAAAAGACAAGTAAGTAACTGAGAGGGAATGGGAGATTCCAGATCTTGTGTTATAATAATGCCTGATTGCAAAACCAAGTTTGCTGATGCTTTTTTTTTTTTTAGTATTTTGTTGTTGGGTTTTGTTCCCCAGCTCCTTTATCACAGAAGTATGTTTCTGTCAGTGCCAGTTAACTGGTGTCTGTTTCTGCTGCTCAGAGAGCTTGCGAGAGTCCATCTCTTCGGTGCACTGAGAGGTGAGGGAACAAGAAAGGGCTTGGAAAAGAAGGGCTGTGCCCTTTGATTAGTCTTGAGAACAAATGCAAATAAAGAGCATTTCTGAACCTTTTAATGTATTACATTATTTAGTGTGACTGAAGCTGAGGTGTCAAGTGCTTAACTGCTTCCCTAAAGGTGCAAAATTAGTGACAGCAGAAAGAATTCCATCTGGATCTGCAGCTGTGTATCCAATTGCAGCTTCATTCTCCCTTCTTGTACCTGTCATAGCCTTGTACCCCTCACTGCTGCCTTTCTCTTGGATGGTGGGTCAGAGGATGTGCAGAGGAGGAGGTGTTTTGGGGGAGAAGGATAATGAGCAGAAATAAACTGGTGTGAAGGATCACAGCCTTCAGATCCATAGCCTTTATATCAATATCTCCTGTGGATTTAAGGGAGAAAAACAGCAATGGGATTGATGGCCTGGAACGTGGAGGATTCCCTTGGCAGGAGCAGACAAGCAGTCAAAGGTGCTGCTGTGAGGTTGAACTCTTCTGGTAGGTTTGCTGAGAAATGGGTTTAGAAAGTAAAGATATACTTTGATTTCCTTTACTCTTCCCAGCCTCCCCTTAAATCCTCAATATCTGAATTTCAATTTCCTAATAAAATACTAAGATTCATCCCTCTTGACATCCTTGCAAGTACAACAGCAAGAAGTCATATGTGATTCATGTTTACAAATGTGTTTTCTTTCTTCCACCACCGGCTGCTTGTCACTGTCAGTATTTTTCCCATGTTTCTGCTCATCAGGTCAACACAGGCTCAACTCTTTTTTTAGGTTCTTGTTCTGTGGCTACCTGGGCTGAAGCGAGTCATTTTGGCAGCCTGGTAGTTTTTCCAGCATCACTGAAACCTCCCCAAAATCCTCTGAATTTGTTTTTTTTTTTGTGCAGATTGGACCATGTGATCATTCATGTGGGAGCACTGAATCTGCCAGAGTGCCAAGAGCTGGTGTGTATATGATATTTTTCACTCTGTGTGTGATAAATAGAAGCAGATGTACCCTCAGATGCTTTCCATGCTGTCTTTTATAGGCAAGACACGCAGCAGCCATAGGTGCTGGTGGCATTGCTGTCATAGCCCCCTTCTTCTTCAAACCCACAAACAAAGGTGAGTAGATATGATTGCTGAGGCCTTTTTATTGCCCTCCCAACCTTCATCGTAGATAAAAGGATTAATGCCATCTACTTTCTTTGGAAAATATTCTGATGATAATGTTTGCACAACTGTAATGGAAAGGAAAACCTGCAAGAAGCATTTTTTAAAGATGAAAGAGAGCAGAATTGTCCAGGTAAGAAGTGGGAAGGATGTCTTTTGGGATGTATTTTGTTAGCCTTTCGTAAAAAGAAGAGTTGCTTTTGGAAAGAACAGTCTAGTTAACTAGTTTGTGTTCTGAATTGATAGTTTGGGGTTCATGCTTGATCTGGGCCGCACTAGGAAGCAGCTGGTTCCATGCTGATCCTTGCTGGGCACTGACCAAGTTGAGGAACTGCTGATACACAGGTGTGGCTCTTGTTACTGAGGTGATCAGGTTTGGTTCTGTCTAAGGTTACCTCAAAACTGCAAACTGAGTATTTTGTCCTTAAGATCCTGACAATAACATAAAAGAACCACATGAAGTGGAGGTTTGTAAAAGAAATCTTAAAAGTTGTCTGAATGAATTCTGAGTGGAAATGTTCATATGAAAGCACCAGAAGAAACCAGAGTAAGTTGCCAGAATGGCTGATAGTGACAGCCAGGACATAATCAGTAGCAATCAGACTGGTACTCACAGACAGCACAAAAGTCAGCAGAAGCCTTGCTGAGAGTAGAATAGCAGTGAGGGTTCAGCACTGGTTTTTGCCATTCTTCTTCCTTCTGTGTCAATGAAAAAATTGCCTAAGATCTGTGAAGGATGCAATGAGCAAGATTCTCAGGAAGAATGTCAACCATAACAACTCTTTGATTCCTAAAGTGGAGCAAAAAAAGTTGTCCAAAACCCTGTTCATCATCCTCACCAAGCAATACCCCAGGGAGGTGAACATGAACTTGATCCCTTGTCCTCCGTTACACACAAGTGATCCTGCTGAGACTACTTGGTACACAGGTCCGGCACATGTGAGAGCATGCCTGAGTTAATACCTGTAAGAGAATGAGTGTGAGCTACTGAAACTGGTTTGGTTTAAAAGAAGTATTGTCTTTGCCTTTCTTAAGGTCTTCCCCTGATTTATGTCACATTTAATGTTTTGTATGACTTTCTGTGTGTGGTGCACAAGCTGAGGCCTCTACACAGCCTCCGTGCTGTGAATCTGAACTGTGTCTCCCTATGGACATTCTCCTTCTCTTACGGGATACCTGATGGTTTCCTTCTAGATGAGCTGGTTGCTTTCTTACAGAAGGTTGCATCTGAAGCCCCTGAGGTTCCATTTTATTACTATCACATTCCTTCTCTGACGGGTGTGAAGAGTAAGTACAGAGTACAGATATTTGGTTATTTGCTCTGGACAGCAGGTTATATGGTGTTTCTGAATGCATGGATTTATATTTAGTCTTAAATGTGTTGTTGCCAGTTCATTCCGAAAATTTTTCTGGTCTGGTAAAAGAGTCTTACTCTTTGTTGTCTTACTCATTGTTTTAGAGCTGTATAATTTACTAGGCTTAGGCTGAAAGTGAACAACTTGTAAAATAGGAAGTCTTTCTCTCGAGGATAAGGCAGGGAACTCTCCCAGAACAGGCCTGTGTTCCCTCATATGAGATTGCTGTTCTGCACAGTTCGTGTGGAAGAGTTGCTGGATGGGATAAAAGCACAGATCCCCACCTTCCAGGGTGTGAAGTTCAGTGACACAGACCTCTTGGACCTGGCACAGTGCATAAACAAGAATGAAACAGGGGAGTTTGAATTTCTTTATGGGGTGGATGAGGTAAGACGCTTCTCTTAAAAATAATTTCTTCTAAGGCACTCTCTTGCATCAGCCTTGGGGAAGAAGTAACCCTGGACACTCGGTGCAAGGCAGTTTCACTGCTCCCTCCCACCACCCCTTTTTTTCCTTGATTTTATTACATGAAGTAATTTTTTTCTACTTTTTTTTCTCCCTCCACTCCAAACTAGCAACTGTTGGGTGCACTGGCAGTAGGGGCAAATGGAGCAGTTGGAAGGTCAGTATGGCTTGGACTCCATCCCCTCATACATACACTGTGCTGTTTTATCTTCCACTATCTGCATAGTATTTCCCTGACTGTCTTCAGTCACAGCAATGGAGGCTTTTGCAGGATAGGGATGTACAGAGGCAAACAGACAAATAATCTGGCCCCAGTCTTAGTGATGGGACAGTCATATAACCCAGGATCCCAGATTATGTTCCTTTGGGTGACTATTGCTGTGATTTCTAAGCTGACCCAAAGTTTCAACATACTTTTTATCCTCATGGCAACTTTTGAAGTAGGTAATCACTTCTATCTTCATTGGGTAAGGAACCAAAACCCAAAGAGGTTAAAATTGTTAGTTCACGTGAGCAGTCTGTGAGAAAAAGGGCTGTGCTGAGTTTAATTTCTAATTTATCCTCTGTCCCTCATATCAGGCTGATTGGATGAATTACTGTGTGATATCTGTGTTCCCATCTAGGCAATCCATTAAATAAACAAGCAACTGGAAAATTAGGTGATTGACTTTCCTTATTGCTCGATGATGTATCTTTATTTTTAATTTTGAAAAGCAGTTCCATTTGGAAAGAACTGGGAAGAGAAATCTGCTCTCTAATTCTTCCATGGAGCTTGGCATACTTCAGATGCTTGACAGTAGATTGCACCACACGTAGATTGCACGAATTTCTCTCATAATAATGACAATATCAACAGCAAAAGCCTGTGGTTACTTCTTTTGTTTCACTGGTTTTAAGTTTCTCCTTTGCATTTACCAATTCTATTTTTGGTTTGTTTTTTTGACAGTACATATAACTATTTGGGCCGACAAACCAATCTGATGTTGCAAGCCTTTGCAAAGCCAGACCTTGCCTTGGCACAGAACTATCAGGTACAGCATCTTCCTGGGCCTCACTGGGAGCAACCTTCTTTCTCTTTGAGCTTTACTGTGGCTGTTCTCCATGTGGTTCTGTCATCCATACTGAGGCAGATTTATTAAAGAAAAATACTTTTATCTCCAACCTCCCTTTTTGTTATTCATCCCTCCTCACTTTTTTGACCATTCCTTACTACCTTTTAACCAAGACCTGCCTCACTTACCTTTCAACTCTAATCTCATCCATGCAAGTGAGCAATGGTCTGGCCTTTTTCCTTGAACAAACCCACAGTGACCAAGCCCCTTGACTAGGAATATTCTGGGGATAGCCTACATGATGTAGGGCAGAAAGCTGTCCCAACTCAAAGCTGCCTTCAACCCTTTTGGTCTTGGGCAGTTTGAAGATTTGTGAGGCATTCTGAGCCATCAGTATACAATCTGTACCCAATGTTTTTATGGAACATTTGTGGTATCCCTCCCCTATTCCACTGGAATTCAATTAGTATTTCCCAGAGACTGGCTAGGTGGCCAAGGGCTTTTCTCAAATCTGTGCAACAGTTATATAAGATATAAATATAGTAACTTTAGATGCTGTTATACCTTCAAATTTGAGGGTGTTAATAAATTACTGTTGGTCTTTCCTAGTTTCTCACTGGGGAATTTCTCAACTTTGTCATCAAACTGGGTAAGTAAACTGGATAAACTCTGCCTGTTTCCCTCATTATGTCTAAAAGTGCAAACTTTGTGCTCCTCAAACTCTCATACTGCTGTACTCTTAGAACTTCCTTCCTGAAAGATTTTGCAGTGAAAAACTGCTGAATCTGCTGTTTCCCAACTTAGTAGCAGTTGGGAGCTCCACAGAGGGAGCGGACCAAGCATCCCTGACAGATTCTACTCTCCCTTCCTTCTGCTGTGAAATCTCACAGATTTAAAGCTCTGTGATTTACCCTTGTTCTTATCCTGACTCTTTCTGTGGGTTGGTTTTTTTGTTAGGTTTTTTTTCCTTCTGTCTCCAAAAGCTCATTTCTAGCTTTATTTCTACAGTAATTTTTCTGAAATGGTGGTGCTCAAGTAGCAGAACAGCTCTGATACCTCTCTCTCCTGCCTTGCTGTAATTTAACAGGAGTTTTGTTGAAGGCTGTACAAGACCAAAACATTTTAAAATTTAATGATTTCTAGAAACAAAATCAAGTTTAAATATGAAAAGCAATTAAAACCAATAGAGTGATGTAGGAGACTCAAACAGACAGGAAATGTTTAAATTAAGTCATATCAGACATTTAATGAAGAGAACTGTTTACTGTGGGTTTGCTGTACATATGCAAGCCCTGATGAATCTTGCTGAGCTTTAGAGCCTGGTTGTATTTCTTGGGTTCAAAGTCAAAGGTATTGCATTGTTTTTTAGCCTTACAAAGAGGCAAATACTGAATTTCCAGAGGTACATAAGGAGTCATGAGCTGTGGACAGAGAGCAGGATGTCGTTACTCCCAAGGCTTGGCTCTGTGTGAGTCTGCATTGGGGGATGCCTACATAGGAATAAATGTAGTAAGTAGGTGTAATTTTTACTGCAGTGTTGTTCCTGTCTGCAAGCACAGTTACCTCTTTTCAATTACACTGTTCTCGCTTCCAAAAAGTGCTTGAAGCCTGGTTGATGCTGGACTACACAGAAAATCTATGCTGCTGCTTTTTTGGACACCTGTATTGAGGCTGCTTTAAGGAAAGTGGTCTGCAAATGTCCTGATTTTGCTTTTGTCTGCCCAGGTTTTGGTGTTGCACAGACTAAAGCTGTAATGACTTTTGTTTCTGGTATTCCCATGGGACCTCCACGGCTTCCGCTTGTTGATGCCTCCAGTGAGTTCATCGTCAAGGCCAAAGCCAAGCTGGACAGCATTGTGTGGCCTGATGGTGACTGATCATAGAGGCATGGAATCATTAAGGTTGAGAAAGACCTCTAAGATCATCAGGTCCAACCATTAACCTGACACTCCGGGGTCCACCACTAAGCCACATCCCCAAGTGCCACATCTATGATGTTCACTTCCATGTTGATCTGGAGGTTCCTTTTCTGGGATTCTCTGCCATGTGGCACATCCCCCACATGATGGGCTAGGATTTCTTTCAGGGAACTGGCAATGTGCCCAAGCCGCTTCCTGTTAGGGCTGGCTTTGCTGGGGCACATGTAGCCTGACATTTTACACTGCTCATTCCAGTTTTCATTTTACACTGTGTTGCACATTCCAGGACTGACTGGGATTGTTTAATAAAAAAAATAGCAAATTTTTCCCTGTTGGAGGAGAGGGCTGATGACTTTTGCCTAGAAAGGAGGAAGATCCGTCTCTACCCCCTCTCAGCTGGATGGTGTTTTGTCCTCTCTGTGAGGACACTACATTGTGGGTTTAAACAACACTGTGACACCATCAGGTTGCTCAGGCTGGTATCTGTTCATCAGAATCACTGGGACATTGTCTGTGCATGTAAAATCCTGCTTCTGTCTAATCTCTGTGTTTATACACCTTAATGCAAATTTTAAAAAAATCCCTTTTATAACAGCAAGCTTTGGATCACTAATAAGCAAGCATTTCTCAATTTTTTTCCTTAGGACAGAAACAAAGCCACAATTGAGCTGTGCACCTCCATGTGGCAGTGCAGAATGCTGGCATGCAGGTTAGGAAGGTACAGAATCATAGCAACCTAGAATGGTTTGGGATGAAAGGGACCTTAAAATCATCCCATTCCATCCCCTGCCATGAGCAGGGACACCTTCCACTATCCCAGGTTGCTCCAAGCCCCGTCCAAGCTGGCCTTGGACACTTCAGGGATGGGGCAGCCACAGCTTCTCTGGGCAACCTGTGCCAGCGTCTCACCACCCTCACAGGGAAGAGCTTCTTCCCAATATCCCTTCTGACTCTGCCCTCTGGCAATGGGAAGCCATTCCCCCATGTTCTGTCACTTCAGGCCTTGTCCCAAGTCCCTTTCCAGCTCTCTTGGAGCCCCTTTAGGCATGGGAGGTGCTTTAAGGTCTCCCCTGAGCCTTCTCCAAGCTGAATACCCCCAGCTCTCCCAAGTCTTGTTTCTAGAGCAGAGGGGCTCCAGCCTTTGGAGCATCTTCAAGGCCTTCTCTAGACTCACTCCAGCAGCTCTGTGTCCTGATGTTGTGCGACACAGAGGTGGAGGCAGCTCTGCAGGTGGGGTCTCACCAGAGCAAGTCACCTGCTGTGAGATTAAAAGGTGCATTTTTTTGTGTCCCGGTCTGAACCTCTTGCTGGCCAATGGTCCCTGTGGCTGACACATGAGAGGTCCTGTGCCCTGACTGCTCCTCATGAAAAGAATGATTACAGGGGGGCTGGAAGGAGGGAAGAGAGATCTAGGATGTACTGGGGCACCTGGGTGGTTTTGCCACAACCAGTGGCACCACGGATGACAACAACAGAATTGTGATGGATGGCGTCCAGAATTTCACCTTCAAAATTCTTCAGAGGTAAGGCCTCTCTCTCTTCTTGGCTCTGGAAAAAAAGGTCCAGGACATTTCCAAAATCTCCAAAAATCAGCCTGTTCTGCTCCACATCCATACTTTGCCTCACTTTTCTACGTTTTTCCCTTACCCAAAGGAAAAACTGCCGAAGAACAGGTCATAGTTTGTATTTTTTCCTGGCACAGCACAACTCATCCCCACATCCACCCCAGTGGAAGGAACATCTGGCACTTCTGAAAACGCGGTGTGTATTTGTGCTGAAATCCAGCCTTATACACTTTGTGTTACATTCAACCCCTTCTGGAAAATAAAGAGCCTAGCGCCAAGGATGACAGGTCACAGGGAGCACACTTACCCTCTGTAATTCCTGATCCTGCTCCAGACGGCACATGAAATCACTTTTCAGATCCATGCTTATTTGCTCCGGAGTGAGCTGGAAGTGTAAGACATTATTTGGAGGCTTTTTGACCCCTCTTCTTATCTACATCGTAACTTCAGTATCAGATCAGTCACACCAACATCATGATCCCAAATATCCGTAAAGGATCGTTTCCTACATAACTCCCTGAAATCAGTTATGCCTCTGAGCTGTTTTATTTAATTCATTCCAGCGTATTAAACATTCATCTCCAAAGAAGTCTCTCAGAAAGACTGAAAACACTCAAGAAGAACGACTGCTTAAATTTAAACACTTTGACTGCTTGAGAAACATACTCTATTCAGCAGGAAGCCAACAAGATGATGGTTCGGACAGGAGCGCGGTCGCGGGACACTGCAGGGAGGGAGGCAGGGAGGGAGGACGGAGGTAACGCGCCCGGCACCTCCCGGGTCCCTCCCGGCCGCCGTCCGGCCGCGCGCAGGCGCTCCCGGGTGGTGCTGCCGCCGGCTCGGCGCCGGCTTGAGCGGGCCGTCCTGCTCCGCTGCTCCCGGGCCATGGGGGACGTGAAGAATTACCTGTACGCTTGGTGCGGCAGGAGGAAGGTGGTGCCGGCCTACGAGATCCGCGCCGCCGGCGGCCGCGGCCGGCAGACCTTCCTCTGCGAGGTGCGGGCCTGCCCCGTCGGGGGAGCGGGCTGGGCGCCCTGTGGCGGGCTGGGAGCCATGAGGGGGACTTAGGGCTGTGCCGCGGGTTTGGGGACGCAGAGGGAGACTGAGGCCCTCCGGGACCCTGGACAGACCCTGGCGGGCTCTGGGCATGTTGCCGGGGCTCTGTCGGGGATCTGAGGGCCCTGAGTGGGTTTGGAGCCCTGCCGGGCATGTAGGGGCTGTGCTGGGGGGTTGGAGGCCGTGACGAGAGCCTGGGCTCTGCCAGAGGGAACTTGGACCGTGCCACGAGTCTGGGGTCGCTGCCGGGAGGGACCTGGAGCTCTACCGAGGGTCTGAGGACCCTGTCAAAGGGAATGTGGGGCCCTGCCAGGGGTCTGAGGTTCGTGATGGGGTCTGGGCTTTGCCAGGGGTCTCGGGGTGCTGCCGAGGGCCCTGCCAGGGGTCTGAGGTTCGTGATGGGGTCTGGGCTTTGCCAGGGGTCTCGGGGTGCTGCCGAGGGCCCTGCCAGGGGTCTGAGGTTCGTGATGGGGTCTGGGCTTTGCCAGGGGTCTCGGGGTGCTGCCGAGGGCCCTGCCAGGCCGAACCCGGGGCTCTGCCGCTGGGAACGTGGGATCAGTGCCGAGGGTCTAGGAGCAGGTCTGGCGGCTCTGTCAGAGGGAACTTGGGGCTCTGTTGGGGTTGCTGCTGGGATATTCTGCCAGAAGGAACCTGGAGTCAGCACCGTGGGTCTGGGGTCCTGTCCGGGGTCTGGGCCCTACCCGACCTGGGTGAGAGTCACTGGAAGCCGAGAGCTCAGGGAGGGCTGGGCTGCTTTGAGCCAGAGTGTCCTGGCTGCGTGTGCACAGTGTGAAATGAGTGGAAGGAGGGAAGAAGCCAGAACGATATTCTTACAGGGAAAACGGATTGGTTTATTTAAGGGTGGCATGTGTCTCTGCACCGTGTGTGACCCTTCTTGCAGTTAAAATAGTTGGTGAGGGGTGCTGTATGTCACCTTTGCCAAGAGCTTTGGGCCGCTCTTGAACTTGAGATGAAATGTATTAAAGAATTCTTGTTGGAATGGTTGCTACTCTGCACTGCTCTAATACTCCTTTATTTCTGTCTCTAGATATTGGAGGTGTGGGAACTGTGAATTCAGGTTGGCTCTGACAAGTAGCTGGCACTAAGTGTGAGGCCATGTGCAGAACAGATCAGTTCATGAGTGATGCTATGGATTTGCACCTTAAATTTGTCATTTTACCCGTTCCTCCTCTGTTTGTCTTCCATGACAGTAAGAAAATTAAGAAACACAGTGGTATTAAAGCAGTTTTCAAGGTATTGTAGGTGGCTGAGCAATACTCAGATGGAATAGTTCTATGAATAGATATATTCACGGAATCATGGAATGGTTTGGGTTGGAAGGGACCTTAAAGCTCATCCAGTTCCACCCCCTGCCATGGACAGAGACCTTCCACTATCCCAGCTTGCTCCAAGACCCATCCAACCTGGCCTTGAACAGTTCTGGGGATCCAGGGGCAGCCACAGCTTCTCTGGGCAACCTGTGCCAGGGCCTCACCAAACTCACAGGGAACAATTTCTTCCTAATATCCCATCTAACCCTGCCCTCTGTCAGTGTGAAGCCATTCCCCCTTGTTCTGTCACTCCATGCTTTTTGTAAAAAGTCACACTAGACATACATATTGTATATTATACAATATATAAGTATTGTTGTACTAGTTTTGATATGTTGATGCCCTGTGATTATCCATGGAAGCTTAATAGGTGATCAGTCTCATTGAAACATCTCCCTTGCTGATTTTTGCAGCCTGGTAGGATGGCTGTGAATCCAGTATGGTTACTGTATGGTTGGAGGTACCATTGTCCAGGGTATAGAATTGCTGTGCTAAAATGAAAAAAAAGTCAGAAATAAAATTGCATCTATGTTACAAGAACATGGAATTATGGCTGAGTAGACCCAAGGTCACTCCCGTCCTTGTTATCCAAGGGTTTGGTATTTAGGTTGAAGAAAGTGATCTTGGGCAGAGTTTGTTGCTCTATGTTGCCAGGGTCCCTTCCTACATTGATTTTTCTTCTTCCATGAGGTTTTGGGAAGCACTTGTGCTCTGAGAGAAGTTGTCAGAATGTGGGCGTTTGCTTTTCAAAACCTACAGAAATATATAGCTATATATAATGATATGTAACAATACTTAGTAATATTATTTCTCCTGTACTTAGCAGCAGCCAGGATTTGGTGTTCCAGTTGGTGTTGGTGGCCTCCAAGCCCCTTTCAGCTGCACATGCCAGAGCTATGTGCTGTTCCTTGCAGGTCCGAGTGGAAGGTTTCAATTACGTCGGCATGGGCAACTCTACCAACAAGAAGGATGCACAGAGCAATGCTGCCCGAGACTTCATCAACTACTTAGTGCGGGTGAATGAAATGAAGAAGGATGAAATTCCTGCTTTTGGAGTAAGCTGCTGTTTCTCCTTACCAAAGACTACTCTGTCATTGTGGTGCCGTGCTCCCGGTTGTGTTTCATCCCTGGAGTTCAGTCTGGTGCCCCTGTGCAGTGATGAATATGAGGGACTTCTTGCACTGCTGGAATGCTGGGGCCCATACAGCATATCATGAAATCATGGAATCATTTAGTTTGGAAAAGACTTTTGAGATTATCGAGTCCAACTGAATGTTGTAGGATGATCTGGGAAATACAGCTGTGTGTTGGGCTGCAAAGCTGATGAGGCTGGAAAGAATTCAGAGTCCCTGTGATGTGCAGCCTGGCTTTAGAAGTGCTGAGTACTCACACCTGACACTGTGAAGTTTTAGAGCCATGTTATAACATATATATATAAGATATATAATCCTGTGTACTTTAAAAAAAAAAAACAAAAACAAACTCAAAAATAATAATCACAGATATATCAAACCAGACATTGAAAATCTGGCATTTTTTAAACCATAATTGCTTCAGCTGTGTAACAGGATTACTGCATTTTAGGATGTTTTGTGAACACTCAGCAGTGACTATCACTTAAAGGCTGAGGAAGAGGAAGTTAACTCTGTCAGTACAGGAAGTTTAGAGAAAAAATAAATGAAACATGAAGTTATGTGTTACCTGTTGAGAGGGAAGAATCTTCTTCTAGTGCTCCATTAAGGATATATGAGTTTTCTCAGTGGAAGCAGCCTCCCTGCCTCATCAGCCTAGGTGGAACCCAATGGGAACAGGACTGCTATTTTGGTTTTGCTGTGCCAGTTAGTTTCATGGCAGTTCAGTGTTCAAATATTCACAGTTGTGTTACTATTGGGGTTGCTACTGGGTAGTAACTATTGCATATTTACTGGGGATAAGTGTTGCATAATGTTGCCTGAGATCTTGTAACTGCCTGAATAGTTTCTAACTAAATAGTAAAATGACCTATTCTGTACTGATGTGCTGAGGTTTTCCTTCATTCCCTTCCCTAGCCAGCAGCAGGTGATATCCCCACTGGAGGACAGGAAGCAGCTAGAGATGTTACTGGTTCCAGTTCAGCTCTGGGGGGACCCCTTCCTCCACATTTGCTTTTAAAAAGTGAAGTAGGTAAGACTGGAAACTGTAATTTCTGTGTATTTGAATGTATTTTGGTGGTGATTTCTCCCCCAGATTACATCCCTCTGCAGACAGGACACTGAAGTCGTAGTTTTGAGGCAGAGGTGTGGATGACTGCATGAGATCTGAGGGACTGGTCATGGCCTGTCAAAATGGCCAGGCAATGCCTCTCCATTGCTAAGAACATGTTTTAGGGAGTTATTTTGTTAATTTTTTTTCTGTGTAGTAGGCAACGGACCAGGTGCAGCACCTGCAAACTGTGGCAGTCATGGAGCTCAGTGGGATCGGGGTGCAAACTTGCAAGATTATTATTCAAGGAAAGAGGAGCAAGAAGTGCAGGAGGTAAGTCATGCAGTAGAATTCTCCTTTAGTTCTTAAATAGGTGTCTTTCATCCCCTTTAATTTGTTATTTGCCTTTATAACCAAGCTTGCAGTTTTCTTTTGATATTTTGCTCTAAGTTTAAGCTGCAGACTTAAAGCTGCAGATTTACTAGTTGACTTTTAATAAAGGTAATTTGTTTAAGCTAGGAACAAATAAATCGCTCTGGGTAGTCTGAACATCCAGGACTTCGTACAGACATTTTATTCTGGAAATAAGGAATTACTGAGGACTTTTTAGCATTTTCTGTGATGTCTTAATTATTTTATAGCATATAGGTGAGTTACTTTAAAGACTTGTAAGAATCTTTGAACTGGTAAACTATACTCTTTTTTTCCATATTAGACCTCAGAGTCAGAAGTGGACTTAAATGCAGATCTTCACGGGGGTTGGACCTTGGAAAATGCCAAGGCACGTCTGAACCAGTTTTTCCAAAAGGAGAAGATCCAGGAAGAATATAGATACATTGAAATGGGGCCTGATCACAACAGGTTTGGTAGTTTTAGTCACCATCTGTGTCTGAAGGGTTCAAAATATTTTTGGTAACAGTGGCTGTTGACACTTACTTGCCATGCTCCATAGAGCCATAGTGTTCTTTGCCAGGACCAACAACATCCCTAAATATTGACATGGGGGTGAGGAGTCTCAGTGCCAAAATCTAAGGGATTGAAGAAATATCTGAGAAATTCTGGATATGCAGCTTTTAAACTGATTTCTGTGCTCTACTCAGCTGCTGGGGTGTCAGTTTGAATGAGAAGAGAGCTCAGTTGTTTGTGGTGATTGTTCTGTGATTGTTGTTGCCTTTGTGCATTTTAAGTAAATCTTAAATTTCCTTATGTAGCAATATATTATGTAGCTTTAAGGACATTTTATTTATATTTTTTATTATATTACATATATGTTATTACTATTATGTTATGTATATTTATTATAATTAACTTTTTTGGCAATGGAATCTTCTTTTGAAAAAAACAGTTCGGCGGAATCTTCCCAAAGGAGTTCTGAGAGTCTTAAGTTTCAGTTAAGACCAGCTGGATATTACTCTTTTTTGACTTTTAGCCATTCCACCAGGGAATTTGCATGTGCTTCTCCCAAATGAAAGTAGCTCATAACAGACTGTGCATAAAGAATTTATGTTTTTTATTATTTTATCCCTGTTAGGAACAGTCTTTACAAATCATCCAGACGTTAGGACGTTGTATTATTTCTGGTAAAATATAATGATGTTTTGTGGCTGGAAAAAATGGCGTGCTGCTGCTGGATTCTCCTGATGGGGTTTGGGGTTGGGCATTTTTGCATTATATAAACTTGTGTTCTATGAGAGTTAATATTTTTAGAATGACAAGCGAGTTTTCTTATTACAGCTTTTCATGAGAGTCTCACTTGCAGGACTTACAGTATTCTTTTGTTATTGAGTCTTCCAATCATTTGGAACATCTAAAAGATGTGTATTGGTGCAGAAAGTTGTGAATTCTCATTTAAAACCTGTCTTCAAGTCACTTCATTTCAATTGATGTGTCTCAGGCAAGGCAATTTCCTTCACTTAAGTGAGTGACATAAAAAGTTAGTTTGTACAGTACTAGGAATTTAAATTACGCTTGTTGCAGGCGTAGCTTCTGAACATTTATTTTATCTTGTAGCTTAGGGAATATTTGTGTAGCTCATTTTTTGTTATGCCTTCTGCAGCATTAAGCACCATGTATTTAAATTTATCTAGTCTTGAGCAGAAGGAAATTATACAGATGACAGTATGTTTCTCAGCCTGGTTATTGTTCTTCTGGAGCGCGTTTCAGAGTATACTCTTTGTTCAGGGAAACTTGTGTGGATTGCCCTGGATGGAATGGTAGAATGGGCTATTCACTACCTGCTGCAACAGATCAAATAGGCATGAAACAATCCTAATGTGTTGTAGGGCTCATTGAGGGACTGTTGGGAGAGTGTTGGATTTAATCCTTTTGGTGTGTGTAACAGAAGGATGTTTTTGGAGTTTTGAGGATATAGTATAGTTCAGGTTGTTGGGTTTTCTAAAAGAAATACCGGTTGTCATGCATCTTGCCCATCTGTTTTGGGGTTTCTTTGAGGTAATGATCAGAGATATAGATTATAAGAGATACGTCAGCCATGCTCTCAGAGGTTTGTGGTCAGTTAATCATACTCATGGTCTAAGAATTTAGTAATAGCTGGAAATGTTGAATTTGGAAACTTTAATTATGACAGGAGGGTATAAGTTGTAAATATAAAGATGGCTCTCCTAAAACACAAAGCATGAGGTCACATTAAGGGATGGGATGTGGCTTTTCTGTTTTGGAATGCCTGTGCCTCCTTCTGTTCCTGCTGAAGCGTGACACCACACACCTGTGCCTGCTCACACACAGGCTGCTGAGGCTGGACTAAGGAATCATGTGGGATTCTGCTGCAAACTGATTTCTGGTGTTGCTGTTCTCCCCTCAGGTGGTGGAGAATGAGATTGAATGCTGACTGTAGGCCTGGCTGAGAAACATACTGTCATCGGTGTCTTAGGTGGCTGTTGTGTCCCTGAGAGCCAGTGGCCTTCGACCCCTGAAGCCACTGTGCCTGAAGGTCAGTTCACTGGTAGCACAGGAAGGAGGTCTAACCTGAAGTTTAAATCACTCATTTAACCTTTTTTATTGTTTGTTTGCAGCAAAAAATGAAGGACACAGGTGCAAGGCGCAGCCTCCAGCTGTGCAAATGCAAAGGCCTAGTTTCCAAAGGGGATCTCAGTCCAGTAAACTCCAGTCATGCACCTTGAGTCACATTTGCCAGTTTAAATCCTGTCTTACAAGAATTTGGCTTTAATATTTCATGTGGCAAATACAGGCTTAGGTTTGGGATTCTTAAAAACATGGATCGTGATTTCTGTCCTCCTCTGTTGAGGACTTTTTTTTTTAAGCCTGAATTCTTCTCTGTGGGGGTGGTGAGGGCCTAGCACAGGTCGCCCAGAGCAGCTGTGGGTGCCCCATCCATGGAAGTGTCCAAGGCCAGGTTGGACAGGGCTTGGAGCAACCTGGGCTAGTGGAAGGTGTCCCTACCCCTGGCAGAGGATTGGAATGAGATGGTCTTTAAGATCCCTTCCAACCCAAACCATTCCATGATCCTATGATTCTGTGATTAATATGCCAGTTAACCTTTAACTGAACTGATTACATGTCTACTAAGCAAACTGTTGGGTTTGCTACCAGAGTTACCCTTGAATAACTCTGTTACTCTGTAACTCTGTTACTCAAGTTCTGTGGTTTCTAGAGCATGGCATAAGGGAATGGAAATTCATGCAAATTCAAGTATTCTGTCTCCTGTTCAGATAAGTTCAATGTCTTGACTAAATGACCTGGTTTGGTTTTGTTTATGCTCTGAGCTGATCAAATGCGTGGCAAAAAGCAGAGTAACTGTATTAAATGTTGCATCTAGTCATTAAACACAGGCTATTAGTGGGGTACATTAGTGTTATACCAATACTAATGTGGGATACAGTTAATGGTACATTGGGATGCATGTTAATGTTACATTAACATCCCACCTGCTTTATAACTATTGCCTTAAACTTGGACAGCTCAGAGCATATTTCCTAATAATGTGGCTTTAAATTTCAGTGCTGAACAGTGGCATATTCAGAACTCTTCTTATCAAATCTACTGGTTCTGTTGATGGCAGGTCTGTTACCTACTAACTTGGGGTTAAAGGGACTAAAAGCAGTAATGTTTTACCTTGGTCATTTATGAATTGAGAGTTTCTGACTGAGGACAGAGATCTTTGTCTAGAAATATTGGAAAGAGTAAATATTTTTGCAGTGTCAGCTATTGGTAATTGTACCTTTGTGTTCTTTCTTTCTCTTGCAGGAGCTTTAATGCAGAAATGAACATTTATGTGAAGCAGCTGGGCAGAAGTAAGTGCTCCTATTTATTTTTTAACTTAGCAGGAGATGGGTGTTGGTATAGAGGAACATGTGTGGGTACAGAGTTTATTATAGTTATGTGTTGGAGCCACTTCCAGAAGTAAAGGATCATTTGTGTGATGCTGCTGGGTGTTACTGGATAGTTATACTTCCTTAGGCACTGAAGCAGAAAAATTTCAAAGGACTTAGCAGTAAAGTAACATCACACAGCCAGTGTGAGCTGGCCGATGGAGGGGCCTGGTTGGATTTTATGTTGGAATTCTGGATTTATCAAGATTTGAGACTGTCCATGAAACCTGGTCTAAGTGTACAGTCAGAGAGCCCAGTTCAGAGTAGTGTCTTCTGTGGAAGCTGCTTGATTCCTCTGCTGCTACAGCTCTGACCTCTGTATGCTGTAGGGATTTTCAGTCGTGAGCATGGATCAAACAAAAAGCTGGCAGCACAGTCCTGTGCCCTTTCCCTGGTCAGACAGCTCTACCACCTTGGTGTCATTGAGCCTTACTCTGGGCAGACCAAGAAGAAAGGAGAATTGGTGAGTTTGGCAGGAGGGACAGGAATTGTTGCTTTCATTTCATAACACAGAAGCACTCTCATAAACAGGAGTGAGTTAAAAGTTTGCTCTCCATATTTAACATCTTACAAGTTATTAATAATTTTTATTCTTTATCAACTGTTTCTATTCTAGCCAGTGATTTGAATCAGAAGTATAACTTCATGTGTATGTGATTGGAGCAGTAACTAATTTTACAATCTATTAAATAAAATAGGATTTGTAACAAATGCTATTTTCAGTATAATTTTTCCACAAGCTCGAATATTTCTGTTTATGGCTGTTTGGATTAATTTTCTGTCACATGAACATTTTCTGGCAATTCAAATATATATACAATTATATACATACCAAGGAATATATGTTATTCAGGTATTTGGTTGCAAGTTTGGGAATGTGTTCCTCTGAAATTAAACTCAGATATTTAAAAATAGCCTACAAATTCTTATTCAGTGAAAAGTTGGCAAAACATTTCAAGAATATGAATTTTGAACTGATGATACTCTTTGGCCTTGTTTCACAAGGAGGTGTTTGACGGTTCAGCTCTAATAGCCCTCAGTTCTGGCTTCCAGTGCCTGTCTTTTTGTGTATATTGACATGTAGTTTTTAAATATTTCCTAGTTGGAACCCTATGAGGTGTTGCTGTCTTCTGACTTAGAAAATCATCTGCAAAAGACTATACAGGAACTGTCCCTGGAGATTGTGCCTGTGGTGAGTGTGTGGTTCGATACTCCAATATGGAACATCACACCTGCTTGTTTAATCATTTATCTGTCTTCGCCCACTCTGCTTTTGGATTTATAGCCTGAAGATCCCAGTAATCCAGTTCTGATCAATGTTGAAAAGTTGGCCCATTTCAAACCATCGCAGAGACAAAGTCATATGGGAGTTGTTCCTTGGTCACCACCTCATTCCAATTGGAACCCTTGGACTGGCTGCAATATTGATGACGGTCCTCTGGCAAATGTAAGACAGCTTAAAAAATGGATGTGTTGCTTGATTTCCCCATGCTTCCAGAACTTCTAGTGCTTCTCCCTGACCAGGATTTAAAGTATGAGCTATTTCAAAGGAGAAGACAGTCCACTGATAAAATTTCTTCCCTTCTTGACCTGGAGGTAGAAAATTCTTTGTGTTTACTTCATGTTTTGTCAGGTCTTGAGCAGCAGTGTTTTGAGTGTCCCAATTCTCTGCTTTGTTTCACCTTTTGCCTGCTATTGTGCAGCCGATACAAAGTTTATAATTGAAATTACAAGGTAAGTTCATGGGCATGTCATTTATAATTCTCTGGCTTCTCTTTCCCATACTTCCATGCTCAGATTGTTTTTCTGGGAGGAGAAGCTGCTCCATGCCAGTGCCGCTACACAAGCAAGCAACTTCCTTACTTTTTGTCATTTCTAGTCTCATTCAGCACAGAACAAATGAAAAGCAACAATGTGGCATGATACAATGAAGAAGGGAAAGAATTACTGGTTTGCCAAGTTCAGAGGGTAATTTGGTCTGACTGGTATAACCTGGTCAGAAAAGACTCTCAGGGCAGGAACTTGATTTTCCTACAACAGCCAGATTGCTTATGGCCAAAATAATAATATAATACTTTTTCTACTGGAGTTTTCTCCATAAATTACATTAAATTAGTATTGATTGTTATACATTGATTTTTGAAAATATATGGAACTAATGTAAATTTAGCTGTTGCTGCATAAAACACATAACCAATATGGACATTGCAAATTAAGCTGGCTTCAAATCTCTTCAGGATTTACCTGTGCTAGTTCTGACTGGAACAGCTGACTTATTCGCAGTGAAAACAACTAGCCCTTTGGTAACAAATTTGCATTTCTTTAGAATTCCTTCACAGTTGAAAGACAGGAGTTGCCTCATGAATTCTCTTCGAACTTTTCTCTTTTCAGCTGCAGTTTTAATGGTGGGTTTGTGTTTACATTAGGTCATTACTTACATTAAAAACTCCGGTCCGAACCATCATCTTGTTGGCTTCCTGCTGAATAGAGTATGTTTCTCAAGCAGTCAAAGTGTTTAAATTTAAGCAGTCGTTCTTCTTGAGTGTTTTCAGTCTTTCTGAGAGACTTCTTTGGAGATGAATGTTTAATACGCTGGAATGAATTAAATAAAACAGCTCAGAGGCATAACTGATTTCAGGGAGTTATGTAGGAAACGATCCTTTACGGATATTTGGGATCATGATGTTGGTGTGACTGATCTGATACTGAAGTTACGATGTAGATAAGAAGAGGGGTCAAAAAGCCTCCAAATAATGTCTTACACTTCCAGCTCACTCCGGAGCAAATAAGCATGGATCTGAAAAGTGATTTCATGTGCCGTCTGGAGCAGGATCAGGAATTACAGAGGGTAAGTGTGCTCCCTGTGACCTGTCATCCTTGGCGCTAGGCTCTTTATTTTCCAGAAGGGGTTGAATGTAACACAAAGTGTATAAGGCTGGATTTCAGCACAAATACACACCGCGTTTTCAGAAGTGCCGGATGTTCCTTCCACTGGGGTGGATGTGGGGATGAGTTGTGCTGTGCCAGGAAAAAATACAAACTATGACCTGTTCTTCGGCAGTTTTTCCTTTGGGTAAGGGAAAAACGTAGAAAAGTGAGGCAAAGTATGGATGTGGAGCAGAACAGGCTGATTTTTGGAGATTTTGGAAATGTCCTGGACCTTTTTTTCCAGAGCCAAGAAGAGAGAGAGGCCTTACCTCTGAAGAATTTTGAAGGTGAAATTCTGGACGCCATCCATCACAATTCTGTTGTTGTCATCCGTGGTGCCACTGGTTGTGGCAAAACCACCCAGGTGCCCCAGTACATCCTGGATGAATACATCAGAACCAACCGAGCTGCTGAGTGCAACATTGTGGTGACACAGGTGAGGAACATGTGGCCACTGCAGTTCTGTGGTGGATATGAGAAATCACCTGTTGGTTAGGATAAAGTCACAGAACCATGGAATGGTTTGGGTTGGATGGGACCTTAAAGCTCACGTCCTTCCAACACCCTGCCATGGTCAGCAATGCCACCCACTAGGCCAGGTTGCTCCAGGCCACATCCAACCTGGCCTTGAAGGATTGAAGGATGTGTTGAGGAACCTTATTATCATTGCAGGACATGGTTCATAAAGATACATCCTCAGCAATATAAGTAGGAGAAGCCTCAGCATCATGTGTATTTTCATTTGGAGTATTTCTCTTGCATGGATTTACAGTTTGGATAATCTGGCTTGAACCTTGCCCAGGTGAAAACTCTCAGCAGACCAAGGAAATTATTTGGGAAATGGTAGCTGGTAGTTGCCATATATCCTTACATCCCTCCTTTGTGAAAAAAAAACCCTGTGCTGTTACTATACTAGTGTTTAATGATTACTTTGTAAAGAAATCTTAGGATAGGACACCTGTAGCGCTTATAATTTCCTGTATTGCTTTCAGTGGTGTTGTGATAAACTTCTAAAACCTCCACATTAATTTAGAGAAAACTTTTCCACCCCTCAGCCCCGGCGGATCAGCGCCGTTTCCGTAGCAGAGCGTGTGTCCTATGAGAGGGGAGAAGAGCCTGGGCAGAGCTGTGGGTACAGCGTGCGGTTTGAATCTGTGCTCCCTCGGCCACATGCCAGCATCATGTTCTGCACTGTGGGTCTGTATTGCTTCCTTATGTTTGGAGCTTGTCATGGGTCTGAACTCTTGAGTTAGCAGCAAAAGCAGAATATGGTTAAATTAAAATTTTTATGAAGTCTGCTTAGCAGATTGAAAGGATTTTTTGGCTAAAAGTTTGCTGATGTGTGCAAAGAAAAACTAAAATTTAAGATTTTTGTTCAGAAGTCTGATAATATAGGTCTGATAGCACACAGAAATAATCCCATGAAGAGATAAAATTGTCATATATTGATTGTCCTTAAAAGACAGAAGGGGAAGCAGCATTGGCTGGGAAAGATGGAAGAGTCTTTCTTGTGGTAATGCTTTTTGGCCTTGCCGTCACTTGTACAAAGGAAAGCATGGCAATTAGAGATGGGGTTGGAAAAGGGGCTGGGCAGCCTGCACACTTCCTGATTTTTAAACCAGGGGCTGGGAGGGGGAAGTTTGAACTGTTACATGAACATTTACCTGCTGTCTCTGGTTTAGGTGTTCTTCTGAGGAAGGTGGAGACTGGGATCCGTGGCATTAGTCATGTTATTGTTGATGAGATCCATGAGAGAGACATTAATGTGAGTTAGCTGGTGGTGACAGACCTACTCTCTATGCTTCTGTTCTGTTTAACTTCTGTATGTGTTTGGGTGTAGTAGCCAACATGTATCTTACTAAGTGTCAGGTGTGTGAGTTTTCCTTCTTTGATAAGATTTTTAGAGCTCTTAATTATTCCTTACCTGATTAGCAGAGCAAGGACCTGTGCTTCCTTGCTGCCCTCTGACTATTTTCCTCTTAGGATCCCCTGTGTCCCGGTCCTCTCTGGAAAATAGAACACCACAGTACAAACACATCTTGTCCAAGTGGGGGAGCACACTGAATGACACTGTTATTTTAGAGTGCCGTTTCTACTGACACTGTTGTATTACTGGTGGTATTAACAGAACCTGCAGTCTCGATAGTGATACGTTGAAATTCAGGGTTTACATGAAGTAAAATACCAGTTGATGATAGAATTAGGAGAGGTACTGAATATAATTTGAAATGGCAAACATTTTCTGTTCCCTTGAATATTCTGTATAGTTTTCAGCTTTGTCATACCAAGAGTGAGAGAAACCGTGAAGTTCTGACATGTTGTTTAAGCTTGTTTGGACAGAATTTAGGGACTCACTTGAATAAAATTGCAACACCCATTTTTCTGATGCATCTCTTCATCTGTTAAATGTATGTTAATGATGTAAAATACAAGTTCGGAAATTCTGAGTGAGATTGGAATTTTGTCTATTGAGCTAAGGGCCTGTCTAACTAATCGCATGGCAGAACTAAATAAATATCGTATTTAAACAGAACTACAAACTTCACACACACCTGCACCAAGTAATTCCTAATTATTTTATGAATTGTGGCTACTTTATATGTAAGCCAAGTTTAAAAAGATGTGGGATTGTCATGTACTTTTAGGAAGGAAGCAAATTATTTTTGTAGAAAAGAAAAACCCTTCTTTACACTAGAAATCCTAAAAATCACTTATCACAGGCATTGCAGTAGTTTCAAAATAAAGCACTGACAAGTGTTTCTGGTTTTAGAACACTTTTGTACTACTTGTTGCTTCTCTTGCTCAGTAAATGTGTAATTCCTTCTGGTTTCTTGGGAAGATACTGCTTTTTATAGATATGAAGTTAATGATGCTCTTATTCTCTTTGTATTCAGACTGACTTCCTTTTGGTGGTGCTGAGGGATGTCATTCAGGCGTATCCTGAAATCAGGGTTGTCCTCATGTCTGCCACCATCGATACCAGTATGTTTTGTGAGTACTTCTTCAACTGTCCCATCATCGAGGTCTACGGGAGAACCTTTCCCGTCCAAGGTAAATCATTGGTTGCACTTTCAGTTTTATCAATCTTGGCTTCATACTCTGCAACATCCTGATTTATATCAGGAGACTCTTGAGAAATGGTATAAAGAATTATGTTCCCTTGCACAGGCTTCTGGCAGTCAGTCCTGATCATCTGTCTGTCCTTGCAGATTATTTTCTGGAAGACTGTATTCAAATGACTCAGTTTGTCCCTCCACCAAAGGAAAAGAAGAAGAAAGAGAAGGATGAAGAAATTGGTGAAGACGACGATGTATGTTTGAATTTTAATATGAAAAATTAAACAAGTACCATCTTTAGTACTCCAGCTTGAGTGTAATTCATTTGGCATTGTTGAAGTGAAGCATCTCTAGCAGCTTTCCTATTTTTAATATCTGAGATTGCTGTTAACTTCAGCAATGGAACTGAATTTTCTTCTTGTCCTTGTGAACTGAAGAGTTTCTTTTTCATTGAAGCTAAGGTTCTCATGTTTTGTCAACCTACTTCTCTTTAAAGCTAAAACTAAAATGCTTTTGAAAGTGAAGATTGGTAGCCTTGGAAGAAGAAATAGAGAAATATGAGCTTGGTGGTACCTTTTAAGGGTGAAAATTTAGATTCTCTCCCTTCTTATCTTGCAGTTGATATTGTCAATGCTTACATACATTGTCAAGAAACTATCAGTTTTATTCAACTTTTAATTTGTAGGTTTGAAACTTTTGTTTAGGCCACTTAATAGAAATTTTTTTAAGTGGCCATTTTTTCTTGAAAGGCATCTACCCACGTATTTCATTTTCTTATTTGCCTGGCCAGCCAGTCTCCATAGTTTGAGTAAATTAATTTATATAATTTCCTTCGTGGTATTTTTCTTTTGTAGGCCAACTGCAACCTTATTTGCAGCGATGAATATGGCCCAGAAACAAAGCACTCCATGGCTCAGCTGAATGAGAGAGAAACCTCTTTTGAACTCATTGAGGCCCTGCTGATTTATATCAGGACTCTGAATGTCCCAGGAGCTGTCCTTGTTTTCTTGCCTGGCTGGAACTTAATCTATACAATGCAGAAGCATCTAGAAATGAACCCACGCTTTGGTACAAGCAGCTGTTTTATTGTATTTCATCTTTTCCCAAGGAAACTACTGACTGTGTGAAGATGGGAGTTGGATGAGTGGCTTAGGGAGCTAATTTGTTATGAGAGTGAATGGCCAGAAATTCTTATGTTGTGGAAAGAAGCAATGAGATTCACATAGTAGTAGTTACCAGCCTTCTTGTATTCCTGTTGTAGGAGGTCACCAGTACAGGATTTTACCTCTGCATTCCCAGATTCCTCTGGAGGAGCAGCGTCGAGTGTTTGATCCTGTGCCTCCTGGAGTGACCAAAGTACGGAGCCTCCTCTGTGCCCAGTTCTGTTGGGCTTTTGGGGAATGTATTGCTGACTTTTTTTATAAATTCTGTAGTTTATTTTGCTGTGGATTGTTGGCTTTTTCAGACCCAATAATGTCACTTTGCGTTTCCTGGTTTTTATAGGTTATTTTATCTACCAGTATTGCAGAGACCAGCATTACCATCAATGACGTGGTCTTTGTAATTGACTCTTGCAAGTGAGTTCATGAAGCAGCTTTTTGTTTCATAAATCCTACCCTTGGGCATGCAAAAGAGGTTTCAGGAGCACACAGAAGTGCCTTGTGTTCCCATGCACCCCGAGCTGAGCTTGAGGACTCTTAACTCCCTCAGGACAAATTAGCATTGTCTTTAGCTGGTCAGCACAATGACACACCATGCTGGCATCTTAGGGGACTGGGTTGGTCATGCTGGCACTATTCATGTGAGGTGTCACTGGGTCTCCACACCAATTTGATAGACGTCATCTGCCAAAGGAGTTTTACAAACCCTCAGTGTCTGGCTGATGAAAAAGAGGAAGACTTTTGTAGTCTGTTGCAGTTCCTGCCTTGCTGTGCATGCTCTCTGAGAAAATTACACACAGAGAGCTCATGAATTCATGGAATTTTAAGCTTTTTGGACAGTTGTGAGAACATCATTCTGTGCAATAGTTTGGGGCACTGCTTTAGAAAGAGTACGATGCTTTAGTTTCCAGACTGATGCCTGACTAGCCAAAGCTCAGGGGTGGTTTGCTTCTTAAAAGCAGTGTGGCTGCAAGCCATAAAATAGGAACTGATTCAGCAGGTCTTAAGATGAAGGACATTTGATCTTTAGTGATGTTTTTCCTGTAACAGGCAAAAAATGAAGCTATTCACTGCTCACAACAACATGACAAACTATGCCACGGTCTGGGCATCCAAAACCAATTTGGAGCAGCGGAAAGGCAGAGCTGGGCGTGTGCGAGCTGGGTTCTGTTTCCATTTGTGCAGCAGAGCTCGCTTTGAGAGGTGAGGCTGTGGTCTCCAGAAATAAAATATCCTCAGGGAATTCTCCCAGAACTGTTGGATGCTGCTTCTGGTCATACTGGGGAAATCATTGCAGAAAGCACAGAGAGGAGATGGATGATGTTGGCTCACACCGAAATATCTCAGTTCTTCGGCTTAAAAAAAATGTACATATGTTATGTTTTTACCCATAGTATGAGATGGATAAATAGTTCATGATTTTAGTGTCACTGCAACCTACCAAACCTCTCAAGAGGAGAACAGTACTGCTTGGGAATTGAGGCAAGGCAGAAAAGAGCTTTGTAATGACGACAAAGCTCTTGTCTGTCATCAAACATTGGAGGCACCTGTCATTGCCATGTAACAAGGCCATTTTGTCATGAAAGTGGTAAAAAGCAGGGTGGGCAGATGTTACTTTTCTGTCCATCCCCATTCCATGGACAGGAAGCTCCTTCATGCTGCTCCAGCACCTTCCCTGCTGCTGAAACTGGACCTCTCTGCCAGACTGTTTTTCTGTTACTAGAGCCATGGAAGTCTCTTTGCTAGTTGGAGAAGGCAACACAGCTGTTTGTCGCTGTCCATAGTGAGAGCGGCGAAGAGTGGCACAAACAAAGTTCAGGAAAAAGTGGAATATTTAATTAATTGTAAATCGGTTTATATAACTTGGTTTGCAAGAGTAGCATAGTACTATTGGTCCCTTGGTCAACCACCTCCTAGAATGATTGGTGGAGGCTATACTACACCCATTTCAAAATATTTTCTTCAGTGTACCATAACAACACTAACTGAACAACAGCAGGTGCAAAGATAAAGAATTAGTTTACAAAACCATCTTCACTGTTTTCGGCTACTCTGCACGAGAAAGCAATGCTCCTACAGAACGCTGAGAAAAAGCTGAAGAATTTCCCTGCTTCTAACTTTTCAGCATCCATAGCTGTTAGTTACAATCTGATCTTTCTCCTGGAAGTTTCAGTGCCCCTTTCTCTGGCTGTTACAACATAGCTGTGTTTTGATGTTCAACTTTTTGTAACCTCTTGAAAGCACCTGTTGATCAAAAACTCCTTGAATTCCTCAAATTTATTTAGATCTGCTGTTGAGTACAGTGCAATGATTTTACTTAACAATTTTTGACAGTGAACTGATTATAGGCTACTGAAGTAATCATGGTTTTAAGGTTTAAGGTTACCTTCCTTCAGAGAATATAAACCCAAAATATACAAGTTTCGTGGTGCTTAGGAAAGAGTGTGGACTTGTACAGATAGTTTTTTGAGAGAAATAATCTAAATCTGGTGCCAGCTGAATCAGGGTATCTGTTCAAGGTGTTTTGAAACCTTTTCTAGCTGCACCAGAAAAGTGCTTGTACGTAAGGCAGGCTGAAAGCAGGTTGTGTCTCAGGAGTGTAAAAGCTTCCTTCACAGAGTAGAGAGGATTGCAAAGGACAAATGTAGAGCTGGACACAGCCGTGCTGGGAATTGTGCTCCAGCCCTGCAGGTTCTCTGTGGTCAGCTCATGCTAGAACCCACAGCAGGCAGTGGAGATGTGAGGGCTACTCCTCATGTGCATTCCCAGCGTAAATTTACCCCAAAGGAGAATGGAGAAGTACAGAATTTTGTGATAGAAGAGCCCAGGTTCCAGGAGCAGAGAGAGCTGATGGGTAGGCTCAGAGACAGAGTTTGCATTGGAGAGCAGTGGTTTCTGCTGGTGGAATGACCCCTCATGGTGATCAAAGCCTGTGTTCAGAGAAATGGGACTTTGTTCTCTTCTCATTCCAGACTTCAGACTCACATGACGCCTGAAATGTTTCGAACACCACTTCACGAAATTGCTTTGAGCATCAAACTTCTGCGGCTGGGAGGGATCGGGCAGTTTTTGGCCAAAGCCATCGAGCCGCCCCCTCTGGACGCGGTGATTGAAGCGGAACGCACGCTGAGAGGTATCCTCATGCCCACGGGGCTGTGTGGTAATCCTGGGCTAGTGGAACTGGCTCCAAGTGGTTTTCCATGTACGTGATCTCTGAGAAATGGCTGTACCACCTCTGGGTGGATTGGTGGAGCAGCATATTCTGGCTGACACAGCAACCTGGAGGCATCATGTGGGTGGCAGTGGCTTGTGCAGCTGAAGAAATACTTGAATGGAGTGTCATTCCTTTAAGAAACTTGAGCCTTCAAACTGGAGGCTTGTTTTGTTGTTTTACCAGTAACAACATGGTTAGCTTCCAGCTTCCTGTTTTCCAGCTGTGGCACTGCTGTGTTTGACATAGACTCAGTCCAGTGCTTGAGGCATTCACAAAGCTTCTATAAAAGTACTGAAAAACAGAGCTTGGTAATTTATTAAATAATTACTGCTTTGTACAGTTTGTTGACCCAATATCTCAGATTTTGTCAAGTAATTAAATCTCCAGTTTATGAATCCGCATGAAAAACAGAAGAAACTGAGGTGTGGGTTAAGTTGTCTCCCCACTTTCTTCAAGGAACTAACTAGAATGTGAATAAAATAGAGCAGAGAAGAACTCTAAATTTATGCTTTAGATGTATAGCATAAATGTGGCCTCAAACCTCAGCACACTTTGTAAATGTCACTAAATATGCACTTCCTACAATTTTTAACAACTGAAATATCTATTTGATTGTTGATTTTATGGAAAAATTGTGTGCTGAGCCTACGTTGCTTGTATACAGGAGGGAGACCAGAATGAAAAAACATAGCTGGGGATATGTAGTCAGGTTTAATGACTTTCTGTTCTGAAAATTATTAGTACTTTTCATACTGTGCAGCTCAGATTGCAGAGCCAGGGGAAAAGGCAAATACTTTCGGCTCTAACACCAAATAGCTGTTTCTGCAGGTGCCTCCCCTTCCTGGATGACCTGTGACTTTTCAGTGCCGGTACACTGCTAGTATGTTCTTAGGAAGGTGAAACATGTTGTTCTTCAAAGTATCCTTTAGGCTTTTGAGTTCGATAGATACCAGGAAAAATTGATTTGATGGTGGCTAAGGAGTCCTTTTTGTGTTTCCTTTCCCATTTAATTGCTGAGGCTACAAAGCTTCTTTTTTTTTTTTTTTTTTTTTTTTTTGTGTAAACAACTTTGGGT
>VZTE01005208.1:155950-179212 GCA_013397775.1 Eulacestoma nigropectus
TTTTTTTTTTTTTTTTTTAATGTGTAACAAACTTTGGTAGCTTTGAGGATGAGTACAGGTGATAATTTTTAGGTAACGGGAGGAGAGAAAGGCAGGTAAAGCCTCAAGGAAGAGAGAGTTTGTGGTGTTCTCTTTTTGATGAAGAACGTTCTGTGATTTGGCAATGGCAATGAAAACTCCACAGCTGGTTGTGACAGGGCTGCTTTTGTTTTTCCTGAGGCAGAAACTAGGTTAGATTCATTAGGTAACAGATGGTTTATTAGTGTAATAGGGGTTTGTACAGAAGCAAACTAAAAAGGAATGGAAAATTATGTATGTGAATTACATCGTGATTATTCTAATTGCAGAGGAGGTAGTAAAACCTCTGTAAAGCTAAAGTAAAACTTGTTTGATCTCACACCAGTTTTGAAAATCAGGTTGGCAACAGTATAACCAACATTAAACTTAAATATGAGTGTGGTTCAATTTAAACACAATTATTAAAACTCTGAATTTCTTATCTAAAGATTTCTGGGCTTAGCTAACTGTCTGTGATAACAAGGGATCTTATTTCAGAGCTTGATGCCCTGGATTCCAACGATGAGTTGACACCTCTTGGAAGAATCCTGGCCAAACTTCCCATTGAACCTCGCCTGGGCAAGATGATGATCATGGGCTGTATTTTTTAGTAAGCTGAGTAGTCTGAGTGGTCTTGTTCTTGTTTCTCTGAGTTCCTGAGCCTCTTCACTTGTGCAAGAGAGAAAAACTAATACATCTAGATGAGCAATAAATGCTGCAGCTGGGAAGAGGTGACTGAATCTTCATGGGAGCAGAGAAGAAATAACTTCCAATGTAGGCAATAAGGTGGTCATGAAATTCAGTTAACAGCAAGACACTAGGGGAGGCTGAATACTTCTGAATTAAGAGTGGGACTTGAAGCACCTAGGTATAACAGTGAGCTAGAGGTGGGGAGATACAGAATTTAGCAATGAGATAAGGAGAAAAATCAGTCTCCACATTTTGCTTTATTAGAAGATCTGTTCTTTGTCCCTGTGATGGCTGTAGGGTCCAGTGATTACTGTAGGGTCCTTTTCACCAGAAGAAGGCAGTGTATAGATGGAGGGGAGGGCAGATAGAGCTAATTTAACATCCACTTCCAGGAAGGCGTTTCAGTGAAGAACTCTAGCAGATAAAGGCCAAGTTCCTAAGGTCTCTAGCAGAGAAGTTTTTGCTCGTATCTGCAGCCTGCAGCAGGTGCTGGCAGCACTAACTCTGAATGATCCTGATCCCTTCTGTGGTTCCTTTCAGTGTGGGAGATGCTGTTTGTACCATCTCTGCAGCTACCTGTTTCCCTGAACCTTTCATCAGTGAGGGCAAACGCCTGGGTTATGTCCATAGGAATTTTGCTGGGACCAGGTATTCAGATCATGTAGCTTTGCTCTCTGTCTTCCAAGCCTGGGATGATGCAAGGTACGTTGTCTGGCACAGCAGGTGATGGGAAGTTACAGGTAACACAGCTTTTCCTTTCCTTGGTCAAGCTTCTAATTTCCTCTGTTTGTTTTTCAGAATGGGTGGTGAAGAAGCAGAGAAAAGATTTTGTGAACACAAAAGACTTAGCATGGCCACTCTTAGAATGACTTGGGAAGCAAAAGTCCAGCTGAAAGACATACTTACTAGTTCTGGCTTTCCTGAAGGTTATTCTAATTAAATTCAGTAATTTAATGATTGCATTTTTCATTCTGAGATGATAAATAAATAACCAGGATAATCTGTTTTGAGAACCCAAGCACAGGGGGAGTATAGTGGATTTGCTATAACACTACTCCGCTTTTACAACTGCGTTCAGGTGGAATTTTAGTGTTCTCTCCTAAAGTTGTGATGGCTGTGGTGCAACACAGGGAGATTTTGGAGGCTGAGGTTAGAGCTGCAGGGTTAAAAATCTATTAAACAGTTGTCCTTAGAGTGTTACCTCCCTGACTTTCTTTCTCCTTCACTTATTGTATCTCCAAAATGTGCTGTGCTGTGCTTTCCCCATTCTTTCCATAGGCCTTAGTGGGGAGTCTGTGTAATCTGAATAGTTTTCTGTTCTGTGACTTCCTAGGTTTGTGCTGCAGGAGGGATGTGCAGCAGTGTGCCAAATTATTCCATTTTCTAGAGAAAAGATTCTTAAACTTGACCAGGTTCTGAATTTGCCTAATGTTGCTGAGGAGCTCAGTGAAATGGCGTGGCTGCTTGGATTTAGCAGATGTTTATCTCCCCTCCTTTTCATTTTTTTTCCCCTTTAAATTCCTTTAATTTTTTTCTCCTCATGCTGTTAGGATCACTGCTGCATTTATCCATAACTTTCTGTCTGGGCAAGATGACCTGAAAACAAGCCATCAGAGACTCTGGGGAGGTTTGTAACAAATGAACTAATAAAAACATCCATTCTAACCTCCCCCAAAAGATCTGTCTCCAAAACAAATGACAGTAAACACACTGTGATACAGCACACTCTGGGAAAACCCAACCCTCCTTGTTTTTGAAGAGTTTAGGAGAGAAAAATACCTCTTTGTAGTAGTATTTTTCAGCTTTTCAATCTCCATTAAGAATTAAAAATTGAATGTAGAACTTAAATGCTCTGAGTGCAGAGGTCATTGGAGATCACATCTAGCAGTTGATTCAATCAGAAAAGGTGTTGAACCAGGATGCTAAATAGCTCTACATTGATCCAGGATCCTAAATAGCTATGCTGTGCTCTCCTACATGTCCCATGGATTTGAGCCATTCTTCTGTTCTCTGCCAACAGAATGTTTGATGACTCAACCGTTTAACAACACTGGCCCTGATAACAACCTGGATGTTGTAATCTCCCTGCTGGCTTTTGGGGTCTACCCCAACGTCTGTTACCACAAGGAGAAGAGGAAAATTCTTACCACTGAGGGGCACAATGCTCTCATCCACAAATCGTCTGTCAACTGCCCTTTCAGCAGCCAGGACATCAAGTATCCATCGCCCTTCTTCGTTTTTGGAGAGAAGGTAGAGACTTTGGGTTTGTTCTTGATCATGTGCTGCCAAATGGTTCAAGAGGCTCTTTTTGGTAAAGAAGTCATAAGAAAAAAACCTGACTGCAATATTTAGCTTGTTTTAGTGGGGGGGTGATGGGGGGTGGTGTTTGTTGGTTGGTTTTCTTTCCAGAAAGTGAATGTTACATGGTCCTGGTGTCACTCAGCCTCCTAGTAACTTCCAGTCAACCACTTTCAGTAGAAGTAGAGGTGCACAGAAGGTTCCTGTGAGTTTTGTTACAACAGCCAGATCGTAGAGAAAGATCTAAATCATTATCTTCTTTAAGAGTTTGTTTTAGGAGCCCTTCCATACTAATTAGGCATCAGAGAATTTTTACCTTTATCACTTCTGCTACTTATGAATCCAGGGAGAAAACAGGAACACGGAATATGGCAGTGGGGTGCTCCTGTTGTGGCCTGTAGGTAGTTTGTCATCTCCTGAGGATAATTCCCATTTCCCAGGCATCACGCAAAAGGTCTCCATGACCTTTTCCTCCATCCCACGAATTTGGTGTATGTTCTGTGCACGTCCATTGCAACCCCTGTGAGCTCTCCTGTGCTCTCGTGATGGCCATCGTGAATTCAGCTACTCCTGCTCAAGGAGCAAAGGAAGGCAATGCTTTTGTGTTTAGTAATAACCAGAATTTTAAATCCTTTGGGTGCAGGGATCTTGTCTTGACAGTCTGGATTCCTAATCCATAGTTCAGAGCTGTGGTTAGGCTTTGCTTCTTCTTCACCTTTTGTATCAGGATCCCAGGAGAGTGAGACCTTTGATCCACCTTGACCATCTCTCTCAAGTGAGTTCCCCTAAACCCAACAAAAGACCTTTGAGCTCAAAAAGTTTTGCTTTATTAAACCAAAATACACACAGCAAATGGAGAGTGAATAAGATGGTGGCTTAAGAGTAGCTTAGACAGCACTTGGGTGAGGCTGGGATGCAGGAGGGATTTGTGTGCAGCTCTCTCCCTGCCCATTAGGTACCTCTTCTGTTCCTCTTTAAACTGAGGGGCAGGAGCCATGTAGCAGGGCTATTATCTCTGGCTTGATGTTGTCCAAGTTCTCACTTCAAGCTCAACGTCAGTGTAACATGATACAGCGCTGACTGCATGGACATCTGGCAACTTCCACACTTGGCATGAGTAGGACCCCACTAAAGCTTTTCATCACAGTCCCAGTAATTGAAAGATGGGAAGAAAATTCAGATGTGCCCTGGTCACTTTTAGGCTAGCAAAGCATGAGGTGGCTCTTGCAAAAGCTGCATAACTGCAGACAGGAAAATGAAAGTTTTTGTTGAGGTTTTACACCAGCCAGTGCTGAACCCCTGTAAACCTCTGCCTGGCATTCAATTTTGTATGTGCACATGCTCTTGTAATTTCCTAACTTTATACCTAGCTTTGTTGTGTGTTGTTAGGGTTTTTTTTTTACAAAATTCTCCGGTTTCAGTGTCCAGAGGAAGGTGTAGAGCTCTGTTTTCCATTTCAAGAGTAATTTTCCTGTTTCACCTGCAGATTCGAACACGAGCCATCTCTGCCAAAACCATGACCTTGGTGAGCCCGCTGCAGCTGCTTCTCTTTGCTTCCAAGAAAGTCCTGTCAGATGGGGAGCTCATTCTGGTGGATGACTGGTATGGATCTCCTTGGTGCTCAGAATCATGGAATCATGGAGTGGTTTGGGTTGGAAGGGACCTCAAAGCTCATCCAGTTCTGACCCCCTGACTGATGGAAGTGCAGCTAACACAGACCAAAATCTCTATAGAACAGGGACCCCAGAGCAAGCCATGAGCCACAGGTGTGTTGGGAAGGCATCACCTTTGTTTCCTGTGAGGAAGGGATGGGTTAATTTGAGTCCTGTTTCATGCAGATTATCTGCTTAAACTGAAAACAGGACAAGGCAGTTTCCATAAAAACTGCTGGTTTTTTCCTCTTTAAATGAAAGGTAAAAGGCGCTATGTGTTTTGGACCTTCTCCTCAGACAAAGGCTGAGGAAACCTTATTTTCAAAGCTCAGAAACACAGCTTCAGGAGAGAAATGCCTCTGGCAGTGTAAATTTTATGTCCATCACCAAATACCATCTGGATGGTTGTTTTGATTTTTGTTCTTTTACCACCTAGTCAGTAAAACAGAGGCAAAGAATTCCTTAAGCTTAATTTGCTAACAGTTTGAGGGTTGGACCTTTCAAAATTTTGGAGTCTCATGTTTTCAGTTTACTTTATATTTTTGTATCTTGCTGTTTTGATGCAAGAGCTTACATGTGGAATTTATCTGAGTATAGAATGATAGAATCACAGAATGGTTTGGGTTGGAAAGAGCTTTAAAGCTCATCTCAAGTGGACACCTTCCAGTAGACCAGGTTGTTCCAAACCCTGTTCAACCTGGCCTTGGACACTCCCAGGGATGGGGTAGCCACAGCTACTCTGGGCAACCTGTGCCAGGCCCTCACCACCCTCACAGGGAATAATTTCTTTCCAATATCCCATCTAATCCTGCCCTCCATCAGTTTAAAACAATTCCCCCTTGTCCTATCACTATCTGCCTGTATCTCCTTTGTGAAAGCCCTCTTTAGGCACTGCAAGGGGCTCTAAGGCCTCCCTGGAGCCTTCCCTTCTCCAGGCTGAACACCCCCAGCTCTCTCAGCCTGTCTCCAGAGCAGAGGGTTTTCAGCCCTCAGAGCGTCTTCATGGCCCTTTGTTAAATTTCAAGAGCAAATTTTGCCAGAAGAATAGTTATGTTTTAACAATGCCAAATTTTAGAGATCTTTCATATTTGCCTCCTGAATTTCTCACCCCTTCAGTGACAAATTAGAACCCAGAGATGAGAATGTAGGTTTCTGGCTCAATGAAAAGCCACTCTGTAGAACCTCTTCCTTCCCAAGTGCTCTCCTGGAAGTCATGGCAGCTCTAACACCCTCTTTGTGCTGCAGGATCAAGCTGAAGATGCCACACGTGGCAGCCGCCTGCATCACTGCTCTGCGCGCTGCCATGGAGGCCCTCGTGGTGGAAGTGACAAAAGATCCCGGGATCATCCGGCAGCTGGACCCCGCGCACGACCGGATGCTGAATGTGATCCGGCAGCTGTCCAGGCCGGCAGCCGCAGGGATGGCACTCACGACTGCCAGCACCAGGTAAGAGCCGGAGCTCAGGGACTTCAGGCTTTGGTTTCAGTGCCATGCTCTGAGCATGCGTGAAATGCTTGCACTCAAAGCCTCATGCAGAGACATCACTGCCTGTTTCCACAACAAGGACACACAGCTCTCAGGAATAAAAGCTGTCTTCCCCTCCTCCAAAACACAAAACGCAAATCACAAATTATCTTTTAAAGAAAATATAATCCATATTTATTTTGGGCAAACCTTTTCCTGGAAAGAAAACACATGTTTGGCTGGGCTTGTACCCCTCTGCTGCGCCTTGTTTCCATGCCTTGCTTCTGAAGCAAAGGAAATTTTTCTGAAGTGGAAAAAATGCAAAAGTGCAACTGTAGTTCAACTACTGTATTCTGTTCACAGAAAATTGAGGTGGCTTAGCTGAGGATTGTGGCAGTTTCCATCTTTAAGGGATGGAATTTGTAAGATTGCCTCAAGTGTATGATGTTCTTCTTTGCCAGGTTTGGGGATGGACCCCGCCCGCCCAAGATGGCTCGCTACGACAACGGTGGTGGCCTCCGAGGCTGGGGAGGTTACATGCGCGGCTCTGGACATAGGGGCAGAGGCTACGGTGGCTACAGCTACTCCAGCTGGCACTCAGCGAGAAGAGGATACCCAGGTACTCCTGGGGGAGGCTACAGAGATGGGGGTGGCTACCGAGGAGGAGGAGGAGGAGGATACCGAGGAGCAGGCGGGGGCTACCGAGGAGGCTACAGGGATGCAGGCAGGGGCGGGTGGTAGTGATGGCAGTTCAGTGAAGTCTTTTCACTTCAACAAAAGTGCGTTTCCTTCCCGAATTCCTTTCTTCCTCTTCCCACTTTGTTTGCCTTTTTTGGTTCCTTAGTACAAGTACACCTCTGTAATGTATCATGCCCTTAGGGAATTTCCTGCAAGTTGTATGATTTTATTATTAATAAAGAAATTGTTTCTAAAGACTTACATGCTATACCTTTGATTCTGTGTTTGGGTTTGAATTTCGAAGGCTTCTGTTACTAATAGTGATTGTTGGAGATACTAGGCATTCTGAGGAAACGTTTTCAGTGTCTGTCAAAAACGAGACAACTCGCTTTTGTTGTTCAAATTAAAAATGTTTATTTCACAACAAAAGCAAAAGAAAAGGGATCCTTAAAAATAACTGCAAAAGAAAACACCCGGGAACGCGGGGATAAGGCACCAGGGCCACTGCATGCCTGCCCGGAACAGGGAGCTGTACAGTGCTGAGGGGAGTCTCAGTAAAACTGAGGCTCTAGTAAAAATTAGAAGACTCTCTAATAGAGATAAAGGCCAGGCTCCTCAGCTCTGGGCTTCTAAACCACTAGTTGGCAAAAAAGCGAGGCGCTGCCTTGTGCAGGGCTTTTTATATGGTGGTGGCTCCCTCTCTTGCCCAGCCTCCATGGTCCCGCTGGATTGGTGGAGTTATCCAGTGAGGTAATCCTTCCCTGCTAAAGGCGGGAAAGTGCCTCATTAGTATTCCGGGTTACCATGGAGCCCAGTTACAGGTGGGGCAGTGAGGAGCTATTTTTAGAAAATGACAGTTATGAAGCCCAGCCAAGTCAGCCTGGCCCTGTAATTTAATTTTCTATTAGGGCATAAATTTTGCTGTTAAAATAAAGTTTTCACCTTGGAACATAAACAACAATATAGTTAACAATAACTGTAAACTTATGGAAATGATATTTTAAAGGTAGAGACTTAATTTATATTAACTGGTAGAACATTTAAAATCCTTAAAAATGGGGGAGATGGTCACTCTGTGGGGATTGCTTGGGGTCAGCTTATGCCTGTGAGAGTGACTTTAACAAGGAACTTTTGAATACAAACAACATTCATCAACAATAATTACATTAAAGTTGGAAGTCGTTTGAAACGGGGAAAAACAGAAAAACAGCCACTCCGTGGGGTGCTTGGGGTTAGCTTGTGCTTTTTGGAGTGGCTTTTAACTAACAACTTTACATGAAAACAACAATTGTATAACACAACATTAATTATTTAATTAATTTGGTGGTTCACAGAAGAACAATTAGTGATACAAAGGCCAATTCTAAGTTGCTGTATATGACAGTGTCTGAAACTATTTCCTGCCAAACAGATTCCAAGCCACGTGTTAGGCTCAATGGGGATTTCACTTTGTTGTCTAACAAGCTGTGCAAACGGGCCTTGCTGCAGTAGTTTTCTAACCATGCCAGGCAGCACTTGGTTTCTTGGCAGCCAGCCTCCTGCATGCTGTGTGACCCTTGGTGGTGAGCTGTTTGGGTGATCCAGATCATGCAGGAACATGGAATACCTTTTCCAAGATTGATATGATGCTGCTGGTCTTTCCAGAACCTGGAGCCATCTCAGAAGCATGATTTGCACCCTTCATCCAAGGCAGTGTTCATTGCTATTCCCAAACAGTTGGGCTTCATTCCTCCACATTTGTGTGGAAGAGGACAGTTCTTTAATGGGAACACATTGGATTCCAGACACTGGGAGCTCAGCTGGCTGCCTGATGCTCACAGAAGTGTATTGATACAGAGGAGATGAAAAGTCTTCCAGCCCTGTTCCATTACCAAGCCTGACAAGATTAACCTCCCCACATCCCTACTAATGCCACTGCGGAACCAGTAGTTGTGCTTCCTGGGGTGGGGGAGATGGTGGTGGTTGCAAAGCAAGTCCAACATTTTTTGTATTGTCATGAAGAGTTCTTAAAAACTAGGTAAGGGTGAAGCACTGCTTCTTTAATCCAGCTCTGAATTACAGAGTATTGATATTAATCTCCAAATTTAATTTTACTGTGGAGCATGTATCATCTCCTGCATGCTCTGCTGCAGTAAACCCCACACTTCCTTCTGCTGATGCAGATTTTTCTGTAGGTTGAAGAATGAATGAATGAAGAATTGTCACTCCATGCCACTGTTACCAAAAACATAATTATTTTTCTTTTCCAGTTTGGGCCCAGGAACAACCCATGGGGGAGTCAGCAGGGATGGACATTGGAAGATGTGCTATAGCATTAGCCACCTTCCCTTTGCACATCTGTAGTCTGCATCCAGACAAAACCAGCTTTCCATGGCTTACCCCTCACACATGGTGTTCTCAGTCATGTTACTAGCACCAAACTGGAAGCATGAAGCAGAAGTCCAGTGGTTTTAAAGATAACTGTACTTAATTTTAGTATCAAACTCACAAGTCTGGAGTATGATCTAATATCTGTTAAAGCTTTCTAATTTCCTCTGGCTGTTACTGGTCAGCATTTAAACAGGAGGCAAGAGATGGGTGCATGGTGAAGAAGTAGAACAGGATACCAAGGATTATCAAGTATATGTACAATATTCTATACTAGCAAGAAATGGTTCTAGTGGGGTGTTTGATGTTAAGTCCTAGCTAAAGAAATTCCCTTTTTAGGGTAAAGTGGATCTTTCTCTGGCCTATTCACAGAATTGTTTCTAATTTGTAACTGTAAAGCTATTATTTACTATTACTGGGAAAAAAGGATTTTAAAATGTTGCCATTAATACCCTACTGGTTGTCCTGGGAAGTCTTGCTGATTCTGGTACTGATGCAGTGATGAATTTTGTAGCTCTCCAAGACATCTGTGTCTCTTGGGTACAGCTCAACACCCCAGCCCCGTTCATTCACATAAAGATCTAATTTGAGTGATCCTTGGGGTGTCCTGTGCAAGGCCAGGAATTTGGCTTGGTGATCCTTGTGGGTCCCTTCCAGCTCAGGATACTCTATGATTATAATTTCATGTTGCTTTTAAGAACTGGTAAAAAAGTTCATCAGCTCTTAAAGGAACAGCCAGGTGTTAAAAAAAGTGAAAGTGTGCCTGGGAGCTCAGTCGCAGGTTGTGGAAGGAGAAGGAGCCATGGACTTTTTAGCATCTAGAAATGACAACTTACGGTTTTATTTATGTGCTTAGTACTTCACATATTACGGAGTGTCGAGCATGAAAGTACTGCTTAATAACATGCAGTCTGGTTTTTAATATCTAATCCATCACAGCCAGTTAAGTGGGGAAGCAATAATCCTTGCCTGCACTTGATGAATAGCACAGTCTAAACAAGGATTGACACGCTAGTGAGGAGCTTAAACAGCTGGGATACAGAAAACTGAAAATTAACCTGAAATGACATGTACATTTTCCCAGTAAAAGCGGAGCGTGCAGTGAATTTAGTGTGCCAGTGCATGGATCTGTGCTTTGCTTCAAAAAGCCAGAGTGCCAGAGCACTCATGGCTCTTGTGCGGCATACTGAATTACTGAAATTCAAGAAGAAAGAACTACCTGAGCCATGGTGCCATTGACTGCTCTCTGTATATCACATATATCAAATATTTTTGCCTTTTGATATCACAGAGTTCTCATAAGAGAATTTGGAAACAATCATGATTTCTTCTGGTTTTCCAGTTCCAAGTGGAAAAGAGAAAAGTAATATTAACAATAGCCTCAAAACCATAATATAAAGGATAACACTTGACAGATACTTGAATTTTTATCTTGCAAGTTAGCATTGCAACTCGCTAACTGATCTCTTTTTTCTGCCTCCAAATCAAAAGAGTGAGGAGTGCTAGCCAGAGGAAAGCTAATGTCACAGGTACAACTTGACCAAGGTGAGTGGCTTAGCATGAAAGACCATGAGGCTTTATTTATGTCTGAAAGCCAAATGTTTGAGATGACCCCTCTAAATCTGGAACTGGCCTGCTCAATCAGAGCTTTGATGGGAAAAGATCTGGAAATGGCTGCCTGGAAGCAGTTTGTCAGTTCAAACATTGTCTGTCATAAACGTGTTAATTGAAACAGATTTGTCACTGAATTCCCGTTCTCTGTATTCCAGCAGCACAGTATTTTTTGCCTAGGTAATAGCTAACAAACTCTCCTCTGCTGTTTATTTTCTCACTGAAAGTTTTTAATCCTGTTAAAAGCCCTGGGGAACTTAACAGTTTTCTATCGTTTGCTGAGAACCATTAATCAGGACTGTGTTGAGCTACAGTTCATAAAGGTAAAGTAGAAGAGAACATAATACTAAGGCCCAATAATAATGTGTTTAGTTAACAGGGATAAGTTTATCGCCTCATATTCCCCTGGGAAAATGACCTCGTGGTCTCCACTGTACCACTTACTAAAGCCACATTCAAATTATGTTACTTTAATGGAGGGTCTGTAGGAAAATCTTTTACCTCACAGGGAAGAGTTGAGCACCACTTCCTACATTTGAGCAACTAAAAAAAAAGGCAAAAGTAAAGCTTCCAAATTAAGAGCAGTCTATAAATCTGCCCTGCCCTGTTTCCTGCAGTCAGTTCCTTTTGCAGAGAGGTTTTAGATAGCAGGACTGTATTACAGAATTCCAAGTTTTCCTCGTGCCATCTGCAAAGAGATGTTCAGAAAGACTATACTGAAAAATACATGGAGAACTGGGTTTTCTCCCATAACTACTGGTTTCACGCACATCTCAACTCCTGACCTATAGTCAGTGCCTGATGTGTATTTCCTCACTTTTCCTCTTACCTTCTACTAAAGGAATTAATAGCCACCTGGGTGTTTTGGGAGAAAGGGGAGTAAGAGTTGTCTCAACTGCATCAGTGCACTTTCCAAAGAAGGCAAGTGCAGAAAAAGACAATCTCCATTATGGTGAGCAGAAAGAATAATAATATCAATATACAAAACTCATGTGGCTCTATTGCTATAATGATGGCCCAAAATTCCTACCTATGGATGGAGAACAGAAAGTCAAAGGTCCATTCATAAATCATAGAATCACAAAGTGGTTTGGGTTGGAAGGGACCTTAAAGATCATTCCATTCCACCCCCCTGCCGTGGGCATGGACACCTTCCATGACCAGGCTGCTGAAAGCCCTGTCCAACCTGGCCTTGAGAAGTCCTACCTAGCCCTACCAGTTCTGAAAAAGGCTGTGGTAGGTGGTACCCAGGAGTTTAGGAAGGATTCCAAGGAGGAAGAAAAGATACCTCAAGTGTTGGTTGTTTGGTTTTGAGGATTTTTTGTTTCTTTGATTGTTTTGGTGATGTTGCTTGTTGTAAAGCATCTTAGAAGGTAATTTCTCTCTCAGTGTATAATTCCAGCAGAACAACCACTTCAGTTATTACTCATTTTGTGCTCAGCTGCTCAGTTGTTTGACAAATAGATAGGACCAAAATTCTTCGATGGAGTTTGTGAGTGACTGAGACACGGACCCAGACCAGCAGGGAATCTGAATTGTTTATTCACAAGAAACAAAGTAGTTTTATACACTTTTTCAAGGCACAGTATTTCCTTAAATGGTAATTCTCACTATGTGACGTTTCCCATGTTGCCACGTCAGCAACACATTTCTGAATGTCCTTCTGTGGGGTGATTACGCGCTGGTCACCCGTCTGTCAGCTTCCGGCAGCTCCTCTCCGTAGGGGTCTGCCGTGTGACACCTCCTCCCCCCAGGGTCCAGCAGAGACAAGCCTCTCTGTGCCGCCATGTGCTGCTTTCTGCTGCCATGTGCTTTGTGCTGCCATGTGCTTCTGCAGGCGCGTCCCACAGCCCGCAGCTCAACTCCGTCCCATCTCTTCCCACAGGAGTTTGAGTATCATATAACCCAGATCACTGTTTCATGGTGGGTTTATTGAGGGGTTAATTCTATGCTTTCCTACACAGAGACTCTGCTTCATTCCTTCCTGAAGAATTTTTCTACATCTGTTTTCTGCTTGTCCTCTACTTTTCACCTCTTTGCTGTGCAGGCCTGAGCTGTTCTGGGATTTGGTGGAAAGAAAGTATTTGAGGAGTTCAGATGATCCAAAATCTGCACGGTGAGAACTGTGCAGACATGTACAGGCATGGCCTGCTGGATGGTCTCAGAGCAGAAAACTTCTGTGAGAAACTCCCAATGATGTCATGTTTTCCAAGGCACCATTATAAACTTGAAATTTTTTAAAGTCTTGGAATGACTCAGAAATCTGGCACTGTCTGAAATACAAGCTTGGCTGGTACAGGATGAGCATCTTCAGTGGGAGGGTAGGTAGGCTTTGACATTAGGACTTCTCCTAGTCCAGCTGAAGATGAATTTAAGGCACCAAGGTGAAGAAAGAATCCATAAATACCAGGTGCTGGATCAGAGCTCAAAAGTCTCAGGGATATAAAAGTTATTACTAAAACATTATCTAATACAAGGACATATTATGGTAAAAAGGAAAAACTCTTTATTACACGGTGCCAGCCACTAAATAGAATATTTTTCCCAATATATTTCTGCCCCACAACTCCTCTTAAAATATAAAGTGTTTCTGGTACATACTCAAGTCATAATTAAGGAATCGATACGTTCATTTACATGAGAGAAGAGATTTTTCTCCTTGATGCTGTCACATTTCCCATGTAATTCCCAACGCATTTAATCCAATTTGCCAATAATTGTACATCCTTTATATTCTGTATGCAATATGCAAGTCACCTGCGTGTTATCCCATGGATATGCAGGCAAGGAAAACTGCAGTTTCAGAGTACTTACCAAGTGCTAAATAACCTGGAAAACAAGCCCCAGACTGTTCAACCCGAACAATCTTCTTTCCCCATGGAACAATTTTTACCTTAATCCTTACCTCTAAAATCATGGCAAAAGCACCCTGCTCACTATAAGTGGTGGAATGATACATTTTACTTTCATTTGAAAACTACTCAGAGATTATGCTGGAAATGTTAATTATATGTAGTATTGGATTGAATGTAAGATTTATTTATGGAAAAAAAGTGAGGATGCTAGTAAATCAGTGGAGCATTCAGTGGGTACCAGGCAGGCTCTGTGTTAAACAAAACAGACATCTGATTAAAAATATGCAATTTTTAAAATTGATCTGGGCACTTGTTAGCAAAAAGTCAGTTTTGAAGCATAACAAGTGTCAAATGTACCTTGGAATTTTTTTTTTTTTCTTCCTGTTTTTCCCTTAAATTTTCAGGTAGCTGATGACTCAGAAGGATTACCAGAGACGTAGTTCCTCCACATCTTCAGCAGTTCAGAGAACCTGACTAGGTTACTTTTTCCTGTATTTATCAACTTCTCCAGCTGCCAGTTCTTCTTTAACATTACTTTGATAATTAATCTACTCCAAACACAAGATCTTATATGTTTCCAGATATTTTTTGACATGGGACTCGCTGCAGCATGAGGAGTTCCTCAACCTGAGCTGACTATTTCAAATCCCATCACCATCTCAGCCCCTCCAAATCATGTCACTAAAGAATGCAAAGGATATCATGGGTATCATTGCATCGTGGTAAGGGGATACAACAGCCATAGAGAGCAGGAAAAAGTTGCATTTTTTTAACTGACATGTAAAAGCTTGCAAATAATTTTTCTAATATGGAAGGACTGCAAAAAAATATAACCAGATGAGATAAAATCCTGGCATAACTATCATTCATGGGGAAAAGGGAAGAGCAAGAAGCATTCCAGGACAATAAAATTTATCTGTTCTACTACAGAACACAGTCTGCAGTTGCACAGAAAATAAGTAAAATTCTCATAAAGAGAAGAATTTGAGATCCAGTCGCTTTATTGGCTGTTCCAAGGCATCTCCTGAACACACCGATGCAGAGATAAAGCTGAAGGAAGTGAGAACATGTAAACACACTGCAAAGACCACTGTGGAAGCAGAAGGAAAGGCCTACTAAACTCATAATACAAAAATTAAGCACAGCAATGGAAACTGCCTGGTTTTGTTCTTAGGAGAAGCCAAATGAGAAGTTTTCTAGTACATCCCTGAATGTGAGATGACTTTAGACTTCTAGAGATTTATAACTACCTGGAATGCCCCCATGCCTATAAACAAAGAAGCCCAAAAGCCCTGGGCCTTGCATGGAATTATGCAGGAAAGGCAGAATGTGTATTTTCAGACAAAACTTTTCAAGTGTTACAGTCTTGAGACCCATCTCAAGTAGAATAACCAGTCTCCCACTGGATAGAACAAACCCACATGAATGAACTAAATTTTGCTAATTCTCTAGTTTGTAATGTGAATCTCACAAAGCCAGGAGAGAGCTTTGAACCACTGGCTCTCGTGCAAACCACACACACATCCAAGCTGCTTGGATCACTGGGAGAGCAGATGAGAAGTAGCACTGGTGTTTACTCTGTGACCTTTTACAGCTGCCATAAAATGGTTCATCCCCCTCCCTTAGGGCTAGTGCAGACATTTGCTTTGGCTAGTGGAGCTGGCAGGCTGCTCCCAGGCGGCTCACCAATGCTTCAGGAATGGAATTTGGCTTTGCTCATCCTTTGGCCGTGGCAGCAGTCTGCCACAAGAGGAGAGAGAGAGAAGACAGGGTATAAAATACCACACCTGTGTCTGTAGAGGCCAGTTCTGGTGCAGTCATGTGGGAGAGATGCTCTTGTATGAGCCCAGCAGAAGCACAGTGGCCCTGCTGTGCTGGTAAAGATGAGCAAGGGCAATGAAGTAAAGATGGGGTAAGCCAAGCTGACCAAAAAGAATAGACCAAAAATAGACAGCAGTGGGTCAGCATTTTCATCCTGCACTAATCCTGCCCACATCAGAGACAAACAGTGCTTTTCCAAGGGCTTACTAAGGAACTTGAAACTTTCCTATCCCAGGAGAGGTACTGGAGAGGCTGTCAGCCTCAGGAACATCTCTAGAGCATCAGTTATGGAAGATACGTTTGTTATATAAACAAAGATAACTTTGCTTCCAAAGACTTTTCCTTGTTTTCAATAGGAATGCCCATGTTTGCACAATCATACTGGTAAATGGTTCACAGAGCATCTACACCAGCACATCAATATTAGGTAAAAGTTGAACGTGCAACACACATTGATCTTGGTTTGATGTAAATTAGGACAAATTGTGCAGAAAGATGTTCCTCTGCACATGCTAATGACGGCTAAGGATCACCACCATTACCAGACAATGGGAGAATCAGAGCAAGTCTCTAGATCAGTTTGTCCCCAAAACAGCAACACCTCTCTATTAAACAGATGAATAGAGGGTGCTGTAGGGCCCTCACCTGCTCTGCTGTGAGGTTTTGCAATTTTTTAAGCTGGCTGTAATATATAACAAAGAGGGAAAAACAAAGCCAAACCCTGAGCAGAAACAGCTTACGAGTTGCAGGCTGCTGTTTGATAATCTTTATTCAAAGGGTGCAGCGCCAATAAGCAAAACAAATCAACAGCTGAATGTGAAAGCGTTTGCAGACTCTCAAGAGCTTCAGATTAAGATTTCTTTTTCTTCCGTCACTCTGGACAAAGTCCAAGAATAAGTTTTTTAAAACTCGGAAGTTTTGTGTTTGAGTGTTCCCAGTTGCATGGACTCGACAAGTTTTAAAACAATTTAGTTTTTTTCTTTTTTCTAAAGAAACATCTCTGGGATTCAGACTGATTGTGTCACTTTAAGTGACTGTAAAGTGACTTTGAAGTGTCACTTTAAATTTTTCACTGGGACAATGCCGATGTTACAACAACCTTTATCTCCCTGAACGGCTCTCAATCACGAGTCATCAGGATCCAATGCCAATGTTGCCTACTCGATATTTTTGACCAAAAAGATGTTCTAAAACGTCCTGTCAGCTCTCGAGATAAATTGCTATAGCCTTAGAAACGCCATGCACGGAGACTAGTAAAGCAGCATGGAACAATGCCTCTAGGATAACTAGAGCAAGGTGGTAAGAAGACACAGAGCTGGAGTGAGGAGACTAAGGACACAGATTTCTGTATAGCCAAGGATGGAGCAACTACAAGCTGATAGACATTTCTGCATTCGGTCAACTGAGCCAGAGAAGTTTCTGAGCAATGTGACATTAACATTGCCAGGCATATGAAGAACCAGAGAGATGGACATAGCTGTATGATCTTGTGATTCAGCTCACAAAGCTACTTAAATAAATGTTCTGTAATGTAAACCAAAAATCACATTGTGTGAGAACAGCATCTTATCCTCCTCCAATTCTTTCCAGGTAGAATACTTGTCCAGACTAAAAAATATTAAAAAATATACATTAAAAAGAATGGCTACATAGGTAGCCATAGTGTGAGAAATACATATTATGATATTGGCTTTTCGCAAATATTAAAATGGATGCTATATGTGTATAGTGTTAAAGTAGCTTTGCTAAAAAGATGTAGGTTTTTTTGTAACAATAACTAATGCCTTTATTTCTGTTAACTAGACTTAGACAGTAGTAAAATAGTTGATATAGTTATGCTTGTGGTAATGGAACTGCCTGCTCGGTTGGATAACGTTCAATGAATATATGGTGGGGACCCCTGCCACGGACATGCCAGCGATCAGCAATCGCCATCTGCAGAAACCACAGATCAGAGCCCAAGCTGGAGGTGATAACAACTGACCAAAACCACAGCCAAGCAATGCGCCTGCTCTAAAAAGGCGGACCCAAGGAGGAGCCATGCAAAACAGTTCCTGGAACATGTAAACTAGTTTGGAGAAAAGTGTGAATATGTATTTTTTATGAATATGCATTAGGCTAGAAGTATGTAAAGGGTGTTTCTGAAATAGCAGGTGTGCTCTTGGCTGAGAGCCAAGGGCACCCGGCGCTGTATTTTTGCTTTATTTTCTTTATCCCCTTTTGTCCTTTAATATAAACTTTTAAATTTTAACAAGAGAGTGAACCTCGTTTTTCACACATAGTAACCAACATCTACAAGTGAGCAACAAAGAGCATTGAAGCTGTCCCAAATGCTGGTTTCTGCATTTACTTTTTAAAGGATGGCTCCTTTCCTCATTGCCTGTGACTTCATATATCTGAAGTTGTCTAAACAATGCAAATAACTTACTTGGTTTTCCCACATTATGTAACTTACTTTGCTTCCAGCTTCCATGGAGCCTTCGCTTTTTGACTGAAAATTTCCAGGCTCAGCCTCAGTAAAGGTGACCTTTAAACTGAGTGAAGACTCTCCAGAAGAGACCCACGGAGGAGGAGTTAATGTAAACTTAATTATGGACTCAGGTCTGGTTTGTAAATATAAATTATCTTTGTCAGGAAAGCAAATTTAGTAAAATCACATCTGCAGAAAGCATTCTCTGAAAAGGGCTTAAAAATCATTGTAAATAAATAAGGTAAGAAAAAGACCTGAATACATAGTGGCTGCAAAGACATTTGTATAAAAACATTTATATTATTTTTGTGTATCCTAATGAAAAGATTACTTCTAAATTGTACCCAAATCTCACATCCAGCATTTTTTCACTGTTAAAAATTTGGAGAGAGTTCAAAGTGGTCACAAAGTATCTAAATTGGCAATCCCCATGACAGGATGCAAGGAGAGTAACACACTGGGAGAACATCTGCTATCCCAACTGCAACCTGGAAGGGAATGTGAGTGAGAGTACTTCGGTTAAATATGAGAAAAATGCTGAATGTCTGCTGTATACTTCCAGGGACTAACAAAGTCATGTGCCATCTGTTTGTCCTGCATTGTTCATTCTGTTTTCTCTGTTTGGAAAGCCACATGTTGCTAAACTGGGACCTGGCCACATGGCTTCCAGTGAACAAACAGTTGTTTAAACTGGGACCTGGCCAGGTGGCTTCCAGTGAGGGAATGGTTGTTGTTGCCTCTTGTCCTGAGAAATGGAATTTGTTAAAACTGGGGGTACCTGTACTTGTCCACAGGTCAGCTGGAGATGAGGTGAAAATGAGTAAAAGCTTCCAGCCTGAGTTTTCCAGGTTAAACCAGGAAAGTCTCCTGCTGCTTGGCTCCCTTGAGACTTGTGTCCCCATATCCAGGAAGAGCAAAGAATGGCTGGAAGACATAAACAAGGTGGGGCAAAAAAATAAAGAAAATTTTAAATATTTTAATAGAATCACAGAATCCCAGAATGGTTTGGGTTGGAAAGGCCCTTAAAGCTCATCATGTTCTACCCCCTGCCATGGGCAGGGACACTTTCTAGTAGACCAGGTTGCTCCAAGCCTATCCAGCCTGGCCTTGGACACTTACCAAATTTAGGTGAGCTGAAAAGAACTCTTGGTGATTACCTGGAAGCTTATGATGGTTCCAAGTACTGTGTGGGGAATTACATCTATATTTGTGTAAATTAATTGGAAGGGAGCAACCCTGAGACTGGTGCTGGCAAAACTTATTAAATCAAATTTACCAGCTTCATTGTAAGAAGAAACACAGGTAGTTCAGCAAAATGAGGGAGAAGCTGAATATTTCTGTGGATTTGTAAAGCCCTCAAACAAGGGCATAAAATTAATACAGTTGTTATCTGGTGATGTCAACTAAATCAGTAACATTCAGTAAGGCAGCCTTCCCTGCTCATGGACACACCCAGGGGTATTTCGTGATTTTAACTATAGGAAAACGCAGTGATTTAAAATAGTAATCTAAATCCCCAATGTTGATTCAATGCTACTTAAAATACCTTTTGCTGACAGGAATCTGAATCTTGGTGAGAAAACAGGAGCAGAAGACATCGACATTGTCATCCTATAAAGATGTAGGTTCTCCTCTGCAGTCTCTCCTGGTGTTTATTGTAAGTTAATTCCATCACAAACAATTACAATTCATTGTTTAATAAATCAACATGCTAAATCTTGAATGTGATTTTAAATAATGGACTAATATCTGGAGGTAATTTACTGTAGCAAAGATGAATGTTGCAGTTGATCTACTTGGATAAATGCTTTTAATACAATAAATATAAGGCTTTTGATATAATTAAACACGAGGTAAAAATTTTCCTGAGCTCCAAAATGGAAGAAATTAATAACAGTTGCAGAAGCTATAGATTTCCTGTTCCTCAAAGATCTGACAAGTAAAAGAATCAGATACAGGGTATAGAATTTCCCATCCCTTCACAATCACTCCATTTTGCTGAACACTTGACTTTGTTCCTCTGATATTTCCATGAACTGAGTGTCAGGGATGAAAATGTGGGTAGTACGCTGAGGTTCCCAGAAAGCAAAATGCAGCTTACAGCTATAAAACCTGTGTTTTTTCTTGCCTACTGAGTTCTTATTTTAATAAGAAAAATAATTTTTAAATCTCCTCCTTAGGCAGTTTGCTAGTGGAACTTCAAAAAGAAAAAAAATGACACTTCAGCAGGAAACAGTCTATTTATAAAGTATTTTATACATTTTCCCATTGTTTATGGTATGCAATGATCAGTTTAAAAATATCATTTCCTTTCCAAAAATCTTGATTTTCCTCTTTGCTTTGATGATCTGTAAGTAGCTGTGTGAGTGTTTACACAGCATTTTGCATGCTTCAAACCTGCAGGATACATTCTCTTATTATTAAAAAAATTATTGGTACAGAAGGAACAGGAATTCAGTTCCTCCCAATGAATGAGGTTCCGACACTGCCTCATGGATCAGGATTAATTGTAAATTAAGCGCTTTCTTTTATTTTGCACACGGAATTTATATCAAAGCCTCTGTATATATTTCACAGTGACTCTGTTTGTTCTCAACAGCAATTTGACATGGGGATGGTACTGATGTTAAAAATAAGCTTTCAGTGTTCTTGCAAGCATCTATCTAAGGATGGCTGAGTTAGAAACCTCTGAAAATTGCAGTTCATGTATGCTCTGTAGCTTTGCAGAGACTCTGTAGAGCTAATAGCTATATTTTCAGAAGATTCTGTTAATTCCAAGTAATTTTTTTTTAAATTTTGGTTCCTGGCTGTCGCTGTCTGTACCAAGAGAGGCGAAGAACGACACGATAAAATTTAGGAAAAAGTGGAATCTTTAATTAATTATAAACCGGTTTATATAACTTGGTTCGCAAAAGTAGCATAGTACTATTGGTCCCTTGGTCAACCACCTCCTAGAATGATTGGTGGAGGCTATACAACACCCATTTCAAAACATTTTCCTCAATGTACCATAACAGCACTTCACAACAAACTCCAGGTGCAAAGATAAAGAATTAGTTTACAAAACCGTCTTCACTGTTTTCAGCTAGTCTGTGTGAGAAAGCAATGCTCCCACAGAACACTGAGAAAAAGCTGAAGAATTTCCCTGCTTCTAACTTTTCAGCATCCGTACTTGGCTACAGAGACCAAACAGATTTTCCCTCAATGGCTTGTTTTGTCTATTTAGTCTTTGGTGGTGGGGGGCTTTGAGTTCAGAGAATGTCTCTTCTGTCCTCTCAACTGGTAATTGACCATCAACAGAGCGATGCAGGGAAGGATGTAGTGAGCTGGGGGTACCAAGACTAGAACTGGGACATGCTGACAGACAGCCAAGGACATCCAAAATTAGCCCTGTAGGTCAGATTCCTTGAAGCTGCTCACCCTTCACTGTATTCTCCCTGTCATGTGTCAGGGAAGCAGCTCTGCCTTAAGTCCATGTGGGAGCAGAGACAAGTTGTTGAGATTTGTGGGGAAGGATAAGCAGCTGGGGCAGATCAGTGATCTCCAGATCCCAAAATTACATGCTAGTGTTCCCAGCCTCCAGCTGGTCATCTACGTTTGACTCTTCTGGCATAACAACAAACCAAACTGCAGCTTGCTTGTCTGTTGCCCTGAGTATGCAGTCCAGATGTCGCACTCAGACACGAAAAAACCACGCAGACCTGGCCAGGTGGGAAGCAAGAAAAAGAGAGAGCAGGGCAAAACCCCGAACTTTATTTTATATGGTCTTAAAAACCACCGTGGATTGGAGGGAGAAATTACCACCCCTCAATCACACTGGTCAAAGGAAAAATCCATCAAATGTCTCCGCCTAGGAGAATGGAATGAAAACAATAAAGTACAGTTAACAAAACATGACCATGTTTACAGAAAGTGCGTGAGAAACTTTTACAGAAACTGAAAACATCGAAGAACTGCAAACTCAGGGCAACACTTGTCAAGACAAACTATTTATTTAGCAGGAGAAACAGAAGCTCTGCTCATTCAAAGTCTGTCATCAAAAAGACTGGCCTTCTCAATCAACTGTCAGAGAAGCACAGGGTGGTTTGAGTTGGAAAAGAACTTTAAGGCCATCTAGTCCAACCCCCCTGCAGTGAGCAGGGACACTGTCCACTAGATCAAGTGGTTCAGAGCCCTGTCCAGACTGACCTTGAATGTCTCCTTGAATGCCTCCTCCATTAGATGGTTGAGCTGACCTTGGATGAGTCTAATGGCTAAGAGAGACCTTAGGCTAAGCGCATAAAGTATACAAGGCATTACAGGTTTTTTACAGGAAAAAGAAAGATCTAAAAGAAGATGGAGTTTCTCAGAGACTGTTTTTTTCTTTTGTTTTTGAAAAGCAAAGGAAAGTTCATGAAAACTAGGCTTAAAGAACATCAGAATGACAAAGGTGAGCTCTTGTAATGAGGGAGACACTTGAACCAAGGTTGCTCTCAATAGCCATCATGTATGAAGAAACGAAGGGTTTTACAAATGATAGAACATCACAATTTACTGCTAATGAAATTATAGTCATGGCAAGACTGATTGGCAGATGATGCCATCAAAAGAGATGCTGAGGTCATGAATTATAAAGAACTGACTGGGATGAAAATTTCATACCTGTTGTTACTTGGCAAAAGAAGTTAGCCAGCTTTCTGTTGAAACAATCTTGGGAATTTTGCTGGAAAGCCAGGAAGCTGTTAAACTGCTTCACTGTGGTCATGCACCCTGCATAGTGAGATACCCACGATCACCTCCAATACACACACTACTTTCTGGGATGCATTGTATCAGGCTTGGAAGATAGCTTCACTGAGAATGTGCTGGTGTAGTGTAAACAGCCCCAGCTCATGCATGTGAAGGATTTGTGTAGCCAAGCAAGTCGCTGAAGAACAGGACTTGGGCATTATCCAAATGGATTTGGGTAAATGAGTCCTGCTCTTTACAAAGAAAACTTCATTGTCATGTTGGAAACCTAAATATTGCTGGAATTTTTTGGTGGCAGAGAATCCACCAGTGGACCCTGTAGTGTAAGGACAATGGTGGCTAAATTCTCAGAGAATTTAGTGTCTCTATACTATAAATTTAATACCACAGAAAAATAAATCTAATCAATTCCCGTGGTGCACTTTCATCCATGCAGTGCTGGTGTACTGTCTGAGAATGGGAGGGAGAAGGGAAGGGAAAAGAAATGCTGAGGAAAATCTCTTCTCCAAGAGATCCATTGGATGCTTCAAGGCTGAACGCACCTATCCATGCATGTCTCTTTCTCCATGGG